>JAOANR010000003.1:58640760-59031351 GCA_030278955.1 Hygrophila difformis
CCCAGAATGATTCTTGCCCTGTTTTGGGGTACAATAATGGATCTGCAACATATGCTGCAGCCTTTTGTGACTGTCTGTTTTCTCATCTGTTTCTGGTAAACAGGTCAATTCTTCACTCTGTCTTTCTGAGCACTCAACACTCCATAAACTGCTACTACCTCTATGAAGTACTTAATTACTTTAGTCTTTTGAAGTTAAAAAAATTATTCCATAATAATTACTATCATTTATAGATAGTTACTCCCTCCGTCCCATATTTATCTTCTTACTTTCCGTTTTTGGACGTCCCACATTTATCTTCCTACCCCAAAAAGGGAATTTATTTTTACTAAAATAACCCTACATGTCCATATATTTACACAAAAACCAATCCTTAATTTACTAACAATTGCACTACAAGACAAAAAGAGACAAATTTACCCCTCAAAAAGTACACATGAAAATAATAAAATACAACTTTCTTAAACTCCGTATCTACAGTGTCGAAGAAGATAAATATGGGACGGAGGGAGTAACTAGTTATAGTTAATTATATTATATTTTTAATACATTATCATTTATTTTATATATTCACCACATTTATTATGAAAGAATTTAGTTGAAGAAGGAGAAATATAAATTTATAAGTTAGTTATACAAATATTGGTTATTAATTTTTTTTTTTTTGCTGAACAGCCTATACAGGCTAGGAAAATGGTGGGAGCCCATGCCACACAATTACAAAGGGGAAAAGGGGGAGGGAAGGGGCCGGGTGGGAATCGAACCCTCAACCTAAAGGTTGAGAATCAGGGGCTTAACCACTTGGGCTAAGTCCCAATCCCATATTGGTTATTAAAATTGAGTTGAAAGAGATAAATATTTAGTAATGGAGAATATACTCTACCCCATTCCTTATTAGTTGTTTTTTTTAAAAAACTAAAAAACATTTCAAAATAATTATTATTTTTCATATTTATATCATATTTTTCCAATATGATCCTTTTGTTCTCATTAATTATAAAAAGGAATGAAGGGAGTATATATGTATGTATATATGCTACTATAATCAATGCTCAATGAAAAATTAAAACGGCAATTGTGCCTGTTGCCATGTCAGGCATAAGAAATGTGTTAGTTGTCATCACTTTAAAAACTATATTTTTTCTACCCAGAATGAGGAAAAGCCATTAAATAGTAGCATATGTACATTGAGGCATCCCCAGCGGGCCACTATGTAAAATTATTATTTTTAATTTTTTATTGTATTGTGGGAGCATTTAAACATATGCGATTTAATGTTGTATTTATTGAGTATGTTTGGATGTTAGCATATTGGGTAGCATATAGCGGATTAGAAGAGCATATTCTTTCACAATTCTCTCTCCGAATCTGCTATCTGCTAGCGGATTCGCTGACTCCCAAACATATCCATTGTATATTGGAAATAATGGGATTTTATTTATTTTTGGAAATGTGAAAGACAATTAATTCTTTATTTTTTTCATTTTTCAAGGTGCCCCGCTGTCCGCTAGGTAGACCAACGGCTAATGTGTAAAAATATTATTTTTTCCAATTTTTCTCATTTTTTAACCTGCCGCTGGGGTGTTTGCTGGGAAGACCGGCGGGATAGCTAGGTGGACCGGCGGGCTAGCTGGGTAGATCGGCGGACCAATATGTAAAAATAATATTTTTCTTCAATTTTTTTTAAATATTTTGTAAGATGTCTGTTGTGTCCCCGCTTGGTGGAGCGTTTAAGGCATCCGCTATGGTATATGCTGGGGTGTCCGCTTTGTGTCCAGTGGACCACTATGTAAAAGTAAGTATTATTTTTCAAGATATCCGTTGGGATTTCATGTTGAGTTTTTTTGGGGTTTTTCCGTTATTTTGGATAGAAAAGTTGTAGTGTGAAAGTGATGGCAACAAATTTATTTTTTACCCAACACGCCACTGTAGCAATTAGGGGTGGAAAAAATTATCGAAAACTCAGTATACAGAGCTTACCATATCGAAAATTACCGAAAAATATCGAAATATAGGTATGCCGAAATTTAGGTATACCGAATTTAGGTATGCCGAAAAAACGGTACGGTAACAGTATAGAACATACGGGATTTTCGGTATTTCGGTATGCCGAAATATCGAAACATTAATTCTAGCATTATTTTAAATTCTCAGTATTCTATCATCGGCATTTCGGTATACCGTAATACCCTAAACCCTAACTCTTAAAGCCCAACCTATCATCGGCATTTCGATATAGTTCGGTATGCCGGTTTATAACGGTATATAATGCTTTTCGGTAAGTAAAAATCGAAAATTCGGTATGGTATAAATTTCGGTATGTAAAATTTTTGATATTTTTCGGCAAAAACCGAAAATTCGGTACGGTATTATTTTCGGTTTAGTAACGATGTATATTATAGGATACCGGAAATTTCGGTATACCAATTATCGAAATATTCAGTATTAGTATCGGTATGATTTTTACCCATACCAAAAATTTCGGTACTATAGGTATACCCATTTTTGCCACCCTAGTAGCAATGCACCCAAATTAAAACCACCGCTGTTTGTGCAGAGCAATTATTTGTTTCTGACTATGTATAATGTTTCCCCTTATGTTTTGCACCTGTATTTTCAGGTTTTTCTATTTTATTTCAGTTTGGATTTTTTTTTTTTTTTATATATTTATGTCCTGTAGAGAAGTCAGTGATGCAGTGCACACAACAACAGTACATCATTGTTACATGTTGCTCAATTGTGCACCAGATTTGTGTCTCACCAAACTAGTCCAAGTATGTTTTTATTGCCCCATTTCTGATTAATACTACCTCCGTTCCTTTTTAGTTGTCTTTTTAGAAACAAAAAAGCGTTCCAAATTAGTTATCACTTTCCATATTTATATCATACTTTTCCAATATTACCCTTATCTTTTCATAAATATTACTCTAGAATATTGTGCAATCTCTCTCTACTTCAATTTTACTTTTTTATAGAGTAAGGGTAAAAGTGGAAAACTAACCAATAATAATGACATTCCTTGATATGTGTGATTTTTGTTAAAACGACATCTATTTAGGAACTGAGGGAGTAAATGTTAAGACATTAATTGCAACATTTAATTTTACAGCACAAATGTAGAAAAAGAAGATGCTCACAACAAGTGGGATTGCTATTTCGCTTCTACATTTGTACTTTTCATTTTTATTTTTCTTGTTAATATTCCAAATGGTCATTGTGATAAGTTATGTACTCCTCCTACCAAGTAACCAACTAGAGTTCCTGTAGCACATAAATACCTAAAAGTGCCAAATAATGCCCCAATAATACAATAGTGAATTATTCCTATAATATTACTAACATTTTGCTTCATTCTGAGGTATTTTGGAGCTCTGTTTATATTTTAATTTTTTTGAAATTTACACCAAGATTAAAATTATCTAAACCAAGAATTAAAAATGCACCCAAAATCATATGCGGCCAATGCCAAGAATCAGGCAAAAGATACTGGATCCGGAGCAACCTTAAAATTAGGGAAAAATAAAGCCCTCAGAGAAATCAATTAAGACAAATATTTCCAATCAAATCCAACAGCAACTTGCAATAAACAGATTGAATCAGTAGAATTTGTCCAGACAAATAAAAGTGAGAGTTTCAACAAACTAGTAGGTAGTATTTACAAAAATACAGAATAGAGAAACAAAGCTTCCTCTCAACAACATTGAACAGAAGCAGAAACATACCCTAACATATTCACAGGGTCTTTACTCTTGCTCCATTAGTTTGCCCTCATCATCAATGGTCCCGTCCTGTTAGTTCCCCAAAAACGGGTCGGGATTCATCATCATCATCACCACAGCCAGTAACTAATGCTAGTTTTCACGAACAATCATCAGCTCGACATCAATTTGTCCCTCGGTTAGCCTACTTGTCAAAAGAAACAATAAGAGTGCAACAGCAACCGGATAGTTCTTTATCAAACTTTAGACACAAAAACTCGCCATTGTTTTATGAAGGCAAACAATAAAGCAGTGAAAGGGGCGGAAAAGGAATCGAAAATAAATGGAAAAGGAGGATGTTAATCCACAATGCTTTCCAAATTCAAGCTGTCGCAATCTGCAGCTGGTGCGGGGAGTTTGTTTCCTTTCATTTTCTTCACATCCTGACTCGAACAAATGAAAATCCTCCGAACCATGTTGCAAAATTCTCTGAGAATATTGTAACAGATTATCAAATAAGGTAGTGGTCAAAATGAGGTTATTGATGAATCAATGCAGTATCTGTACTTACGGCCATGGATCGTCACCCACAAGCATCATGTCCCCTTCATCGTCCGTAAAAACAATTTCCCATTTGTTTCTGTGTCGGAGCTCACCCTTGATTTCAAACATTTGCTCGAGCTCTATTATGAGATCGTCGTATCCTTTCAATGTCGCTAGGTCTATTGCTCGGCCAACAGCTACACCTTGCATTTGTACCTTCATAAAAGAATTTCACGAGAAATAAAAATTAGTTGCGTATCCATTGTCAAGCAGTGAAGATTAGTTTCATCTTCTCAATGCCAAGTGTACCTTGGTGCGACTTCTAGAAGAATGGCTCTGCCTACTTTGAACTTCTTTCGTAGGTGCTTGCAACACGTCTTGCTTTAGGTCTTTAAAACTCTTTGAAACACCAGATTTTTGTTCAGATTCACCGGAGGACTGTATACTTGGAATGTAGACCTCACAAGCATCTTGCAGTGGATCTACTGATTTCATAGAATTCTCACAAAATGGCACAACTGATGGACTATTCAAATCGAACCCAAACAATCTGCACGATGCAACAGTGTCTGCTTTAATCCCATCATTACGGCAAGATAAAGGGCTAGTTCCCTGTTTTCCCAAGCTTGGGGCAGCATGGTTTGTAGTAAGAGACCAAGCAGACGCACAACAGCTTTCTTCTGCTTCTTCAGCAATCATAGTCTTGGAAACATTAACATGAAGAGAAGATTGTCGTCCATCAGTATGAGGGCTCGATAAATTGTTCGTACACTGTTTCACTGGTGGGGTTCCAGAATCAGCCAATTTATTATGTGAATTAGTAATAAAACTGCCCCTTTGTCCATCATATCCGTGGTTTATCTGATGGGCCTCAAGAGCTCGATTCCAGGAAGCTGCTGCTGGGGAAGCCAAGGGCTCTACGAACATAAAATTGAATAAATGTTACAGCTTGCAAACATTAGAAAGTAAATGAAGCTCAAAAGAATATTTTTGAAATGCTAATCGAACCAGAAGCTGGGATTTCAACATGAGGTCGAGGTCGTTTATTCTTAAACATCGGAAGCTGAACCAGTGATGTAGGGACTGATGCAACAAATGGTTCTATTTCCCATGGTGAAACCCTGTCGGGTCTCAATATGGATGCCGGCTCATCCCACTGGACCTGCAAATGTAGGAAAATACAGTAGGAATGTCAGTCATCAGTGATTTTTAATCAAATCAAGAAATATATCAATCAGTGAATAAGCAAACCTTCAAATTTCTCCATTTAGAGTTTTCCCACTGAGGAGAAATATCATCGACCCCAATAATTGTACCCGAAAACCTGATTGCCAAAGAACCTGAGTGAATAGGCTAAACTTACCACTGCTAATCAAAATATGTATAATAACACAAACCTACGCTCTGGAGAATCTTCTCCCTCAAACCGCATCTTGAATCTCATGCCGACTCCAAAATCATGGTTTATAGCATCAAGGTATTTATTCACGCCAACAATGAACTGACTTGTTCTAAAATAAGACAGGTTTGAATGATATTAAGCAACAAAAATATTAAGTACGATACTAGAAAATGATTCCTGGAGCATAATACCAACCTTGGCTTGTAGTAAACTACAAAGAAAGTGTTAGTTAAAACAGCATGAGAAGCAGTTGCAAGCACTCCCAGGTGCATACTCTGGCTTGAAATAACAGACGAAGGCATGGTAGATTGTTGACGAGCATGGCGCTTGACGCCAACTCGCAATTCCCCAGTTTCCCCCCTACAATTACAAAGTTCCACAATGATGAGATTTGAATCGAAAACAAGACCCAAAGAGACATCTAAACATAAATCATCAGAGAAAACTGTCACAACTTTAGCACCTCAAAAACACAAACGAATCCCCAGCAACTAATCTCTTTGACGTGACAAAGGTACTCCATCCTGTCGTAAGCAAATGCCTCCGGGGCTGCCCTGTTCAATTCAAGAAAAAGTAGGAATGCTGCATTACCAAACTAGGCGGAATACATATAAGTAGTAGTATATGGCATTAATTGGACAAGTCACATAAATAAACCTAGATGAATTGCTGGCCTGCCTGGCCATAGTTCAAAAAATCGAGATACTATAGGCATCAACATATAGACAATGCTATACCTCTAAATATATGCTTAAAATGCCATTCAATTCCATGAAGATCCTTGGCTACCAGTTCCTGAGTCGGTGTTGGTTGGCTCATATCCTAATCAAGATCAACAGAGAAGTTCCCTCTAATTACAGAAAGACATATACGGGCTTCGGCTATAGGACTAACAAAACAATCAAGAAACTAGTACCAATTGAGGAAGGCATTCATTAGCATGTTTCCGGAGCACAGAGAACCCGCCGTGCGTGCTCGTGTCAGATGCTGTCAAAACCTTGCAGAATGAGTGCACAACAGGTCTAGGAGCTTCCTCAGGACAATCATCGGGAGTTTCCGGCTCAGTTTGCTAGAAAAGGTTTTGTTTGTAGATATTCGTGTCAGCAATTTATCCATTATCACAATTTTCAAAACACCGAATAAACTCTTACATCTGTCTCCGGCATCAAAGTAATTTGGGCATAAACTTCATCAGTGTCTTGTTCAGCCTATACAATACCACAAGAAGCAAATCACTGTCATTCTACAATCTAGCGTTATTTTGAACCTAACAAATTATGAAGCTTAGACCAAACTCACATATCAAATTTGAACAACAAACAAAGATTATGTAAAGGGCCATACCAGTAAATTAATGACAAAAACTTTGCAGAGGATCTTAGAGGACAATTTGAACATATCTATCCTCTGATTTAGTTCCTGATTTGTTGATGCCTCCAACTAACACATCATACATTCAAACCATCAGAAATAAACCCCATACAACTATAAAGCAATAATAATTTATCAATTTTCAGGGACTTTCAAAGTCCAATCCCAGCTTTCTACACAAAGATCTGAAGTTCCAAAATCCCCAATTGAAAGAATTTCTAAATCCAAACATACTTGCTCCATGTGACCTTGTGGGAAATAGTAAACTCTTTCCCCAACCTTGGGAACATCCACCAAAGGCCCTGCACAAGCCCTCCATAACTCTTCATACATTTCATCTTTCCCTCCACCCCCTAAAATTGCCAAAAGTTAAACATGAAACTCAAAATCATCCTCCAAAAACAAAAGAAAAACTCAAATTTCTACGGAAGCAACTGCAGCAAATGAAAGAATTGTTCAAAACTTTTAACCTTGAGCTGAAAAATTACTCTGCTGCTGAGTATATGAAACCCTATTTGCCATAATTGTGCCAATACAAACGCCACACCTCCTTGAGACAACACAGGAAAACCCCAATCTAAAATCTTCAACAAAACCCCCACCTCAAAATCGTCCACCCTAATTTCGCGACACCCCAACCCAACACCCAAATTGACCACAAAATTAAGGACAACAACAGTCAAATCGGCGGCCTCAATTACTCCCTGGCGCCGTAAAACAAACCCTTTTTCCTTGAGCAGACGAAAAGACTGAAAAGATTTTCACTGTCCGCGCAGAGTAGTAAATACCACCACCACCATAGGAAGATAGGAAATGACAGAAACGGCGTCACGGAGCCCCAAGGAATAGCTTATTATACGCCTCTTGAATCCTTGATTGCTCCCTCTCTGTCAATATACAAAAGTATTTTTATACATACATATTGCTTTTGAGTAAATACTTGTTGGGTTTCACACAACGTGGGTTTGGTTGTCTGCTTTTTCACTGCACACGCACCCCCCTGTCCCTGCCCCCCCTCGCCTGTACCCCCTAACCTAAGTGTGTGGTAACAAGTTAGCAGCAGTGGAAATGCCTAACTAACCATGGTTAAATCAGGGTTGGACGGTTTCGATGACGACATTTTTTGGCGGAAATTTTGGTGGGGTCTCGCGGGGTTTCAGCGAAGCAGGCCACAGATGTTAGGATGAATGATGATGCCGTCACTCACCGCCCGTCGTTTTATCCTTTCCCGGACAATTTGGCCTGCCTGCTTTTTTATTACACAGTAATCCCTAATAACTGTTCCGGATCATGGAATTTCTGCAGAAGTCCCAGGACTTGATCTCCGGAATCATCCTCACCGTTGGTTGAATCGTACCATACGTCTTAATGATCAGGATTTTGGGCCATGTGGGGATAGGTTATGAGCTCATCCACCCACTAGGAGTAAAAGGAAAAGGGTTTTTATTCAATTATTTTTTTTTTGCTTATGCTATGGTATCCCAAATATATTGAACTTAAAACTAATTCTATGGGCATTGAAGGAGTATCTTTCAAATCAAATCAGAATTCTGTATCTATAAATTTAAATTCAAAATTTTTACTTAAGCCCCATATCATTCAAACAGACTGTTTTGGTTATTCAATTAACTAAAACGAAATTGAATGTCAATTTATTTTTCTACTTTAATTTTAATAATAATGAGGATGAGGATAATAATAATTGGTGAGGGGCAAAAGGGTAATATCGGTGGATGGCTGTCTGGTGCGGGGGCAGGCAACAGCGTCGGCTCCACTTCACCCCGGCAGAGAATTTTTTTAATTAAATAAATGGTTGGGGGCAGGAAGGTAATTTCGGGTTGGGATGGGGCTGTAATAACGAGAGTGCCAGCACATGGGTTGGGGTGTGTGTTCCAGTGGGCCATATCTGATTCAGGAATCAGTGGTCCTGAGGTCGTCAGGTGCTCAGATGATTCCACGTGGCGGTGGGGCCTACCGGTTCGACGTGGACCACTCCCTGTCGTGCGTACGAGGTCACGCACGTGATTCGGACTCACTCAAGCGCTCTCTCTCACTATTCCTTTTATTCTTCTTTCAATTCCAATTTCTTTTTTATACATGATCACTAATTCTTCAAATAAATAAATTAGTAGTACTTCAATACACCCTCGATACTTTTATTCTTACAAAATTCAATATATTTTAATGCTTTATATCTCAAAATTAGTATAAATAAAAATTATACAAAATATATATTTTAAAATTATACTATTAGACGATTCTAATAATATAACAATTTTTTTTTCTTGCATCAATATAATATAATTGAGTCAAAATTAAACAACTAAAATTGTTAAAAATCAAATATAACCACAACTATTGGGACGGAGGGAGTACTGTATTAATTCTAAATATACAAATGTGTTGGGAATGAGAACTTTATGTCCCTTGCCATCTCTTTTATCCACTCTAGTAATTTTTGTGCCTTGAGCTCTACACATTTGCCGACAAATATATTAATGTTTCAAAAAATAAATAAATACAAATGTGTTAAATTATCATTCATAAATATTTTTGGTGAAACCGGGTATCCCCAGGCCACATTGGACCCAAGACTAATCCCTCGAGGATCTGCAGGGGCAATTAAGGGCGCCTCTCCCAAAGCAGTTTTTTGCATACACAAGGCTCGAACCCGAGACCTTGCTTAAGCGACTAGAGTCCCATCCACTCAAGCCAACTGCTGTTGGTATCATTCATAAATATTGAATCATCACTCAAAAATATTGAATATTTCAAATAGTAACTAATTAATGTTAAAAATATACTCCCCCGTATTTTTAATTTGCCACATTGGGCTTTTACGCACTATTCACACTCACACTTTGATTTAAAATTATACTTTGTACAAGTTAAAATATATTCAAGTGAGATCTTGTTAGATTTGTCCCACATTGTAATTTTTAAATATGGAACTTTTAGAATTTTTATTTCTACCGAATATAAATTATTAATGACTTAAAATATAAATGCAAAGTCACTATTACAAGAGTTGTCGACAACGTAAATACGCCTGGGCTAAAAAAAACCCTTGACCAAAGAAAAAATAAAATAAAACAAAATTCACCGTACTCACTCACTACAAGAAATTTGCAGGAATGCGACAAAATAGAAGACAAATCACTACAAGAAATTCACAGGAATGCGACGAAATTTTAATGAAATTGTCGTCCGACAGATTTCGTCATCTTGTTTGTCGCCTAGTGCGCCAGGCGACGAAATCCTTTAATCACCTTCTCACGAATTTTTTGTAGTGAATGTCGTCGTCGCCTAAAATTTCATCGCCTGCCGAATTTAATCGCCCCATGCGCTAGGCGACACAATGCGACAAAATCTTTTCGTCACATTCCCTAAAATTTTTTATAGTGACTATAATATGAAAATTAATTGGGTAACCCTTAGAAGTGTTAATCCAGCCTAATACATATGTCACCTTAGGATTGATAATTTTTTTTCGGTGAGTTAGGATTGATAATTTGAGCATGAGTGTTTAGTAGTCCATATTGATTATATTTATTATAAATGTGTATTATAAGATAGAAGTATATGAGTAGATTTTGATGGATTAACAATTATAAGGGTTAGGCAATCGTTCTTCCTATAACATTATCATCATTTCAAAATATTCCTCTCACTATGTATTAAAGTATAACGATAATTGTATATCTTAAAATAAGGGCGTGTTTGTTGAATTTTATTGGGTCTTATCACCCCTTATCTCTTATCCAACAAAAAGCCTTTTCCAATTAGGTTTTTTTTTGTTAGGATAAGCAAATACTAGCATTACATTATGTGCTTCTTATACCTCTTATAGATCATAATAGTCATATCTTATTTTTTGGGTGACACAGCCTGAGAAGGCGAGCAAAGAAAGAAAAAAGTCACAAAAAAAAAATAAATGAATCAAAGCTAAAGCAAAACAGTAACTCTAACTATGCCGGAAAATAGTATCCTTCGCATCATTCGCCAATGCCACCGAAACATGATCCGGAGGAAAAGCCCAAGTTGTATAGAAGTCTTCTAATCTAGCCGCCCAACGAGCCATGGCATCCGCCACCTGATTGCCTTCACGATAGACATGTCGAAGCGCACAACCCGGCATACTCATCAAATGACGTTGAATGACATCAATAGTAGGCCAATATCGATGCAAGCGATTACCTCCACTGTTAACCAACCTTACTACTTCCATTGAATCCACATAGCAACAATGAAGCATCACCTAGCAACGAGCAGCCATCTCAAGCCCAAATCTCAGCGCCAATAACTCCACCTCTAGGATCATCCGACCATTCAATTGGCCGCTACAACCCATCTGCCAATCGCCCGCAGTACTACGCACTACAGTGCCAAAACCAGCCAAGCCCTCCTCTTGAATAACACAGCCATCCGTGTGGAGCAGGAAGCCCGTGTCAGTTTGCATCTTCCAGGTGACCAGACGCACCGGTCGCTCCTGTGATCGACGTTGAAGCTGGCCCTCAAGCACCGCCTGTAGATGGCGAGCCTTATACCATAAGTGCTTTGTTCGCTTACAAGAGTCCCTAAAAATTTTAGCATTGCGCTCCCTCCAAATGACCCAGAGAAAAGCAAGGAATCCAGCCCCATGCACGCGAAATCGCCACTCAAGCCAATGTCTAACGCTTTCCATAGCTAGGCCATGCAAGGAATTATCAATTTTCATACCACTCCTTCGCCAAACATCTTGAGCCCAGTAGCATAGAAAAAGAGCATGCTTCCAAGTATCAATCTCCATACCACAAACTGAACACAATGGTGATGATGCCATCCCACGCCGAAAACGAAGTTCATTACATGGAAGCACACCATGTCTAAGCATCCATAACAAAAACCCCAGCTTTTCTGGAATCCCCGACGTCCACATCCATGCCCAACCGGTGCTTTCCTCCCCTCCATCAGTCAGCCAATGATATCCCGACTTGACAGAGTATTTCCCACTTAAATCCCCCCGCCAATGAAGCACATCAACAGCCGTGTCAGCAAGCACAGGGGCTGGTGTGTTGCCCAGTTCGACTCGTAATGCATCCGGGATGCCTGTATACAGACCCGACAGGTGCCACCTTCCATCGTTAATTACATCTTTGATTGTGAGAGCTACATCATTGTAATGCACATAGGGAACCTTATCAGCAAGAGCCTCACCCTTCCACCACGGAACATACCAAAAGGAGCTAGATCCCCTCCCAACACGTTCTCCGTAGCCGGTCTTGAAAATCTCTCCCACCTTGTGAAGCATCTTCCAAACTTTGGTACTCCTATAATGTGCATTAGGAAACACACCCTCAGCAAGATCATATTTTTCCTTGAGAACCTTAACCCATAATTCGTCCGTGCGAAATAGGAGGTCCCATACCAACCGGCCGAGTAACGCCAAATTCATCATCCTAGCAGACCGCAGCCCCAATCCCCCTCTCTTCCGTTGGCACGACACCTTCTCCCAGTTGAGTAGATGAATGCCATGGCCAGCCGCGCCTTTCCAAATCCAACGGCGAATAATTCTATCAATATGACGACACACTCCTTGAGGTAATAAATGGATTTGCATAGCATAAACCGGAATAGCCGCTAAGACTGCCCGTGCCTTGGTCACACGGCCAGCCTTGTTGAGAAGAAAACCCGACCATGAAGCCAAACGATCCTCCAGTTTCTTGATTAAATAATCAAAATGTGCAAGTCGCATTCTCCCCTGAATAATAGGGAAGCCCATGTATCTCCCTATATCCGAACCTACAGTAATGCCCATATAGTTGCGAAGCCAGGACTTCTCAATCTCCGTTGCATGTATCGACGTAATAGCGATAGACTTGGAAGCATTCATTTTCAGTCCCGCCCTTGTACCAAACCTGTTGAGAACCTCGGCCATACAAATCACACTCTCTTCCACCAACTCGGAGCAGAAGATAAGGTCATCTGCGAACATCAAGTGAGACACGCCCAATCCACCCATGCGAAGTGTAATTGGCCGCCAGTGGCCCGTCGCCACCTCCTCCATGATCGTCTTTGACAGTTTCTCCATCACAATCACGAACAAGTAAGGAGAAAGTGGATCACCCTGCCTTAAACCCCTACCAACCTGAACATGACCAATTGGGGAGCCATTCCAGAGGATAGAAAAAGTAGAAGATGTAACACATTCCATTATCAATTGGCGGCAACCCACTGGAAAAGCTAATTCCCTCAGACAATCAGATAAAAAATCCCAACATACGGTATCATAGGCCTTGGCAAGATCAATTTTCGAGATTGTCGCATGACAATTCGTTCGAGTTTGCTCCAAAGAGGCTACCAATTCTTGTAGTAAGAGGCCATTATACGCCGTGCCCCGTCCTGGCAAAAATGCAGACTGAAACGGACTTATAATCTCATTTAAAATAGGCCGAAATCGCTGCACCAAGATCTTTGTGATAATTTTAAACGAGACATTACATAACATTAACGGACGAAACTCGCGAATCGGGCAACCTTCGGCAATAAACACATATATGCATGAGCTAGATTATTCGGGAGCTTGCACGAATTAAAGACAGACGTCACCATCCTTACCACAGGCAACCTGAGATACTCCCAAAACTCCTTAAAAAAACCAGCCGGAAAGCCGTCAGGACCGGATGCCGCAAACGCTCTCATAGAATGTAAAGCCGCCCCTATCTCCTCGGCCGAGACTTCCTTCTCAAGGTCCCGTTTTTGCATCTCCAAAATGGCATCCAGCCTAGGCAAATCCCGCCCCTCTCCAACTTCCACCTGACCAGCAAATGTATTAGTGAAATAGTTGATCGCATGTGTTTGCAATCAGCCCTGGTCTATCTCCATCTCCCCATCAATTTGTAAGCCATAAATACGACCTCTCATCCGATGAATCTGAGTTTTAGCATGAAAATATCTCGTGTTCCGATCACCCAATCGAACCCAGCGATCTCTAGATTTTTGGTACCAAAGAATCTCCTCCTGTGCTAAAATGTCATCCAGCTCCTTTTTCAGCTCACCCTCCAATCGGAGCAACCATGCGGAATCCACAGACACAAGACGTTTTTGGATACCCAAGATTCTATTCTTGAGCTTTCTCTTCCGATCCCTAATATTTCCAAAAGCTTCTCGGTTAAATACTAGTGAATTGTCTTGAACTTTACCAAGAAGACCGATCAAGTCCTCACCACCTTCATCCACGCTTATAACAACCACCTCCTTATAACCCCCATGTAAACTCCAAGCAGCCTCCCAACGAAAGGGTCGGGCTCCTGCCAACCGAGACCTCTCACCACAGACTAGTTGAAGCGGACAATAATCCGAACCAATGCGCGGTAAGTGAATAATTCGACCCTCGTCAAAGGTGTTTAACCATCCCAGATTAGCCAAGCCTCTATCCAATCGCTTGCTAATTCGCCGACCCCCTCCCGTCATCCGGGACCAAGTGAAGGCCGGACCAACCGAAGGCACCTCAATTAAGCAACAATCATCCAAAGCCTCCCGCAGTTCCGATGCCCTCTCCGAAAGGAAAACCCCACCTTGAACTTCCCCTTCCTGAAGAATTTCATTCCAGTCACCCATGATGATCCAAGGGCTGTCAACACCTCTCGCCAGCTGAACAAGTTCCAACCAATTCTCTTTCCGACGCTGATAATTCGGAATAATAGTCATATCTTATTGATAATAAGTCACTTAAGTAATAAGAGGTAAAACTTCTCATCCAATCAAACATGACCTCTTATATCATAATAGTCATATCTTATTGATAATAAATCACATAAGTAATAAGAGGTAAAACGTTTCATCCTCTCAAATATGGCTTTAAGATCCTAAAGTCCTTCAATTGACCTGAAAAGAAATAGTACTAAGTATTTCCTTGTCCCTCACAAGACTTATGGTACAGAAATTGTAGATGAGAGTCAATCCTGGCCCATGGTTTACTCCACACAACACTTGCAATAATCAGCTGTGGATTAACATCCTTATATTGGGTGGATGTTAAAGAGAATATTGGGGAGTAATGTCCCACTTCCAACAATCTACCATGAAATGATGTAATTCACACATGGGAAGAGGTTATATATGGTGTATGATCTGCACAACAGGGATATGCAAATCCACAATTGTATGTGTTAATTGTCATTTAGCTAATAAGCCCATGGATATTGAGCCAAAACAATTCACAATTTTAATGCAGAAAACAATTTTACAATAGGGGATGAGGACTAAGTGGTTAAGTCTCTCGACTTCCAACGGAAGGTTGGAGGTTCGATTCCCCACCGGCCCTCTATCCCTCCATTTTATTCCCTTTGTAATTTGTATGGCATGAGCTCCCACCACCCATTTCCTAGCGTGTATAGGCTGTTAAGCAAAAAAAAAAATTACAATATATTTATTATTTAAATTCATTCGTATCTTGATATTATCTTTTAACTTTAAAAAGACTTAAACAACTTCTTTGTTTCACTTAAAATTGTTTATGGAGTTCATTGTCACAAAATGATTGGCATCAAAGGCTTGTGGTATACCATTCCTATTAAAGATAACTATGGGAATTTTTAAGACCGTAAAGAGTTAAATATTTTTTTAGGCCATCAATAGGCAGATAATTCACTTTTGGGCCATGAAAGATTGAAATATGAAATTGAGTCATCAACAGGCATTCAAGCCGAATTTAAAGCCAATTTGACCAAACCACACAAAATCGGACCGCGTGCAACCCACTCACCACGCGATGGCCTAAAAGCGGAAATTGTCTCCTTTTGGTGGTCTGTTTTAATTGTTTGGTAATTAAAATAAATACCACTCCATCACTTTCCTTTTTCTGTCTATTTCAACATTTTTGTCTCATTTTCATTATGATAAATACTCTCTCCGTCCCAGTTTAATTGTCTTGTTTGATTTTTTGTCACTGTTAATTATTTAACTTTGACTTAATGTTATTACAAGTATATCTTAGAAAGAAATAGTCGAGTTGGGTCTTGTTAGAATCGTAAACTCATGTAGTTTAAAAAATATATTTTATATAATTTTTTTGTATATATTATGAGATATTAACGATTGAAAATGTGGATTGGATGTGTGCACAAATCAAATAAGACATGTTAAATGTGATGGAAGGAGTAATTAAATATTAATCACCAAACCTACCTTAAGTCCTCCAACTTATAGGTTGGTAGTTCGATTTCTCTCTCGGCCTCTTATCCCCCCCTTTGTCCATTTGTAATTTGTGTGACATGGCCTTCCACCACCAATTTTTTAACCTCCTGCATAGGCTGTTTTGCAAAAAAAAAAAAAAAATCACCAAATCTACTATATCACATCAAAAAATTGAAAGTTCAAACTGACGACAATTATAAATTCCAACCCAGGACCATACATCTCACATAACTAAATTAATTAAAAATTTAAATTTAATATAATTGTATCACATAAATTTCTAGTTTACTTCTACAATAAATACTAATATACACTACATTAAATACGGTCTATCGCCACATAAATACCATGGTCAAAATGCCATGATGTGAAATAAACATTCATTACAATAAATAATAAAATATATATTATAAAAAATTTAAAAATAACAAAATAATAAGTAGAATTAATTGTATTAATAATAACATCAAGAATTAATTAAAACATCTAACCTCAAATGAAAAATTAAATAATTAAATCTAAAAAATAAATTAAATTTTGACGGACAAAAAATATTGTGACGGACAATAAAAAGGAAAGTGAGACATAATTAAACAGTTGGATGAAGTATTCTTTAATTTAATTTTAAAAAAATAGAAAATAAATACAAAACCTAAAATAAGCCATCAAAAGGTGACCATTGCAACTTTTTAGGCCAGCGAGTGAGAGAGTGTGGCGAGTGGCGCACACACGCCCGTTGAGACGTTGACTTGGTCAATTTAGCCTAAAAAATCAGCCCGAATTCCTGATTGTGGCTTAATTTTATAATTCAATCTTTCATGGCCCAAAAGTGAATTATATGTCTATTGATGGTCTAAAAAAATCTTTAACTCGACTATAAACTATGCAGATATAACGTTTTAAAATTAAGTAATTTTTGAATAAATGTTTAATATATCAATTGTTTTTTTTATTATAAATGTATGTGAATATATAAGATATGTAAATAGGTTTGTAGTATTAACTACGTAATTGTTAGTCAATCATTCTATTTATGTTTAATTTGTTTTATTATGATAAATTTGTTATTTATAGTTTTTTAAAAATCTTTTTAATAATAGACACTGTAATCAGAGCTAATTAGGAACAATTAAAGTGAGTGTTTGGGTGATTCAATTTTTTTTTTCTTAACAATCTATACAAGCTATGAAATTAGTGGTAGGAACTCGTACTACACAAATTATAAATAGACAAAAGGGTGGGATATCCGGATGAGAATCGAATCGAACTCTAAACCTAAAGGTTGAGAGTCAGGAAAATTAACTACTAGGTCAAATCCTCCTCATCCATGGGTGATTCATATTTTGAAATAACTTAACACAGTCCTTATATACTAAATGCATCGAATAGGGGTACTGACTTACTCAAGTGGTTACGTTCTTATCTTTTAACTTTATAATTGGAAGTTCGATTTTTCGGAAAAAAAACCCATTTAGTCCCATAAGTTTTTTAAATTTCCAAAACAGTCCCACAACTATCGAATTAGACAAATCCGTCCCATAACTACCCTAGTCTTAGCCGAACCCGTCCATGAACCGGTTTTTTTGCCAATCATTGCCGAACCCATCCCATAACTTCCCTAATGGAGGGATGGGTTCGGCAATGATTAGGATAGTTATGGGATGGGTTCGGCGATGATTTACGAAAAAACCGGGTTCATGGACGGGTTCAGCTAAGATCAGGGTAGTTATGGGACGGATTCGTCTAATTCGATATTTGTGGGACTGTTTGGGAAAATTTTTAAAATTATGGGACGATATGAGTTTTTTTTCCTCGATTTTTCATTCAGCTCCATATCCCTCATCTTTGTAATCTATATGGTACGAGCTTCTACCGTCCTTTACTGGCTTCGGCTTTGCTTAAAACACATATAAAATCAGCAACTACTAATCAACCAATCATTTTCCAACAATTAATTTATGACATGTAAATATGTAATGACTTTGCAAGTCAGACAAAAGAGAGCCATTAATCACGACCTTGTCAAGCAGACATGATTCATTCACTAAACTTAGTTTTGTCTTTCTTTGGGTTCAAAGAATATTGAACTCCTACCGACCCACAGAATAACCAATCTATTTGATTTTTGACTGATTAGATAATTTGCAATATTTAACCAAAGTTTTATAAACTCTTGTAAATATAGATAATTATTTTTTGATAGGTTTATCCATTTAATTTCATAGCTTGAAATTATTATCGAGCCTTAAAAAATTTAAGAAATCCCTTCCATTACCAAAACAATTACTATTTCAATAAGGATGTTATTGTTATTGTTACATAAAAATTTAAACGTTTAGGGTTCAAAATTTAATCCATGATAATTTTTTTAATTAATTATATTTTTATTTATTTTATATTAATAATGTTGTATACAATGTATCTATTCAATTATGTAGTATAAATTAAAAGGCTGAATTGTTTAAATCCGCAGCATTTCAAAACGACTTACTATTGATGTGTACTTATAAGTTGTTTTAATTTTTTTTTTTAAATTAAAAAATAAACGTTGTGGAAGATCCTTGCTACAGATTTACTAATGGGAATGTGCATCATACAAGAGAATATGCCTGCGTTGAATTTTTAATTTTCCCATAATTAAACAATTTAACTTGCATCATGATTTTCAAGTCAAACCTTAAATTTTGATTAAGTTTACCTTTTCAGTTTTTTTCATCTTCTTCCTTTTTTTGCATATTGAAATTGCGAATTGAAGATATATAGTACTCCTCTGTTTTTTTAAATCTTCTCCACTTCTATGTTTTACACTTTAATGCATATTTTTAACGATTAATATCTCCAATTATATATAACAAAAAATTATAAAAATTTAATTTTTCTAAAACTATGTGATTAGTCGAATCTAACAATATCTTGTATAACTATATTTTATCTTATATAACTATGTTTAAAGTCAAATCAAACTTACTCAATGAACAGTATTAACTATGTAAAGGGTAAACATATTAAAAAACGGAGGAGCTACCGTGAATGATAAGAATCTCACCACAATCAAATTATTATACTCCTATATTTTTAGACAAACGGTATAAAATTCATAATATACAAAAAAGTCGATCTAAATTTTATAAATCGATACCCAATACTCCAATGTTACCATTATATTGAGACGATTCATGATGAACAAATAATTGCATATATTGGACAGATCCAAAAGGAGTGCACTTACACATATATTAGTAGTAAAATTTAAAGGGTTACAAAAGGAACGATAATTTGGTCTAGTAGTCAAGTCCACTAACTTCTAATCTTATGTTTGGGGTTCGATTTCTCATCCGGACCCCTTATTCCCCATTTATCTATTTATAATTTATGTGGCTTGAGTTTCTACACACCTTTGCCGACACCCGATTGTCCATTGTTAAAAAGAAAATAAAGGGTTGTGAATTTTTTTGGCACTAGTTGGATTTCTCTAGAATATATTGAATGGGTGGATATTTTAGTATATGCACATTGAAAGAAGGCGATTGTTTAATATATTTAGCCAATAAAATCGAAAATATAATACTTAAAATACTAAGACGATGAAATAAGATGTCAACAACAAAAACATTTAAAAAAACAACAACACATATTCTCTCAAACACAACAACATGAAATGAAATGAAAGTTCCAAACTTATAATGCTTCCATTATACACCCACACAACATAAATTTGAATAAAACTTTAAGGCCATATATAATACTTATAATTGTACAAACAACAAAGTGATACTACTAATAAATACTACTAAAGTATAACAATTAATTTAATCCCTACACACATAAATATAATAATGGGGACAACTTTGCATCTTTTGCTTAGTGAAGCAACCTCATTGTCTCCTTTTAAGAATATAATAAAACAACAAGAAAAAGTCCCTCTCAAATTCCAACCCCAAAACACACTACTTGTTGGGATTCATATAGGATATAAATATATATATATATATATATATATATATATATATATATATATATATATAGACATGCCCATTTACAAGTTATTATGACTTCATTTGATTTTGATTGAGAAATTTTAAAAAACAAAACAAAAAAAGGGTATGCATTAATTTTGTTTTGTTACATGTAAGTGACAATGACATAATGATTTTTGTATAAATAAACCAATTAAGGGGAGCAAACAAGTGACTCATTCGACACCCACAAAGAGAAGATTGGAAAATTGGAAAATCAAAGCAAGGACTAGTCTAAATTCAATTTATTATTACAACACACGCCATATGCTTTTTCTTCTCACAATAATGTAAGGTTTGTGTTGATTCCATGCAAGCAAAATTGATTATGCTTTTGCAAATTTTATGATGTATTATTATGTACTAAATAATTAATGTTAATTGGATTAGGGTTACTTTAATATAATTGTGTGTATATCTTTTGAGTGGAGAGACAAAAGAGAGTGTAAAGGACAAACCAATTGGATTGTGATTATGTGAGTGTCTGTCTGTCCAATTAGGCCAAACAGCTATATTTATTTACACACTAATTTGCATTTTGGTGAAAAGGAAATTTGGTTCCTTTGGTGATGATGCGACTCTTGAATCCTTTCAAGGGTTGCATTCTTAAATGTATATATTACTTTTAAAGAGATAAAGATCATAAAAAATAAAAATAAAAATTTTTGATTGTGTTTTGGGATAAGTTTGGGGTCAAATTATATGCAATACAAGAAAGATCTAAATTATTTAGTGATGAAATGATTTATAAGTGCTAGATGAAATCACTCAAATCAACTATTCAATACAAAAAAAGTTTTGGTAGCTACAACTTCATATTCCACTCTAATAAAAAAGTAATTACTATGTTTTTAACTTATGTTTTATATATCATTAGTTACATTTTATAATAACACCTAGGCATTATATATATTTACACTATAATACTATAATGACAATACTTTAGCAAATTTGTTAGCCCAATTGTCCATATTGACTACATATGATAACTGATCTGTCAAACGAAGTTTGTTAGTACTAAATATTTTTAGAGAATGCTTGCAATTTGTATATATATACACATCACAAATGGAGGCTAAATGTTATTATTATTACACCTACAATGACATAATACCCAAAAATGCAACAAACTATGGTGTAATTACATTGACCATTTGGGGTCACCTACCGCAACCGATTCCTATACTTATAATTCACAATAAGGATGTGCACTTATAATTAATTACGGAGTACTTATATAGTATTTGCAATGAATAGTAGTATTCAGTTATATAAAAAATTGTAAAATGTAATGGAAAATTGTAAAATAATCATACATTCAGTGTTCACGTATGCGAAGTATTAAATAATCAGTATTCAAATTCAAACTAAAATTCTAACAAAATATCGACTTAGTGGTTCATTAACTTGATTAATTCAGATTTTTTAGATTTTAAATCTAGATCTTATCATAGAAATCCCAAGTTTTTAAGTGAATTAACCACTAATTAACATCATATTATAGCCCATAGTGTTGTGTTCTAGACCCTTATTATTGAATAATTTATACTTTTAAGCGAATTTGTTACTAACCTATCGAAAACTAAGTAATAATTTAGATTAGTATTGGGTTCAATGTGGCATAAAGATAACTGGTTATTAAAAAAAAGTAATAATTTAGGTTTTATTCCAATTTCCAATGTAGTCTACTTATTTGAGCTGTATATTTATGTTGGAACCCCTTTAGTTTACTACACATGTTATATGTAATGTTCATTCATCTTAAATCAATTTTTAAAGGGTTTCAATATTTTGAAAAGTATGGACTTCTCAATCAAATCATCACCTAATTTTTGGAGTTATAAATTCAAATAACTTGCTGGAAGAATAGGATTGGTTTTAAAGCCCGTTTGGATTGATTTCTAGGGAGGTGCTTTTGGCTTTTGCTTCTGCCAAAAGCACTTCTAGTAGAAATTAGGTGTTTGTTTTGGCTTTTAAGAAAAAGCAAAATCACCTCGAAAAGCGAAAAAAGTGCTTATGGGAGAAGCAGCCCAGGGGTGCTTCTTCCAAAAGCAGAAGCCAAAAGCACATCGTAAAATGTGCAAGGACTTAAATACCCCCACTACTTAATATAAATTACACTATAAATATATCTTATTATCATATTAAGTAGCATGTCCTTTTTGGTAATTACCACAGTCTAAAAGCAATTTTCATTTTCATTCATCCAAACATATTTTTTAGAAAAAGCCGCTTTTCAAACATTCCATCCAAACACAAAAATTACATGCTTTTGCTTTTGACTTCTGCTTATGCTTCTACTTTTGGCTTCTGCTTTTTTCAAAAGCCAATCCAAACGGGCCCTTACTTTTTTCACAATATAAGTAGTAATTAATGTTTGTAAAGGATTAGGTATAATTAACATTGATGACTTAAAAGGGCTAATAATTAATAATGGTAGCCCATGTGGAGGCCGAATTACAAGAGTTGAAAAGTTTGGGTGATTTTGATTTTTGGCATCCCATTAATTATTAAATTGCGCCAAGAAAACATAATTTTATTTTAATAACGTCTAACTTATTATACTTAATTTTAATATTTAATTATTATATTTTGTTATCAGTCACTTATTATTATTAATTTAATATAAGTAAAATTATTAAATGTATTTGCTAATTTAATGAATTAAGTATGTTTAATACTTATACAATAATTTATATAAACTGATATCCAAAATTAAATAAAAGTAATTTTTTACTTATTTAGTAGTAGTGGCCAGTAACAATAACTTTGTAACAATATAGTTATTATAATTACTAATTTATTTTAAATTTTCTTTTTAAATTTATAATTTCTTGATTAAAATTCAATGACTGAATTATTCAGATTCCAAACTTTAAATTCACATTCTGTTCAATTTTAATGAATGAATATTAGTGTTAAACTAAGTGTGATTAGTACTTAAACCCATTATATTAACTTTAACTATTCTTTGGTATATGTACCTGTATGTATTTTTTTAAAAAAAACAGCTATGTTGTCCATGTGATTACAATCATGACATAACAAACCAAACAAGTGAATTTTTTATAAGTAGTGTAAAAAATTAAATGACATCACATTTTGAGTAAAAAAAAAATTAACATCATGGTGGAATTTTGGTCCCCATGCATAAGGCATCACTCTTTTTCCTTATTTATTTTTTTGGAGCAATAATCATTTCTGAATATGGTTTTTTGCCTTTCCACCATGAAACTTAAGATCTATTGGACTCTGTGTGTGTGTTTTCTTATATACTTATATATATATATATATATATATATATTATCTTTTAATTTTAAAAACTTAATTAATTATAAAGAGAAAGGTCAAGCTATTTAACTAACCTCCTTTCTTTATTTTCCTAATAAAAGAAAGAACAAAATTGAAATGTATTAGCAAATTTCCACTTCCAAGTAGTTGTGAAGAAATGAAGCATGCTATGTTTCAGCATTTTAGTCAGCCAAAATTTCATATAATATAATATCATAATATATATATATAGATACAAATAATTAGGTGAAAGTTGTTGCATCAATAACATTAATTAGTTTGAATTAATCCCTATTTGAATGGACTTTTAAAAATTCCTTTTGTTTTTTTACTAAAAAATAAAAAAATATTTTAAAATATATTCAAATAAATGGTAATATTCTCTGACTTCGGCTCCTTAAAAAAATGGTAATATTTGACGATGTGAATGAACAAGCTTTTGTCATTCATCTATGTCTTTCAGGTGGGCATTGAAAGATTGAATGTCTTAAAGGAAAATTCTGCATACACAAAGATTCGAATTCGAAACCTTTGCTTAAGCTGAGCCTCATACCACTCAAGCAATTGCGTTTGGTATGTCTTTCATTATTTTTGAAGCAATTATATTAAAGAAAAATACATAATTTATCATTTATTTTAATGAATTAAGGTAAATTATATCTTATAGCTACCAATTTAATACACGTTCCGTTCCTTTTTAGTTGTCTTTTTAGAAATTAAAAAATGTTCCACAATAGTTGACATTTTTAGGTAGTTATAGGTAGTTATGTTATGTTTATACTATATTGCCCTTCACTTTATATAAATGCTATTTGTTGATATTTTTTTTTATTTATTACTATTATTTTTGCTGAACAGCCTATACAGGCTAGGAAAGGGGTGGTGGAAGACCATGCCACACAAATTACAAAAATGGAATAAAAAGGGAGGGAAAGGGGCCGGTGGGAATCGAACCTCCAACCTTCCATTGACATTTATTAATAGTGAGTTTAGTTGAAGGGTAAAAATGTAAGTTTATGAGTTAATTAATGCAAACATTGATTATTGAAATTGACCTGAAAGAGACAATTATTTAGGAACGGAGGGAGTAATTATAGTACGAGTAGTTTACTAGAATGTAATAAGTGAAATGAAGCTCAAAAATTAAATGACTGAATTCAAAATAACTTTTATGTATATTTTCTAAATAAACTAGAAGTAACTTTAAACAGTATTTTTTAAAATTTTTTTTTTTAGAAACTGACATTTTAAAATTTAAAATTTAAATAATTTAATCATTCAAACGTCCACTTTGATTGAATTTTATGAAAATTAATTGCAAGTCCACTTCAAACGCCAATTTACAAGCGAGAATAAATTTAATAATCAAAATATAAAACTAGTAAAAATAGACATCAAATGGCATCACTACGAGCTCTTCCAAAAAAAATAAAAATGGCATCACTACGACAGAATTAAACTAGTAAAATGACGTACAAAGATGATTTATTTTTATTCCTCGAGCATATTCCATTGTCAAATCAATGTTCTCATTGTAATAATACTAGTAATTTCCAGCTTTGGAGGACCGCCATATCTAAAATCCCACAAGATAAATTCGTAATTAAACGGATCTAATAGAGGAGAGGTCAATTATGAATTTTTTCCATCACTTAAACAAGATATTAGGATTGAACTTATGTGAACTCAAAATAATAATAGTACTAATACCAACAGCAGTAGAGTTGAATGGATGGGGTTCTAGTCGCTTAAGTAAGGTCTCGGGTTCGAGCCTTGTGTATACAAAAAAACTGCTTTGAAAGAGACACTCTTAATTGCCTTGCAGATAGTACTAATAATAATCTCTCTCACAAAATAAAATAAATATCGACAGGCGAATTTATTTCATACATTTAATATATATATATATATATATATATTTTTCCACAAACAAAGCACCCATACAATAGAACAGGATGTCAACCAAAACCGACATTAAGGTCTCACGTTAGTTTTATTGTGGAATCAACAAGAAGCACAATTGTCAATAATACATACACGGATACACACAAACATAGATACTCCCTCCGTTCTTGTGAAACTGAAACGTTTTACTTTTTGCTACTGAAACGTTCTTGTGAAACTTTGATTCAAACTTTTATCATAGTTATATAAGAAAAACTATAGTCAAGTAGGATCTTGTTGGATTCGTCTTATTTTGACGTTTTAGAATATCAACTTTTTATAATATTTTTTGTGTACACAATTTAAGTTATTAATCGTCAAATATATGCATTGGATTACGTGTTGGTGGTGAATGGTGCAGTTTTAAGAAATAAGAGGCAGTATATGTATAACAGATGAGACCCAGAAAACATATACTACTAGTATAGAATATATAGATAGGTGGGAAGTAGGCAGCAGCAACTGTTGGTAATATAAAGCAAGTTCAAGGGGGAAGAGGGTAAATGTATCATATAGAAGTACAATATATGTATGGCTGCTGCTGGTCCACAAAAAAACTCAACTGTTGCTAGCTGTGGGCTTATGAAGGAGTAGTAATTAGCTTTGTAAGCAAACAGTACTGTAGTAGACACAATAAATAGACCTTGAATAATAGTAGTAATAATACTACTAAGTGTGAATTGAATTGGGCCATTTGTTTGTACACACAAAAAAGTACGTTACTCTCATCAAGGTGGATGCTACCTATACAATACAGTACACACTATTTCACATTCATCATATATAGTAATTGTATTTGGAATCCCATCCCTGATTGCAGTGGCGGACGCAGGAATTTCTCACAGGTAAGGCCAAAGCCTGGAGGCGTGAAGCTGCGGCGATGCATAGAAAACTGAAGCCTGAAGTTGCCGAGATGGGGCTGCAACACTGTGTAAAAGACTGAAACATGAAGGTTTGGAGATGGAGTTCTTTAAAAGATGAATCCTAAATTCAAAATGCCATATACTAATATTTTTTTTTCAATTTGAGAGGTGGGGCCAAAGCCTTAGCTGGCCTTAGTGTAGGTCCGCCACTGCCTGATTGTGATGAATGATGCATGAAACAAAAAAAAAAGAAAAAAGTGACTAGCAACCTTTGGTCGTTAAAACTAGAGTAAAATTTTTTTTAAAAAAAAAACCCGTAAAAATTAAATTTTATAGTTAGTGACGCTTTTAGTAGTGTATACCAGTAGTCTAGACTCTAGATACAACTAAAAATCAATGAAATAAATTTTTTAAACCTAAAAAAGTTATATTTGACCTTGTGCACTTATGGTGCATCTACTTATTATCTCTGATCCCAACATAGTTTATCACAAGGCTTTTATTTTTGCCACCACCAATATATCTAATTCTAGTATAGAATTTCTCAATTTTTGTTACACTACTGACAATATTTTATGGATCCACTGCAAACATATACTACCTCCGTTCCTTTTAGTTGTCTTTTTAAAGATTAAAAAATGTTTCACAATAGTTGTCATTTTTTGGTAGTTATATAGGTAGTTATGCTATGTTTTTACTATATTGTCCTTCACTTTACATAATGCTATTTGTTGGCATTTATTAAGAATGAGTTTGGTTGAAGGGTAAAAATGGAGTATAAATTTATGAGTTAATTAATGCAAACATTGATTATTGAAATTGAGCTGAAAGAGACAACTATTTAGGAACGGAGGGAGTAATAGTATTACACAAAACACACCTGAGCTGCATATGGAATATCGATAGACATACTACATTATGCATGGTTGTATACATTCCATGATCATGTTAGGAGACAATATACTCCGTCCATTTTTTTTTTAAAGTCTAACATTACTGTTCATTATAGCACTTTGACTTTTATTTTTGTTATAGTTATAGAAACACAAAATATAGCCAAGTGAGATCTTGTTGGATTCGTCTCATCTTGTAGTTTTTAAATCAAGTTTTAGAATTTTTATTTGTACCGAATTTGAGTTATTAATAGTTGAAAATATATATTGGTATACATGCAAATGAGAAATGTTACACTTAAAAAGAACACAAAAGGGAGAAAGTATATAATACCGAAATGGCGGCCTCTACTTGCCTTGGGAGGCAACTTGGGAGGGTTTTCAGTTTTGGTTGACTTGTTTTAAGGGCTTCTTATTACACGGTGCAAAAACGGCCACGGAATTGTGCCCGCCAAATCCAAATGAGCTCGAGATGGCTGCAAGTTTTTAATTTGCATGTAAGGTGGGTAACATTATTGTTTCCACATTAAAAAACACACAAGTTTTTATTCCAAAAATATTCATTGGATGCCTGAATGCACACGACACCAAGTATGTATCCTTCATCGATCTTTTTGTCTGGAGCCAGCCAAATCAAAATATCCAAAGTTTGGCATTTAGATATGAAGTATGTCATGGTGTGGACCATATCATTAATAATTGTGATTTTATATATCAGACCCGTTGAATTCCAGGGAGGAGTTAAGACAAGGATAAGATAACGTACCAACATCATCATCATGATGTTGTTTCTTTACATTTGGGACAGTGCCGACGATGGTGACTTCAGGTTCCAGTCCTGCAGCATTGAACAATGGAGAATTAGGATATCATCACTTTAGGGTGATGCCAAAATTTCAAGCAATGGCTTGGCTTCTAAGTTCTAATCAATGCTACCGGGATCGTGATCTTAACTTGGATTAGTTTGTCTTTTCAAGATAGAGATCGTAAGATTGAATTAAGATGTTAAGATACTACGGACCGAATTTAAACAAATATATAAAACCAATTATACATATTAACAAGTGAAAAAATAACATGAATATAAATAAAACACTATAAACAGTCAAAAATAAAATTCAAGACCGATTTTATGATAAACACAAGATTACGGGAACATTTCAAATTTTGGTAGGATAAGATTTGTGAGATTCTACTAAATTTAAGATCCTACAAAGATCTGAATCGTTATTAAGAAATGAGATCCTAGAATTACAAGATACTAAGATCAAGATCCAGATCCTAATAATTATAGTTCCCACACTTGCAGCTCCATATCTGTGTCCAATCTGTGACTTGTAAACAAAGTTGAAAAAACAACCTCAGAAAGGTTACCTAGGATGAACTGGCTGTTGAGATTTTCCACCTTAGTATAGTTTACCCTTTGTCCCTGATGATTGAATTGGGAACAAAAATGGACTCATTTTCTTGTATCCCTTTTTGTACCAATGCTTCAACTGAAGTGCTACATCCCACCAACGCTCCTATTCACAACTTTGCCTAAATGGGGAACTGATGAAATCTCGAAGAAAATGCCCGATCTTGCTTTGCCTCACAATGATGCGTGTTTTTGGTCATCTGAATGATCGTTGCATAGAGTGCAAGATGCATAACCAACAACTGCACGCATGATTAGCTTCCGAATGCAAATGCATATCCCCAATTAGGGGGAATTGATAGGTTCTATAGAACATACGACCATTTGACATCGTTGTTGTCTCATTGATGTTTCATTACAAGATGATCTGAAGCCGTTCCTGGTTGAGTTACCAAAATATTAATGTTTTGTAATATTAGGTTTTTAAAGGTGCTAATGTATAGAGTGGAGGAAATAAGGGCGGATTGGGATTTCATGATAGTAGAGCACTCTGATAATATACAGTAGGGATCATCAGGGAAGAATTATGCAATAGATAATGAAAAAATCCACTGTAATCTGCAGGTTGTACTAGCTTTGCAAGAGATGAATGATGCAAAAAATGATAATGGAATCAACAAGCCCTATATAATATTGTTATCCTAAATAACACAAATATACATTCATTCATAAGCTACACATGAACAGATCAGAAATAATCACCTATGGTTGGTTGTATGTGGTCCAGTTCAAAATCTTATGCAGCTGTATTATTCATTGATGTGTAGTGAATGTGATCAACGATGATGTTGCCAATCCGAAATTTCAGCCTCTTGTCTGGGACGACAACTAGGAAGGGTTTCAGTTTGCTCGACTGTTTAAGGCTTATACGGTGTAAAAACGACCACAGAATTGTGCCCACCAAATCCGAATGAGTTTGATATGGCTGCAAGATTTTCGAAGTCAGTTGTATGAGTTTTCATGTAAGGTAGGGAACATTGCTTTGACATTGAAACATAAGTTTTAATCTTATTGCTTTTCCCACAAAAATTCAATGGAAGCCTGAATGCTCATGACAAGAACACCAACATCGATCTTTTGTAAGGAAATGAATTAGATGTCCAATGTCTGGCATTGAGATAATCAAGAATTGCCATATCTGACCATTGAATACCAGGGGAGGCGTTAAGGCAAGACAACGAGAAGATAACATACATACCGACATTCACTTGATGCTGTTTCTTTACATTTGGGACAGTGTCGATGGTGACCTCAGGTTCCAGATCCTGCATAAAATAACTACTAATAATTAAGACATGACTTTAGGATCAATGATGCCAAATTTCAAGAAACTTGTAGTAGTCCTCCCGTACATATTGGTTGATGGTGGGATGTAACAAGCCGGTGTTGATTCCTTTAATGGTTGCTATGGCTTCAAACCCACCTGAAGCTCCAATTCCGTGTCCAATCAGTGACTGAACCAAGTTAAAACAACCTCAGCAAGATTACTCAGGATAAATTTATTGAGCAATATGATTTGCTTCTGATAAACAAAAAAACTTTCACCTTTATGCTGTTCATCTTAATCTCTGAGGTATCTTTGAAGGCCTTCTTGATGGCAATAACCTCTGCCAAATCTCCAGCCGGTGTTGAGGTAGCGTGAGCATTCACATAATTAACCTGTCGTTGGAAAGTGCGTATATCATGTTTAGCAGAATCAGTACTATATGAGATATGAAAACACAAATAACTGTGACCTCTTCAGGTGAAACCCCTGCATCTTTTAAACTCTGGGTTATGCAAGAGAAAACGCCAATTCCATCGGAACGAGGGAGGGTAATGTGATATGCATCGCTGTTGATCGCACCTCCCAAGTACTCCGCGACAATGTTGGCTCCTCTTTTCAAGGCGTGTTCTAAGCTTTCCATGATCTGTTTGTACTCATTTTTTATGATTAGAAACTGTGAGATTCTTGCAGGATTTGCACCTTTTTTATTTATTTATTTATTTATTTTTTTTGTGGAGCTGTGATGGAACTTACCAGTACAGCGGCGCCTTCGCCCATGACAAAACCATCACGGCTTTTGCTCCATGGCCTAGACGCCTTCTCCGGTTGATCATTCCTCTGTAACAAGCCGCCGTAATGGAGTAATTCGGAACCCATGTTCTTGAATGTATTATGAATGAGAAAATGGACTCATTTTCCTGTTTCCCTTTTGCATAAATGCTTCAACTTCAGTAGCCATTACTACCCCGAATCACCAAAGAAGATTCTCGAGGCTGATTCTAAATATTTAATCTGATCAACTCAATAAAAACACCGACAACCTTAATGAATCTTGCACGTAAATTGAATGCAGCACATAACAACGTTAATTTATCTGCAAAGACCCCAATGAGATTGCTCTACTGCAACTACTACACTGAATTTTTTCAACTGTGGTTACGGAACTATATATGGCCACGGATTCGCGCCGTCATAGCAAAATATACTGGCAATGGCATATCGCATTAAATTCTCCAGAGTCTTAAGAATTGGTGGCCCAATTTTCTAGAATGAGTTGTTTGCAAATGATTGGCATATCCCTATGGATTAACTAGACCTGGATGAATTGACATTCGCTCTCTTGAATTCCATCAAGAAATCTTCAAATATATTGCAATGCCTTAATAAAAATTCACGAATGAAAGGCAAAGATCATCAATGAAACAATCAAGTGCATGCAAACTCATGTGACCTCACAAAATGGGAGAACTCACTTCTCAAAACTAAGACCACTAAAAATTAGTACAAGAGAATTACCCATAATTCAATTATCTTTTCAACAACTTGCCAGCATATCTTTCAAAATCTAAATCTAAAAATCTAACTCTGAAATCCACGTTCATGCTCAACTAGGTAGTAAATACTGTAGAAGAGAGTGGACAACTCGTCTTATATGTCCGAAAAATATGTCCGAAAGATTCAAAAATTCAAAGAAAATAGATCCCTTGGCCAAAAATTACCAATCTTATATGAATCTCTATGTAAACAACCTAACAAATCCAAATATGTAACAAGATTTCAGAAATAATGGACCAAGCAAAATGGATATGGAGTGAACAGTAACTAGTGACAATATTTTTAGGCTTTTATGGATTTTATATGGAGGAGAAGAAAATAAGTGTAGAGAAATCCTATCAACTAGCAAACATAGGCTCTGATACCAAAATAAATTGATGCCATGGATCGAATGCTTGTTAAGTTTGGTCCTCGGATGAAGAACAAGAAGAAGAGATGAACAAGAAAATAAATGACAAGGAAAATAAGGGATAGGGGAATTTTTGGAAGAAGGGGACTAAGTAAATCCAAGGGAAGTGAGATTTACCCAAGACAAATGGATTTCATGAGTGCATCTTATCCATTGAAGCAAATTCCAATCTTCAATGGTGTGAAGAACCGAATGGATTTTCACAAAATGTGAGAACACAATGAGTGCTCTGGGATATGACTTTGATTAATGAAAAATATGTTTATTCAAAAATATCAAAGTGACTACAAGAGTAGGAACTCATATATAGGGAAACCCTAATACACTAGATTAAACAACCCTACCAGAGTTTTAAACAAAAGGGATACAAGGAAACAATAATCTGGAACTGTTACGACGTGAACCACAATGACGACGCGAAACTCGGCTAGCGACGTAGGAGGGTCTGGCGTCGTAAGGGAAGACTTCGGCAGATGGGACGACGTGAAGCTCTGGCATGTTATGACGTGAACCATGGCTAGCGTCGTAAACGACGTGACATCTGGTTAGCGTCGTAGGTTTGGTCTAAGGACGAGGTTGCCTTCTGCTCTTACTTTCTCTTTTACGACGTGAAACATGCATTACATCGTGGGACGAGGTTAGCGTCGTAGACCAGCTTGGCGTCGTAAGGTGAAGAAAACCACCCATCTTTCAACCGGCTGGGCCCACTGACTCCGATCACTGTTCCGGTGTTGTCCAGCCGTTGACCGGCGGAGTTTTGGTCAGATTCCGGCGACTTCGCCGGAGCTCCGGCGACGACGGCGATGACAGCGACGATGGTGGCGGCGGCTGTGGGGCCCTCTTTTTGACCTCCTTATGCTGTTTTGATCCGTATGTGCATCTCGAGGTCTCCTTTCTTCCGGATTCAGTTGGACAAGGTGGGTCCCAAATTAATGAGACTCGGACCTTTCCTGTATTCTTCTGCCTGCATTAACAACTTCAGTCTGGGCTCCTTCTTCGGCTCCAATTTATCTGCTTCCTGAAACAGATACAAAGAAACTGAATTAATGAACTTCTTTATTCGGTTTTTCGAAATCGGTCCCTCGGGGAATTAGGGAATCAGATGCCATGTGTCATGACATCCATGTCACTGGACCTGTTTGAGAATTAGATGTTAGCTGTTAACTTATTATGTGAGTAATTTGAGTAATAAATTAGTTAAAAATTAGTTGTTTGATAGTTTCGAGACACTTTTTTTTCCTAAAATAAGCTAATTCCAAAATGCTGCTATTTGCAGCGGTTTCAAAAAGAGCTAATTGAACACTAATTTAAGTTATTTTATCTTTTTAAATAAGCTAATTTATCTTGAATTGACTAGAATAAGCTAATTTCATTTATCTTATTTGCCAAACAGAGCCACTGTAATTAGTGTTTATTATATATATAGGATTTTAGACTATTTTTAGTATGTATTTTAAAAGCTAAACGCTAATTGCTAGCGTTTGTTCCCAAATGCAGCCGTAATCGGCCAGGCTCAGACCTCAAAAAATTGACGTAGGCCTAGTTGAAGCCTAAGCCTAGCCCGACCTAGCCTATTTCTACCCCTAGATTTGGACCACGAGCCCAAACCACACATATTACAAAGGGGAGGGATAGGGGCCGAGGATCGAACCTCCAACCTATGGTTGTGTTATCGCCTGAAAGATATTTCCTTGATAATAACAATAGTTTGGTCCATTACGTCCTGTTGGTGTTCCGATGGACTGGCTATAACTATTGTACATATAATATGGATTGTATCCATATGCCAGTTGCTGGTAACCATTGTAATTGAAATACATGATGAACAGTAAATTAAATTAAGACTAAAAACTGAAAAAGATAAATAAAATACAGAGTTTGAATGAATTTTTGATGATGCCCTTGCTTATTACAATAGAAATCCTATGTATAAAACTAATAGTGCTCCTTTCTAAACACACATATGCTCACAAAAATGCAGCCCTAGTACACATTCAAATAACCAATCCACCACTAAAAATAACCACCCCTAAAACTTCTCTAAAATAACTAATATTATTTTTATTATTTTTGTGTGATAACAGGTTGGAAGGCTGGGAACATGACCACTTGGGTCAAGCCCCATTCCCAGGTCCAAATTAAATTTAAATGTAAATAATATTTAGATAGAATAAGTGATAATAGTAATTAATATAAAAATAATACCATTTTTTTTGGAGGAACCATTAAAAAAAGAAGGAGTGGTGGGAGCCCATGCCACATGAATTACAAATTATAAAGGTAACAAATGGCGAGATAAGAAGCGGGGTGGGGATTCGAACCCAACCTATAGGTTGGGATATAGGTTGGGAGTCGGGGACTTGCCACTAGGGTGAGTGAGTCCCCAACCCCAGAAATAATACAATTGAGATAATGCTGTGAATACTGAAATTGCAACCTCTTGTCTGGTAGGGCAACTTGGAAGGGTTTCTCGGTTTGCTTGACTTGTTTAAGGCTTATACGGCGCCAAAACGACCACAGAATTGTGCCCACCAAATCCGAAGGAGTTGGATATGGCTGCAAAAAGACAGTTCTCTATATAAGTTTGCATGTAAAGTAGGTAGCATGATTGTTTTAACAATGAAATCCAAGTTTTAATCTTTTTGCTTTTCCCACGAAAATTCATTGGAAAGATTTGTCACCAAGACCATCATCAATCTTTGGCAAGATTTGTCATATCTGAGAGTTGAATGTCAGGGGAGGCGATAAGGAAAGACAACAGGAAGATAACATACCTACATTTACTTCATGTTGTTTCTTTACATTTGGGACAGTGTCGAAAGTCACCTCAGGTTCCAGGTCCTGAGAAAAAACCAATGGAAATCAAGACATGACTTTAGGATCAATGATGCCAAATTTCAAGGAACTTGTGTGTACATATTGGTTGATGGTGGGATGTAACCAGCCGGTGTTGATTGCTTTAATGGTTGCTATAGCTTCTAATGCACCTGCGGCGCCAACTCCATGTCCAATCAATGACTGAACCAAGTTAAAACAACCTCAGCAAGATTACTTTGGATAAATTTATTGAGCAATATGATTTGCTTCTGATAAACAAAAAAACTTCACTTTTATGCTGTTCATCTTAATCTCTGAAGTATCTTTGAAGGCCTTCTTGATGGCAATAACCTCTGCCAAATCTCCAGCTGGTGTTGAGGTAGCGTGAGCATTCACATAATTAACCTGTCGTTGGAAAGTGCGTATATCATGTTTAGCAGAATCAAGTACTATATGAGATATGAAAACGCAAATAACTGTGACCTCTTCAGGTGAAACCCCTGCATCTTTTAAACTCTGGGTTATGCAAGACAAAACGCCAAGTCCATCAGAACGAGGGTGGGTCACGTGATGGGCATCGCTGGTGATTGCACCTCCCAAGTATTCAGCAACAATGTTGGCACCTCTTTTCAAGGCGTGTTCTAAGCTTTCCATGATCTGCTTATTATACCCATTTTTCATGAATAGTACAAACTATGAGATTCTTATCTGATTTACACCCAAATTTATTTCAAGCTAATGGAATTTAGACTAACCAGTACACCGGAGCCTTCACTCATAACAGTACCATCGCGGCTTTTGTCCCATGGCCTTGGCGCTTTCTCTGGTTCATCATTTCTTTTCGACAAGGCTTTGAGGGCTATAAAGCCTCCCATTACAGCATAATGAATTGGAGCGTCTGTCCCTCCAGCTACCATGATATCTGCCTCCCCTCTTCTAATATGATTAGCTGCATTAAAGAAGCAGTAATTTGATGAAGCACAAGCCGCTGAAATGTGGTAATTTGGACCCATTAAGCCTGCATCAACAGCCAGCAATTCGGACCCCATGTTGTAGATTACATTAGGAATCAGAAATGGACTTATTTTCCTATATCCCTTTTCTCTCAATGCTTCAACTTCAGTGGTGAAAACATTGTCACCTCCAAAGCAAGATCCCACCAGCACTCCTATTCTTGACTTGTCCATCTGCAATGCACAGTAGCTCTTTCAGACAAGAAAACACAAAGTTACCAGAGAGTGCAGATGCATATATATATATATATTGAAAGCACTCGCATTTTTGAGAATTTCTTTCCCAAGGTTAGCATCATCAAGTGCCCTTTTGCCAGCAACCACAGAATATCTCCAGCAGTCATCTAGTTGTTGGTCACTTTTGTCATCAATGTATCCCTGGGAGGTAAAGTTTCGGATCTGCCCCGCGATCCTTACTGGGAGTCCTGATGCATCAAATCTATCTATCGGAGTTATTCCACTTATTCCATCGAGCAGTTTATCGTAGAATGTGTCGATGTCGCTGCCAAAAACTGAAACAAGGCCCATTCCTGTTATAACAATCCTTTTCTTGGGATCCATTTCTCTCCTGGGAGCTGACACTGTAGGAGATGCCATTGCCCTAATTCTGTTGCCCTTTGCTGCTGAGGTCTCAACAGAGCAAGTATATCAATGCATAAAATGGAATTGGAATGTGGAATCAGAAAACCATAGTATGAATTATAAAGATTATCACATAAAAAATGAGTAAAGCAGAAGACATTAATTTTTCTTTCTTCAAATGAAACCATGTTCTTCAACAGAGTAATTTTATCAAACAAATGGAAATCATAACATTAAAGCTCAAATACATGGAAAGTACAAACATGACAGATCAATCATACGAACCCTTAGTCCCAATTCCTACTGAATCCACTCGTACCCCATTTGATTCTTCTCTACGGAGGATGAAAGGAGAGCAAGATACACAATATACAGTAGCCATTACCCCCGAATCTCCAAACAAATAAGATAAGGCTGATTCTAAATATTTACTCTCAACTCGATAATTTCTCAATAAAAACACTAATAAATTTAATGAATCTTGCACGTAAAGCAAATGCAGCTCACGACAAATTTGACATTAATTTATCTGCAAAACCCCAGTTAGATTGCTCTACTGCACCTACTTCACTAATTTTTTTCAAAAGTTTCAGCAGTGGTTATAGAATATAATTATGGTCACATATCTGCGCCGTTATAGCAAAATATAGATGGCATAACGCATTAAATTCTCTATAGTGTTGAGAATTGTTGGCCCAAAGATGAGCAAATAGGTTGTTGATCAGGTGTCAAAACCAATAATATCAACAAGAATTTAATGTGAGGCATATTTTTCCAATGGCTAAAAAGTCTATATTTAAAGTGTATCAGTGTATAGAGAGATCCATATACCAAGTCATGAGTTATATATCCCTCATGCCATAAGAGGCGGAAGAAATGTTATCGCTCAATTATGAATTACACTTTCCTTTCATTGTATAAGCATAACATAATTTTTTTGGGGGTTGAAATAGAAACATACAATAATTAGAACATATGCTTATGTATATGGAGAATTTAATTATTCAAATTGGTTACATTGTGGTGTGGACATTCATCTTTTAAATCTAATGCAACTGGAATATTACTGATTATGTATACTGAGAGAAAGGAAGATCCTCATGTTGAAATGTGATTCCAACCACATCTAATGCCCGTTGATCATTCAACTATTTTTAGTAAATGGACTTTGTCTTTCTGTTGCTATTATTCAGCAAGTCCGTGCAGAATAAGTCTCCTCATGTTGAGTGAGGATTAGTGGAAGTTATTATTTGATTTGTTTGCTTATAAAACCATGTACTGTCTTTCATTTATTAAGTGAGTAATATAGTGCAGAAAGTCTTCCTCTGCAACCTTTTCCCTTTCAAAAAACCATACTGCTACATCTTCCTTTCTTTTATTTGAACCAACATCTTGGTATCAGAGCAATTTTATATAAATTCCAGGTTTCTGTCCAGGGAATTAAGGGGAGAGTGTGAGAGAGTACTAAACAAGGGTTAAGAGCATATTTGTTCGCAATGCAGAACAACGGGTCACCTCAACTGCCGATTTTCAAGGGTGTAAACTACCATTTCTGGAGCTTGAAAATGAAAACTTTGTTCAAGTCTCAAGAGTTATGGAGTATAGTGGAGAATGGCTTTGAAGATGCTCAAACGGAAAATCCCAATCAACAATTAAGAGACAGAAGGAAGAGTGATTCCAGGGCTTTGTTTATGATACAACAAGCCTTAGATGATGAAATCTTTCCGAGAATTGCATCGGCGACCACATCAAAGGCGGCATGGGATACTCTAAAGCAAGAGTATCTTGGTGATAAGAAAGTGATTACAGTGAGATTGCAATCACTAAGAAGAGAGTTTGAGACGTCTCTCATGAAGGACAATGAATCTGTGCAAGATTACTTGTCGCGCGTGTCCGCCGTGGTGCAACAAATGAGATCTTATGGAGAAGAAATTACTGATGAACATGTTGTTGGGAAGGTGTTGAGAAGCCTTACAACCAAGTACGATCATGTGGTGGCTGCCATAGAAGAATCGAAGGACATGTCAACATACTCCTTCGATGAAATGATGGGGTCACTACAAGCTCATGAAGAGAGGCTTAACAGATCCGGCGAAAAGAAGGAAGAAAAGGCCTTTCAAGTGAAGCATGAATCTTTCGACAAAGAAAGATCGTGGCATTCAAATAGAAGAGGAGGAGGCAGAGGTGGATCAAGAGGAAGGGGACGTGGAAGAAGAAATAGTGAGGAAAGGGATTCCCAGTCTTACAAAGGTCCCAAATGCTATTATTGCAAGAAGCCTGGCCATAAGGAGGCAAATTGTTGGAAAAAGATTGCTGATGATGCCGCTCATAAGAATGAGCATAAATCCAACTTTGTTGAGCAAGAACAAGAGCATAAGTTGTTTGTGGCTCAAAGTATCATTGATGATGACGGTGGAGGTGTGTGGTACCTTGATAGTGGTTGCTCCAACCACATGACGGGCACAAAATCCATGTTTAAAGATCTGGATTACTCAAAGAAAAGCAAAGCCAGAATTGGTGATGGGAAGCAATTGGATGTAGAAGGAAAAGGTACTGTTGCAATCAAGACTAAACATGGTAACACTAAACTATTGTCTGATGTGCAATATATACCAAAATTGGCTCATAATTTGCTAAGTGTGGGTCAATTGCTAGAGTGTGGTTATTCTTTGGTATTTGACGATGATTCATGCTTGATTTATGACAAACAATCCAAGGAAATTATGATGAAAGTTAAAATGGGCAAAAATAGAATGTTTGCTTTAGATGTGTCTGGAAATTTGAGCAGGGCATTGATTGTCAAAGGAGATGATGATACAAAGCTGTGGCACCTACGCTATGGTCACTTGAATGTGCATGGGTTGAGGTTGCTAAACAGAAAAGGCATGGTTCATGGCTTGCCAAAGATTGGTGAGCTTGAGCTGTGTGAAGGATGCTTGTATGGAAAGCAATTCAAGGAATCATTTCCAAGAGGAAAAGCTTGGCGAGCAAGTGATTGTCTTGAACTTTTACATGCTGATTTATGTGGGCCGATGCTGACCGAGTCACTCGGCGGAAGCAAGTTCTTTATGCTCATCACGGATGATTACAGTAGGATGAGCTGGGTATATTTCTTGAAAGCTAAGTCTGAAGCTTTCCAGAATTTCAAGAAATTTAAAGCAATGGTGGAGAAACAAAGCGGAAAATCTATGAAAGTTCTAAGAACAGATCGAGGTGGAGAGTTTCTTTCGCGAGAATTTATTTCATTCTGTGAAGAAGGCATAAGGAGAGAGTTGACAGCACCCTATACGCCACAACAAAATGGGGTTGCGGAGCGAAAAAATAGAACTGTAGTGGAGATGGCAAGAAGTATGTTAAAAGCAAAAGGAATGCCGAATAAGTTTTGGTGCGAAGCAGTAGCAACAGCGGTATACATCCTCAACATTTCTCCAACAGTTGCTGTCATGAATCGGACACCGTTTGAAGCTTGGAGAGGGACGAAACCATCTGTAAGTCACTTAAGAGTTTTTGGTTGTATAGCCTATGCTTTGGTTAATTTAAGAACTAAGCTTGATGACAAGACTGTTAAGTGTGTATTTATTGGCTATGCCATTGAGTCCAAAGCATATCGGCTATATAATCCTCTTACTGGCAAGATTATTGTTAGTAGAAATGTAGTGTTTGATGAAGTTTCAGAATGGAGTTGGGAGCAGGTGAGTGGCGAAGGCATTGTGAGAACAATTCCAATCTATTGTTCAATGGAAGCTCCAGATTATAATCAAAACTCACCAAGTCCTCCATCAACACCATCAAACCATGACAGCTCCTCAACTTCAAGTCCACCAGATCAAAGTTCTGCTCCAACAATCTCTTCAAGTGACTCGATTCCAAGAAGGGTAAAATCCTTGGCTGAAATTTATGAAAATTGTGCTTTTGCTTTGATGGTTACAGATCCATCAAACTTTGAAGAGGCTGTGAATGAAGCTGAGTGGCAAGTTGCAATGGAAGATGAAATAAGGTCTATTCAGAAAAATGAGACCTGGGAGTTGCTAGATCTTCCTCAAGGAAAGAATGTGATTGGCTTGAAATGGGTTTTTAGAACCAAATATAATAGCGATGGAAGTATTCAGAAGCATAAGGCTCGACTGGTAGCAAAAGGTTATGCTCAACGAAAAGGGATTGATTTCGAGGAAACATTCTCGCCCGTTGCAAGGTTTGAAACAGTGAGAATAGTACTTGCTTTGGCCGCACAAATGAAGCTAGAAGTGTTTCAGCTCGATGTAAAGTCAGCATTTCTTAATGGAGAATTGCACGAAGAGGTGTTCGTTGAGCAGCCACTAGGCTTTGTAATGGAAGGAGAGGAAAACAAAGTCTACAAGTTAAAAAAGGCTTTATACGGTTTGAAACAAGCTCCCCGAGCTTGGTATAGCAGGATTGATGCATTCTTCCTCAAAAATCAATTTCAAAGAAGTGAGAATGAGCCAACTGTGTATGTGAAGAAGCAAGGTATATATGAGTTTATTGTAGTATGTCTTTATGTTGATGACATTATCTACTTTAGCTCTTCAAAGGCCTTACTGGATGAATTCAAGAACTCCATGATGAAGGAGTTTGAGATGACAGATTTGGGAAGTTTAAAGTACTTTCTTGGTTTGGAGGTGAAACAAAGAAAGAGTGGTACTTTTGTGTGTCAAACAAAGTATGCAAAAGATTTGCTGAAGAAGTTTCACATAGAAAGTTGTGATATTGCTAAAACACCGATGAACACCAATGAGAAGTTGCAGCTTGAAGATGGCACAGAAAAGGCTGACGGGAAAGTGTTTAGAAGCTTGGTAGGAGGCTTAAATTATCTCACACACACACGTCCAGACATTACTTATAGTGTGAATGTAGTGTCAAGGTACATGAAAAACCCAACCAAACAACATCTTGGAGCTGCAAAGAGAATACTCAAATATGTTGCTGGCACAACCAACTATGGAATCTGGTATGAAAGTGTTGAAGATTTCAGAATATGTGGTTATACAGATAGTGATTGGGCAGGGTGCATTGACGATAGAAAAAGCACCTCTGGCTCAGTGTTCAATTTTGGCTCAGGTGCAGTTACATGGAGCTCAAAGAAGCAAGAGACAGTGGCGTTATCTTCCTCTGAAGCTGAATATGTGGCGGCGGGATCGGCGGCAAGACAAGCAATTTGGCTAAGACAATTATTGAGTGATCTATGTTGCCGACAGGAAGGAGCTACTGAGTTGTGGTGTGATAACAAATCTGCAATTTCAATGACCAAGAATCCTGCTTTCCATGCCAGAACAAAACACATTGAGGTGCAACATCATTACATTAGGAGGCAAGTGTCTGAAGAAAAGATTGTTCTGAAGTTCTGTGGAACAAATGATCAGGATGCAGATTTGTTCACAAAGGCTCTAAATCAAGCAAAGCATCAGTTCTTCATGGGGAAGATTGGAATGCGTGAGTTTGAATCAAGGGAGGGTGTTGAAATGTGATTCCAACCACATCTAATGCCCGTTGATCATTCAACTATTTTTAGTAAATGGACTTTTTGTCTTTCTGTTGCTATTATTCAGCAAGTCCGTGCAGAATAAGTCTCCTCATGTTGAGTGAGGATTAGTGGAAGTTATTATTTGATTTGTTTGCTTATAAAACCATGTACTGTCTTTCATTTATTAAGTGAGTAATATAGTGCAGAAAGTCTTCCTCTGCAACCTTTTCCCTTTCAAAAAACCATACTGCTACATCTTCCTTTCTTTTATTTGAACCAACACCTCATCCATTGTTGACATGCATATATAATGCCTTCCAAGAAACATCGATGAAAACTATGAGCCAGGAGATCACTCAACGTCTTGGACCCTCATTACAGCAATGGTCCATAGACCCATAGCGCCGTTGATAGCCACTCTACAGAGGGTGGATTGGTTAGCATGTCGATACTGTTGAACATCTTCTGCAGTTAATGTTGGCTGCTGCTGCTGCTCCATTTTATATGTTGATGAATTCTACTAAAGAAATAAAGGGAGGAAATAACAGAGGATTAGGGTTTCATGATACACTAGTGAATAAAGGGGAAAAAAACCAATATGATCCCACAACTTTCGTGTGTTTCTCAAATGGTTACATAATTGTGCACTTCACTTAATCCATCCAATATGTTTGCCAATCCTCGCCCAAATGGTTCCATTCGAGCTTAATGATCTCCCAGGCTGACGTGTCGCAAGGATTAAGGGTTAATTATGGGACCATTTGAGAAACGGACGAAAGTTGTGGGATGATTTACCCGTTAATCCTCACAATTAACCTCCGATGGGATCATTTGGGCGAGGATTAGCAAACATATTGGATGGATTAAGTGAAGTGCACAATTATGGGACCATTTGAGAAACACACGAAAGTTGTGGGATCATATTGACTTTTTTCCCAGTGAATAAAGAATGCAATAGATTATGAAATCTTCTATAATCTTGCTGGTTATACTAGCTTTGCAAGAGATGAAGATTCAAAAAATGGCAATGGAATCAACAAGACAGTATATAACGCTGTTATCCAAAAAATTACATATATAAGTTCATATGCTGCATATGAATAGAAATAATCAACTATCAATAAATGCTATCCAGTTCAAATTGTCAAGCAGCTATACTATTTAATGATGTTTAGAGAATGTGATAATCGATCAGTACATAATGTTGTGAACACTGAGATTGCATCCTCTTGTCTGGTAGGGCAACTTGGAAGGGTTTCGATGTCCTTGACTTGTTTAAGGCTTATATGTCGAATAAACTCATTCCACGTCTGCGCACACCAGTCAAAAAGAGTTTGTCATCAAAAATATACACCATGCGTGTCTGAATTGCATTTCGTCAAAAGCAGCTAATTGCGTATGTCTCATGTATGCCATATTTGTCAAAAAGAATGTAATTTATGTCTCCACGTTTGTCAGTTCATTAGGCTATAAATAGCATGTATTATGGAATGAAAATTGCAGAACGAGTTTTAGAAACGTAACATCTAAGCTCAATTGTTCTCTCCAATTCAAAATTCCAACAGAATTGGTATCAGAGCCTGAGATAACTCAGAGCAAAAATAACTTGAGTATAAACACTCAAACTTAAAAGACTTAAATCTGCTCACCGTTGAGCTGCTGCCTAGCAGCCCCTTGCCATCACCGGAGCGCCGCCCGCTGCCACCACCAGCGCCGGCACACCTCCGACGAGCTTGTGCCATTGTTGTCTCCTCCTGAAGCTGCTCCCGCCGCTGCCACCAATCACCGCCTCGCTGTTTCAAATACAGCCCGCTACCGCCGCCTGCTCAGAGAGTTGCCCAGCTCCCACCGCTGCTGCCGTTATCCTCCTTCCTCCGTCCCTATGCCCAGGGGCGGATCTACCCCTAGGCCCGGTGGGGCCTCGGCCCCACCTCAAATTTAAAAAAAAAATAGACTCCAACCCTACCTCCCGAAAAATCCTGGGTCCGCCACTGCCTGTGCCAGATCCCCTGCCCCTTCGTGAACGGTGAAACAACGCCACCGCCGGCTCTTCGCAAGCTGCTGTGCGGCCTGCTCCTTCCCGCTGTTTCACCTCTGCCTGCGAACGGAAATCTACTCCGTTCACACCACCACTGCAACCACCACTATCGATCTGCTGTTGCTGTCTCTTGCCAAAACCAAGCTAAAAATACAATTGAGAGAAAGTGGCGTGGATGACTTGGTGGAGTTAAAGTCAAAATAGTAGTGTTCGGGAATTAAATTTGGTAGTTGAAAATTTAATTCGGTGGTTGGGAATTTTTTTTTTTAAAAAAAGAGGAAAAGAGGAGTTAGTGCAGTACATTTAAAAAAAAAAGGCTAGTGGAGAAAGATCTGTCAAATTGAAGAGGAGGTCCTGCAATTATTCAGAAAATATTGTTCACAATGGCGTCAACCAGTTCCATCCAATCGCAAGTGCCCAAATTAACAAAAAATAATTACAGGAGTTGGAGTATCCAGATGGAAGCATTATTGGGGTCACTTGACGTATGTGATTGCGTGGAAAAGGACTTTGCAACATCAACGGAGCAAGAACAAGATGAGGAAAAATCAAAGGACCTGAAGAAAAGGGAGAAAAAGGCCCTTTTCACAATTTACCAAGCAATAGAAGAATCCACCTTTGAATTAATTGCTACAGCAAAAACTTCAAAGGAAGCTTGGGAGATATTGAAGAAAGCAAATGAAGGGGTAGATAAAGTGAAGAAGATCCGACTTCAAACCTTGAGAGCCCAGTTTGAATTATTGCGCCAAGGCAGTACAGAGAACATTTCTGATTATTTTGCTCGAGTCATATCTATTGTTCACCAGATGAGACAGAATGACGAAGAGATGAGCAACGTTCGAGTTATTGAAAAGATCTTGAGATCTTTGGACTCAAAGTACAACAACATAGTTGTTACTATTGAAGAAACAAAAAATCTTGAGGTATTGACTATTGAAGAGCTAATGGGTTCTCTGCAAGCATATGAACATAGAATAACAAGCAGAAAAGATGATCAGTCCCAAGAACAGGCGATTCAGTCCACTCTCTCATTCAAAAGAAATAATTTATCCCGAGGAGGATCAAAACGTGGAAGATTTCAACCACAAAGAGGAAGAGGTGGCCAAGTACCAGGCCATGGGTATAATCAGAATACCCAGTTTAATGGTGAAAAACAAAAAGAACGTGGTCGTGAAGCCTACCGAGGCCGTGGAAGACATCAAGGTCATGGACGTGGAAGGAATTCCGGACAGAGATATGACAAATCAGAAATCCAATGTCATATCTGCAAGAAATTTGGCCATTATGCATGCCAATGAATGCTGGTATAATCTAAACAAAGGGGAAGAAAAGGCGCATCTTGTCGACAAAGAAGAAGTAACTGATAGAGAAGTGTTGCTGTTGACAAGCACTGGATCAGATGCAATCAGTGATGTGACATGGTTCCTAGACACAGGAGCCTCAAACCACATGTGTGGAAGGAAGGAACTGTTCACCAGACTTGACCAATGAGAGCTTGGCAATGTCACATTTGGTGATCTCTCACAGAAGCCAATCGAAGGGAAAGGCGATATAACCTTTCAACTCCAAGATGGAAGAAAAGTAAGCATTTCAAATGTTTATTATGTTTCACATATGAAAAGCAACCTCTTGTGATATTCATCATTTTGTGCTTATATTTTATATGATTCTATATGGTTGATTGATGAGTATTTGTCCATATTGGTGTCTTATTATAGTGTTTTGGATTGTAGGAGCAAAAATGAGCTTGGCTTGAGAAAGACATCAAATTGGTGATATTTTGGAGAAGTTTCAGGTCGTATGCCCATACACAAGGGACATGGCCAACTCTGCTGAACAAGAATCATGCTGATGTGTTTCCAACTCGGTTGCTGATATGTCCATACGACTTGGATGGTGATGTGGACTGAATTGAGAGCTGATATCATGAGATTTGGGATCCTGGAAAGCATATTGTGGATGGGATACTTGTTTCCAAAAGGGAGAGCAAGGATTTGCAAAGAAGGAAACAAATTTGTAAAGAAGGAAACTTGATGTATTTGATTGATTTCTTGCTTCTCTTTTACTTGGTTGCTGCTATGGACGAAATTGAGGGGTTGGACAGAGATAAATTCATCTCTTTGCTGCTGTTTGGAGCAGACTTTGATTACTGGAGAGCTCGACTTGGTTCCTGGAGAAGACACGAAGGGCTGGAGAGCTTGAAGATTCATTGAAGTTCATTCTTCCTATCGACATAGTGTTTGGAAGACTTTTATTTTATCTTTTGTTATTTCTTTCATGTTTCGTGAGTAGTTTCTATTATCTAGCTTAGGATTGAACCCCGTGTTGGGATTGGATTATCGTTGTGAGACTCGTTATGTTTTGAATGTTTTATTTTCCTTAGAATATTAAGTATTTTCATGATTACTGTTTGCACGCCATTAATTCCTTTGTTGATTGGTTGTGAAGGGCCCCATAATTAATTGAGTTAGGAGTTATATTGTTATGATTAGATTGGTGTCCGTGTAATTGCACTTTAATCTAATTGGGTAACAACTAGACGATAAAACTCTAGGGAATCATGGAATCAATTGAGAGAATCACCGCGTAGGTAGGTTCATCCATTTGAATTAGGCTTTTCTAGGATTTAATGCAATCGGATAAGTACTTCTATGGTCGTACCTAGGATCTTAATTCAGTTAGGGAAGTGAATAACGGCCGTGCCTTGTTCACCGATTAAGTAAGGAAAAGTTGGTCACGGAGCGGTTGCCGAGTGACTATAACTAATTTATTTAATAGGCTAAGGAAATATTTGTCAATGATCAACAATAAATTCAATTCCAATCCGGCAAGTTCAAGTCCTAAGCTAGGTACCTTTATTTGATTGATTTCCTCGACTTTTCAGTATTCTCCTGTTCATCGCCCTTTAGCCATTTTTATTCTTTCATTCTCTTTTGTTTTATTATTAGTAGAATGAGTTTCAATCAAAACCTCCCCTTAATATTATTGTAACTAATCAAAGTTTAATATTTCTATCCAATCCCTGAGGAGACGACTCTACTCATCATTATCTATTTTATTTTCATACGGGTAGAATTATTTATTTTTGTAGCTAGACGACAGCTATCATCTTGAGTGTTGGACAGTTGCTCGAGAAAAAATACAAAGTGATGATGGAGGATTTGTCACAGAGCATTCGAGATAAGAACAACAATCTCATTACCAACGTGAGGATGACGAAGAACATGATGTTCCCATCAAAAGTCAGCATCAATGAAGTAAGCTCCCTCAAAGTTACAAGCATGGATAACTCAACACTTTGGCATCGTCGTTATGGGTATCTGAACTTTGAAGTATTAAAATTGCTTGAAAAGAAAAACATGGTGATCGGAATATCAAAATTGGAGAATACCAACAAGTTGTGTGAAGTTTGTGTCATGGGAAAACAACACAGAAACCCATTCAATAAATACAAGTCGAGGAAAGCAGCTTCCAGACTTGATTTGGTGCACTCCGATGTATGCGGACCAATTACTCCCGAGTCCATTGGAGGAAATAGGTATTTCCTAACATTTACTGATGATTGTAATGGAAAAACATGGGTTTATGTGTTGAAGCAGAAAAATGAAGTCCTTACAAAGTTCAAGGAATTCAAAAAGCTTGTTGAAAAGCAAAGTGGATGCCAAATCAAGTGCCTGCGTACAGATAGAGGAGGTGAATATACCTCAAGGGAGTTTGACATTTTTTGCAAAGAACATGGGATATCGCATCAACTCACCATGCCACAAACACCGCAACAGAATGGCGTTTCAGAAAGAAAGAATCGAACGATTCTTAACATGGTTCGATGTATGCTCACAGAGAAAAATATTCCCAAAGAATTTGGGGTGATGCAGTTGCCTGTTCTTTTTACTTATTGAACAGGTTTCATATGAAGAGTGGTGATAGGACCCCTGAAGAAGCTTGGAGCCTGCGCAAACCAAGAATTGACCATCTACGAATTTTGGGAAGCGTTGCCTATGCAAAAGTGCAAGAGAAGAAAAGAACAAAGCTTGAAGACAAAAGTCAAACGTGCATTCTTCTTGGCTATGGTGAAAATTGCAGTGGTTACAAGCTGTACAATCCAGTAATTCGCAAAATTGTGATGTCAAGAGACGTGGAATTTGATGAAGAACAGGCATGGGATTGGAATTCTCCAAATCAGCTCACAAAAGTCCTACTTGAAGATGAGCAAGAATCCATCAAAGAAAGGCAAGCAGAACCTGAAGAGATATCATCACCACCACCAGAACAAATTCAAAATAATCCAGAAAACGATGGCCCAAACAGTAGCAGCCCACTCATTCGAAGGACACGAAGGATCCAAGACATTTATGATACTACAATTGCAATTGATGATGAATTCATTAATTTCTGTCTCTTTTCAGATCGTGATCCTTTAACTTTTCAAGAAGCTTGTAAAGAAACCAAATGGCAGAAAGCTATGGAGGAAGAAATCCAGGCGATAACAAAAAATGACACATGGGAACTTACACCACTTCCTCGTGGACACCAAGCCATCAGAGTCAAATGGTTGTACAAAACAAAAAGAAATGAGAAGGAAGAAGTGGAGAAGCATAAAGCAAGATTGGTTGCAAAAGGGTACAAGCAAGAATTTGGGATTGACTACGATGAAGTCTTTGCCCCAGTAGCCCGACTTGAAACCGTGAGACTGCTCATTTCAATTGCAGCCCAAAAGAAGTGGAAAATATATCAAATGGACGTGAAGTCAGCCTTTCTGAATGGATACCTCAAAGAAGAAGTCTATATTGAGCAACCACCAGATTTCACTGTCAAAGGCCAAGAAGATAAAGTCCTCAATCCAAGAAAAGCCCTTTACGGCTTGAAGCAAGCCCCCCGTGCATGGAACTCGAGAATTGATGAATATTTCTCTCGAGTTGGTTTTCAGAAATGTCCGTACGAACATGATTTGTACATGAAAGTCAATGCAAGTCAAGATGTACTGCTAGTGTGCCTCTACGTGGATGATTTGATCTTTATGGGAAGTAATGCAAAAATGATCAAAGAATTCAAGCAATCCATGGAGAAAGAGTTCGAGATGACAGACTTGGGATCAATGAAGTACTTTCTGGGCATTCAAATTCAACAAGAAGCTGAAGGAATATTTGCGTCCCAAGAAAAATATGCCATGGTGATTCTAAAGAAGTTCAACATGGAAGATTGTGAAACCGTGAACATTCCAGTGGAGTGCGGCACCAAGTTGTCCAAAGAAGGAGAAGGTAAACCAGTAAATCCGACGTACTACAAGAGTATTGTTGGTTGCCTTCGATACCTGATGTGTATTCGCCCATTCATTCTTTATGGTGTTGGATTGGTTAGTCGATACATGGAGAAGCCTATGACTTCTCACTTGAAAGCAGCAAAGAGAATTCTGAAGTACATAAAAGGAACGATTGGTCATGGATTACTATACCCAAGTAATGGAGATGCAAAGCTTACTGGGTTTAGTGACAGTGACTGGGCTGGAAGTTATGATGACCGTAAAAGTACAACTGGATTCGTCTTTTTCAATGGCGAAACGGCTTTTACCTGGTCTTCGAAAAAGCAAGCTGTTGTTGCCTTATCAACTTGTGAAGCAGAATACATTGCAGCATCATCTTGTGTCTGCCATGCCATCTGGTTGAGAAAAATGTGTCAAGAATTAAAGTTGCATCAGGACAGTGCAACAAAGATATTTGTGGATAATAAGTCAGCAATTGCCCTTGCGAAAAATCCAGTTCATCATGAACGCTCCAAACACATTGATATTCGCTTCCACTTCATCCGGGAGAAGGTCAAAGAAGGAGAAGTAGGCTAGTACATGTGAACTCAAGAGAGCAAGTTGCAGACATCTTCACGAAGGCGTTGAAAGTTGAAACTTTCCAATATTTGAGGAAGAAACTTGGAATTCAAGATTTCAAAGGGATGAGTTTAAGGGGGGAAAATGTTGAATAAACTCATTCCACGTCTGCGCACGCCAGTCAAAAAGAGTTTGTCGTCAAAAATATACACCATGCGTGTCTGAAGTGCATTTCGTCAAAAGCAGCTAATTGCGTATGTCTCATGTATGCCATATTTGTCAAAAAGATTGTAATTTATGTCTCCACGTTTGTCAGTTCATTAGGCTATAAATAGCATGTATTATGGAATGAAAAATGCAGAAGGAGTTTTAGAAACATAACATCTAAACTCAATTGTTCTCCCCAATTCAAAATTCCAACATTATATTGTACAAAAACGATAGCACAATTGTGGCCACCAAATCCGAATGAGTTCAATATAGCTGCAAGATTTTGGACGTCGGTTGTATAAGTTAGCATGTAAGGTAGGTAACACTGGTTTGAGTTTTGACATTGTACAATTTCCATTCTTGTTTCTTTTTCGTGATAAATTCATTGGAAGCCTAAAATAAGGACATTGTTAATTAAGGCAAGGACAAGGACAAGATAACATACCGACATTTACTTCATCTTGTTTCTTTACATTTGGGACAGTGTCAAATGGAGACCTCAGGTTCCAGATCCTGCATAAAATAACTGAGAATTAAGACATGACTTTAGGATCGATGATGCTAAATTTCAAGGAACTTGTAATATAGTAGTCCTCCCGTACATATTGGTTCAGGGTGGGATGTAACTAGCCGGTGTTAATAGCTTTAATGGTTGCTATGGCTTCAAACCCACCTGAAGCTCCAATTCCGTGTCCAATCAATGACTAAACCAAGTTAAAACAACCTCAGCAAGATAAACAAAAAACTTTCACCTTTATGCTGTTCATCTTAATCTCTGAGGTATCTTTGAAGGCCTTTGTGATGGCAATAACCTTTGCCAAATCTCCAGCTGGTGTAGAGGTAGCGTGAGCATTCACATAATTAACCTTGTTGGGAACCAGTTTTGAGCAAATGTGTTCACAACCGATGTCTGAACTACTTTGTTGGACCAACCACGACAACAACAGATAAACTAAGTAAAGGAAGAAGAGCTAGCTAATATACTCATGAAGATCCTCCAACGGCTAGCTGATCTTCTGCCCGGATCTTGCACACGGAGTATGGAAACTACAATCTCTTAATTCGGGCAACTCTATTCTAAGGATCCGCGCATTTATGGAAAGGAGATCTTCTACCTTAGAATAGAGACAAGGTGATTCTCTTCAAATAGGGCGGCCAAGGGATGGATCTGTACGACGAGTGAATTGACTTACACCCTTGAGCAATCAAAAGCAACTGTGAAGAAAGAATCACATTCCTTCAGTGTTCGCGAGTTTATCATTTCGAAGGAAGAAATCTGATCAACACTTCATCGGGTGAATTGATCGACAGTGTTACCGTGAGCTTGATTGAAGTCGACGGATTCAATCAAGGCTTTCGAGGAGTCGTCAAACTCAAGAGCTTAATTGAAAGATTCAAGGAGGAGAGTCGCCAACAGGTTTCTACCAAGGACAAACTTGAAGGAGTGAGCCTTCAAGGAATTGAAGCAAGGTCGGGGAGATCTTCACTAAGACAGGGGGAGTGTCTTGGTTTGACAATTCAGTCCACTTGGTGATTGGAGTTGGGCGAAACAAATCACTATTGTTTAGATCAAGGATCAAGTCAAAACAATTAGTGAATCTCCTGGATTGGTATCCCCAAGATGTAGGCTTGTGCCGAACTGGGTCAACAAACCTTGAGTTCTTTATTCTTACAGTTTATTTACTTTCCGCTGCTTAATTACTTAAACTGTTTAACGTGTCCACGAAAGGTGTTTGAACTAGTTTTCAGGACTACTTAATTGGTTATCCACGCAATCGGACCTAACAATTGGTATCAGAGCCACACGCTGTGGAAAGTGAGATCCAGACAAAGAAGCATGGAAAACCAAGGCGGATCTGTAACCAGACCTCCATTGCTCGATGGATCCAACTATGCATACTGGAAAGATCAAATGGAGGCTTTTCTCATTGCTCTGGATGAAGGGGCTTGGGATGCAGCAGAAAACCAATACCATCCTCCAGTAAAAGAAGAAGACGGTGTAAAAACCATCAAACCAAGGAGTGAATGGACTGCTGCCGAGAAGCTTGCCGCTTCAAAGAACTCCAAAGCCCTGAATGCAATTCACAATGCTGTCACAAAGGATCAATACAGACTCATCGCTGGATGTAAGGTTGCATACGATGTCTGGACTACTTTAGCCAATACCTACGAGGGTATGGCTCCGGTAAAGAAATCTAGAATCATTACTCTCGTTGCTCAATTTCATAAGATCTCTATGGATGATAATGAGTCAGTCGGCCAATATATTGGTCGCATTCGTGATCTAACCAACCAAGCTCTTCAGCTTGGCAAAGTGTATTCTCAACAGGACATTGTAGGAAAAATCATTGGGACGCTTCCGGAAAGGTTCAATGCAAAAGTCGCCGCACTTGAACTATACAAAGACTTTGATAAATTGCAGGTTGATGAACTAATGGGAATCCTACAATCGTGGGAAATGGATCACTGTCCCAGGACCAAAAGTAAACCAGTGGCATTCAAATCCGTGACCAAGGATGTGGATGACTCCTCCATGGAAGATCATGATGACTTTAGTGACGAAGAAGAATTGGCTATGCTGTCCAAAAGACTAAATCAGATCATCAAGAACCGAAGATCTAGATTCAACTCATCCATGAAGAAGGATGCCGGGACATCAAACTCAAAATCCACTCAGAAAGGCTCGAAGTCACTCGACAAAAATAAACCAAAATCTTCAAAGATTGAAGATGACAAGGAGATCATCTGCTTTGAATGTGGGGGAAGAGGCCATATGAAAAAAGACTGTGCCAATCTCAGACCAAAGGAGTCCAGCAAATCCTATCAAGTAACGTTCAGTGACTCTGAAGATGAGAAGGAGTCTAATGAACATGGTGTAAACTATGGAGTAGCCTTCATCGGCACATGGGATTCAGATAGTGATGATGAACCCGAGGCAGGTATTGGTACCAACTCAGTCAATATGGTTTCCTCTAACATGGTTCGCTCTTTTGCTAGGGATCAAGATGAAAGCATCAGTAAACTTAATGATCTCTATGAAGAAACTTTCGAGAAACTGGAAATATCCATTGCTGAATCAGTAGAATTACATGTTGAGAATGGAAGCCTAAAGGAACAACTCCAGAGTCTCACAAGCAGAAATCAGGAACTTGAAAAGGCGTCCACAGAGCTGTCGGGACTGGTGAACGGACTACGTGAGAAAAATGCAGAGCTTCAGAAAGAAAACAAGGAACTGGAGGTTGAAAAAGTTGACTATAAACTATGGTACTACAGTATGCTTGGAAAGAAAGATGCTCTTCACACCGAACTCACCGAAGTTCAAGACAAACTTGCCAAGGCAGAAAGCACTCTAGCGGCACTAAACAAAGGAAAAGCCAAGTTAGATGATGTAATTGCTATGGGAAGGCCGAGCAACAACAAACAAGGCTTGGGATATCAAGCCTCAGCCTCAAGAGGAGAAAAGAAAAGCAAGTTTGTGTCTGGGGGAATGCTAAGTGAACACCGAACTATCAAGAAATCATTCCATCCTGAAGGAAGGAACAAATGGACAAGAAGACCACCACCTCCAATCCCACTCAGATGCGATTATTGCAAGCTTGAAGGCCACAAAACCAAGAACTGTGGGATCTTGGTAAGAGACCTACAAACAGGAAAACCTATCACCTGGCCAAGTGACAAAATCAAGATGAAGCTGATCTCCATCAAGTGCGAATGGGTTCCTAAAATTCAGAACAAATGTCAAGTTGCCTTTCTTTCACAAAAGAAGAATGTTGCGGACAAAGTATGGTACTTCGACAATGGATGTTCCAAACACATGATAGGAGAAAGGAGTCTGCTCAAACACTACAAAGAGATTGATGGAGGATTTGTTGTATTTGGAGATGGAAAAAGGGGTGCCCTAGTTGGACAAGGCACCATTGAGAACAATGGCTCGAAGGAACTGTCTCCAGTTTTCCTTGTCGATGGACTCCAAGCTAACTTGATAAGCATCAGTCAGTTGTGTGATGAGGACCTTGTGGTGCAGTTTACCAAGAAAGATTGTCAAGTGCTCAATCAAGATCAAGAATGCATCATGAGAGGTTTGCGCTCTAAAAATAATTGCTATCATCTTGTTCAAACTTGCAATTTTGGTGCAGCTACAGGAAAAGATCACATCACACTATGGCATGAAAAACTTGGAAATCTCAACTTCAAAGATCTTATCAAACTCAGCAGAACCGGGGCAGTCAAAGGTCTTCCTCAATTCAAAAAATCAAATGCAGTTCTCTGCAACGAATGTGCCAAAAACAAACAGCACAGGAGTTCACACAAATTGTCTGAACACCCTGGATCAACCAAGTGTCTTGACCTACTGCACATGGATCTTATAGGTCCAATGGAAGTTGAAAGTTTGGGAGGTAAAAAATATATTTTTGTATGTATTGATGATTACTCCAGGTACACGTGGATAGATTTTCTCAGGGAAAAAGGCGACACGTTCAAAGCTTTCGAGAAGCTGTGCAATCGACTCATGACCGAAAAGGACACCAAGGTGAAACGAATTCGAAGTGATCATGGACGAGAGTTCGAAAATCAATTCTTTGAGGAATACTGTGCAACACATGGAATTAAGCATGAATATTCGGCACCAAAAACACCTCAACAAAATGGAGTAGTCGAAAGAAGAAATCGAACTCTACAAGAAATGTCTAGGGTGATGCTCAATTCAAAGAAAGTGGCTGAATTCCTTTGGGCCGAAGCCGTTAACACAGCATGCTACACCATAAACCGAGTCTACTTAAGGCCAAACTCTCTTATGACTCCATATGAGATTTGGAACGGTAAAAAGACCTCAATTACTTATTTCCATATTTTTGGTAGCAAGTGTTTTGTTCTAATTGACAGGGAACATGTTGGGAAGTTTCAAGAAAAAAGTAATGAAGGAATATTTGTGGGATACTCTACCACAAGTCGTGCATACAGAGTATATCTTCCTAAAACAAGGAAAGTACTGGAGTCCACAAATGTGACCATAGAAGATGTGACCAGCAAAGAGGTTGTTCCACCTCATGATGATGAAACTCCCAGTGGTCAGGATGATCAAAATAGTGCAGCTCTACCCACGTCTGATGACCAGTCCACCAAAAGAGTCCAAACGCCAACCATGGACACCTTGTCACGAGAAGCAGAACCTCAAAAGGATCTAAATGGACGCATTCACAAGCATCATGACCCTGAAGACATTATTGGTGATGTAAATGAAAGGAGAAAGACTCGAGGGAAAAAGATCGACTTTAAAGAGCTAGCTGGCTTGCACTGCTATACTTCAAAGATCGAACCCTCCAGAGTTGAAGAAGCTCTTCAAGATGAACACTGGATAAATGCCATGCAGGATGAACTACTCCAGTTTGAAAGAAATGAAGTCTGGACCCTGGTTGAAAGACCTCAAGACATGAACATAATCGGAACCAAGTGGATCTTCCGCAACAAAAGTGATGAAACAGGGAATATTACAAGGAACAAAGCTCGGTTAGTTGCTCAGGGTTACACCCAGGTTGAAGGTGTCGACTTCAGTGAAACATTTGCGCCTGTAGCAAGACTTGAAGCAGTCCGACTCCTACTGTCCATCGCATGCTCGCTAGGATTCAAGCTTTATCAAATGGATGTCAAAAGTGTCTTCCTAAATGGTTGGCTTGATGAGGAAGTGTATGTAGAACAGCCTAGAGGGTGTGAAGACCCCCATCATCCTCAACATGTCTACAAGCTCAACAAGGCACTCTATGGACTGAAACAAGCTCCTAGGGCTTGGTACGAAAGGCTTTCCAAGTACCTGCTTGAACATGGATTCGAAAGAGGAAGCTTGGACAAAACTCTCTTTATCAAAAGAGAAAACAAAGGAATTCTCATTGCTCAAGTCTACGTCGATGACATTGTCTTTGGATCAACACACCATGTGCTCAAAGACCAATTCATCGAAATAATGGGTAAGGAGTTCGAAATGAGCATGGTAGGGGAACTAACTTATTTCCTTGGCTTGCAGGTTGCTCAGAAGAAAGATGGAATATTTCTAAGCCAAACAAAATATGCCCGAAACATTGTTAAGAAGTTTGGCATGGAGTCCAGCAAACCCGTCCGAACGCCTATAGGGACGAATGATAAAATGAGCAAAGATCCCAGTGGTCAAAGTGTTGATCAGAAACTCTATCGAAGCATCATTGGAAGTCTTCTATACCTAGCTGCAAGTCGACCTGACATAAGCTATGCAGTAGGAGTTTGTGCTCGCTACCAAGCCGATCCCAAGGAATCACACCTGAAAGCTGCCAAACGAGTGATTAAATATGTTTCAGGGACTAGTGATCTTGGCATATGGTATTCTAAAGAATCTAATCTTTCACTACTTGGTTATAGTGATGCAGATTGGGCAGGTGATGCAGATGATCGAAAAAGCACAACCGGAGGATGCTTTTACATTGGAACTAACTTAGTTAGTTGGTATAGCAAGAAGCAAAGTTCCATCTCCCTCTCAACTGCCGAAGCTGAATACAATGCAGCTGGAAGTTGTTGTGCACAATTGCTATGGATGAAGCAAATGATGCTAGATTATGGGATTGATCAAGAAGTCCTCACTATACTATGTGACAACATGAGTGCGATCAACATCTCAAAGAATCCAGTCCAACATGGGAGGACGAAGCACATTGAACTCCGACACCACTTCATAAGGGATCTTGTCGAAGAAGGCATAGTGTCCATACAACATGTCGGGACTACTGAGCAACATGCGGATATTTTCACTAAGGCTCTTGATCGTGAGAGATTCGAAAAATTAAGAAGAGATCTCGGCCTATGCACGATCACATAACTCCCGAAAATTGTGGAATAAGTTTTTAATTTGTAATTTCCATATTTTGTGTAATTTTATATTTTATTACCTCAATAATGTTTTCTAACTATCTTGTTAAGAATATTCCACAGGATCTCCTTACTTGAGAAGTTAATCTCCTCCATTTAAATTCAAACAAGGAAAGAATCAATTCACTTGATTTGACATCTCATCATGGCACGTCTGACGTACAGCCGGCGGGAACGGTTGATAGCCACCAAAAATTCAAATTTGTGATCATGACCATGTTTGGGAACCGTGATTCACCTTCCATATTCAAATTAAGGGAAGTTTCCTCATAACCGCTATCTCACATCCTTATTTGATCGGATTCTCCTACCTCACATACTTACTCTTCTCTCAAAGAAATCTCTCGGCTTTTTCTCTTCCAAACACACATCCACTCTCACTTGTTCTTGCCAAAAGTTTCTTTTCAGCTACAATGGTGAAGACACGAGGAAGCCAATGCTCCAAATCGCAAGACCCGATTCCTGCCTCAACTGCTGGAAGCAAGAAAGGTGTCTCTCCAGGAGAATCCAGCGCCAAAGGGAGGGCAAAGGCAGTACAACAAGCTATTATCGAACAGACTATTTCGGAGACTCCATCCATCGTCCCTGTTCCTTTTCCGTCGTCCTCTCCTTCTACTGTCGGAGGACAAGGCACTACCTCTGTTGGTGTCCTCGACCCACTGGACATAAGGGCTGAAGTTGCTGGAGCCACTACCACAAAGCCAAAAGGAGACGTGCCACAGAAATCAAAAACCAAGACTGTCTCCTCAAAACCACGAGAGAAAGCCGTTGCAAGGAAGAATGCATCCATCAGCGAACGAGTTGAGGCAGACCTTGCCCAAGCGCTCAAGCCTATTGAAGCTATTCTCGCTGACCTACCTGCAATGGGTTCCGGCAAAGATGCTGAAGGAATCATGACCACTAAAGTTGCTGATCCTGCTCCGACGAATGCACCCAAGGTGTCCACTGAAAGTTCAAAGAAGAAAACTCCTGCAAAGAAGGCTGTACCAGGGCCAAGTGTTCCGACCAACCCAGCACCAATCACCACTGTTGAAGCAACCCCTGAAGAACCCCTGCAGATCACTACCACAGTGACCCAAATAGGTCCACCAAAGGAGTCCGAACCTGTCAATGAACCACTTAACGAGGAAGAACTGGACTCAGACTATATTCAAGAGGAGGCTGATGAAAGCTCTGGAGATGAATCAATGATTGACATCAGCGATGACGAAAGAGATTGTGCTATGAACGAAATCACCGAAGAAATTGCTTGGACTGCCAGTCAGAAACGAAAACATGCGCTGAGGAAGGAACCAGAGCAAGTTGCAGTGATCAAAGAACCAGTTGTTCACACTGAAGTTGTTCACACTGAGGATGAACAGGAGGAAGAAGAAGAAGATGAGAGTTCATCTGAAGATGACCAGAACAATGAGTCCGGAGGAGACTCTGTACACCCTCAAATCGATGCCCAGGAACCACTTGAGGGGGAGAATCCCACTGACAACCAGTCCGAAGAGTTGGTATCTCAAGACACTCAAAGTGGAGAGGAAGAGTCCGATGAAGAGAATTCTGAAGAAAGAGTCGAGGTCAATGTTGAACAAGTCGCTGTGCACGAAGCAGTAACCCAGCCAGAAGCACGAGAGCCTACGTCACCAAGGAGTTCACCCAAGGAGTCTGAACCCAAAAAGCGGACTCGTTTTGAACCTGAAGCCTCTGCCAAAGCCTCTGGATCCAAGAAAAGGAAGATTGCTGAATCCTCATCCGAGGACCATGAGCCTGAGATCATTGATGCCGGGAATGCCATTTCCATTGACTTCTATTATGAAGTGTCCAAGCACTACTTCTCAACTGTCTTGGAGAAAATGAAAGTCCATCCTGAGATTCGCTTTGCTGCGGAACGATATGAGGAGATGGGGTGGCACAAGTACCTGGAGGAGAGGTCCCTTTTGTTTTGGGGAACGGAGATCAAGCAGTACAAGGGACAGCTAGTTAGGCATTTTTATGCAAACCTGATCTTTGAAGTCCTCAATACCAAGAGCCCCTGGCTCGAACTTGGTTATGCCCATGGAGAGCTGTTTGAACTCAAAGCCAGGGCCTTGAATCGCTTTCTCCAGGTACCCCGCACTTCTCTGAAATCTGTTTACTCTCGAGGTGCAAAATTCCCTATGAACACTATTGCTGAAACATTCTCTGGAGTGGAAGGGAAAAGATTTCAGGGAAAAGGATTGAGTGCAGGAGTTCTGATAATGGCCAAAATTGACCATTATTTTCAATCTATTTCCGTGTCTAATACGGACATTTGATCGCATTCCGGTCTTATTTAAATAAGAAAGCAGTTGAATTTGACAAATATATGCAAGTTTGTATAAATAATAAGCTGTTATTGAAAAACACAAAAATATTGTTATTTTTATTAAATTTGTATTAAAAAACCCAAAAACATGATAAAAATATTCAAAATCCTACATTTGATAAATTTGGTTTGGTGGTATCTGTTCGGTGAAACATGGGTCTATTAAATAGAACACAAGCCAAATAATCAATTGGAAGAAATATCTATATCTATTTATGCATATATAGTATTTATTTTGTCTATATTTATATATACAATAAAAAAAAAAAGAGAAGAAACGAAACAGAAAAAGAAACGAAAATGAAGCAAAAATGAAAACAAGTGTAGTTTATACAGGTGGGGCCCACACTACATCACTCCCAAATTGCATTTTTGCAATTGAATGGAAACAGGAGCAGCATCGATTCCGGCCACTCATCTTCAACTTTCACTCCGGCGAAACAACAACCGCGGCCTCTCCTCAATTCCGCTGCTCCGATCATCTTCCCAACTCCATCACTCCGGTCATCGTCTTCATCCGTGTCAACAGCTCCGGCGAGACCCGAAATGGTGAAAACCCACAAATTATTTTCCTCTTCCGGCGAGAATCATCACCTTCTCCGATTGCTACCTCAAATCCGGCGAAGCAGCGGCCATGGCAGTCCACTCCTTCGTCATCTTCCGGCACTCCAGTATCACCACCACCACCTTAAGGAAACTCCCGTCACCGCCGCTGTTCATTATTGGAAGCTCCGGCGAGTCCCGAAAGTCGCAACTACAACAAAGAACAAAACTCCGATGTGCCGCCGCAAGCTTCCTTCTCCGGCTAATCACCATTCCGCCTCTGTTGCTGACATCCACATACATCTCCAACCATTACTCAACTCCGGCAGCAATTCTCCGAGGACGACGCTATCCTCCATCCCACACCACGAAGCCATCCTCCAACACTACGACGCTAGCCTCCGGAAGTATAGCGTCGTCCGGCCGAGTGTAGCGTCGTCCACCCCAGCCAGCCCCTTCCCCAACTACGGCGCCAACCCCCATCAAGAGCCTCACGTGTAGCGTCGTAATGAGTTTGTAGCGCCGTCCTTTGCTTCAGCGTCGTCCTTTTTATCCTGCGTGTACGCCCTCCCCCCAATTCAAATTGGAGAATTTTTCCCATGTGCACAATTGCATAGGAAGGCCCTGGACCTGAGGTCCCTAAGTGCTAATACTTTTGTCTTCTCCTCCTGGACCACGAAGACCCGTCCCTCGCTGCGAAAATTTCGAGCTGGCCCAAGGCCCATTGGACTTAGGGTTTAGCGGCTATAAATAGCTGATTTGACCTCAAACAGTAAAGGAGACATCAGTCAAAAAAATTATTTGCTGTTCTTGGGGACAACTTGGTGTTTCCTGGTTTAGTTTAGGGTAGTTAGATATTTTAATTTTACGCAATGTAGAACTAGTTTAGTTTATTTTTAGTGTCTAGCATGTTAATATCGCCTCATTTTCTGTAGTTAGCCATGTCTATAATTTTTACAGCTTTTAGTTTGTATTTTTTTTGGTTTCAAACACTCAACTAATGGGTCTATTTGAACCATTTTTATTATCTTCAATGATATGCAAGAAAAATGCTCCAAAAAATCTGTTATGGAACTCATTCCATGGGTTGTTTACTGTCTCATTTTCATTTTGGTCATTTGACCCATTTTTTTGAGTTTTAGTAAGGTTTTATTGCTTTCCTTGTTTAATAAATGCTCAAATACTTGACATTCATCCATTTGATGATTTATTAGTTTAGGTCTTGTTTATATTTTCATTTCCAGTTTGGTTTTAGTTTATTGTTAGTTGAGTAGTTATTTTTATTTTATTTTTGATGTTGTCCTTAACTTTATTTTCTTTTTTTTTTTTTAGGATTAGTATAATAGATCTAAAAGTGGATGATATTTTTGTGTTTGTGCATGTTCAAAAACTTGAAAATAGGGTTTTGCAATCGCATAGATTGCATTACCCGACCAACAATTTTAGGGTTTGCAATCGCATAGATTGCATCACCCGAACAACAACATTCTGGGCTAGCTACGACGCTAACCGCCCTACGGCGCTATCCTTGGATAGCGTCGTAGGTGAGGTTTAGCGCCGTAGTTATCCAGACTTAAACAAAAATTTGCCTTACGGCGCTAGACCAACGACGCTAACCTCGGATAGCGTCGTAATTTTTGTTCAGCGTCGTAGGACCCCAAAATACTTCATTTCTCATAAAAACCCACCTACGGCGCTATCCTCACGACGCTATCCTAGGATAGCGTCGTCATTTAATGTCTAGCGCCGTAGCATCTCTCCTTTTTCCAAAAACTTCTTTCTTCCCCAATTTCTCAAACCACCTACGACGCTACACCTACGACGCTATCCTAGTATAGCGCCGTAAATTAGCGTATAGCGTCGTACACACCCCTTTAACCCCAAAATTTCACCTCTTTCACCAATCCACTACGGCGCTATACCTACGACGCTATCCTAGGATGGCGTCGTAAAATCCGCCTAGCGCCGTAATTGGCATTTTTGCCAAATTTTCCATTTCTCCATTTTCCTCATTTAATTAATTGAACCTTTATATTAACATTTTGAGGTTGAAATCCAATGATCTCAACCCATGATTAATTTGATATAAAGAACTTTGTTCAATTTTCCATTAAAAGACTTTTCTACAAAATAAAATAAAAATTAAACTCTAATGATTTAAGTATATAATCCGGACTGTAATTAATTAATTAATTATGGAATGAGTGATTATTTAGACATAAAGAGTAATTATGGATTTAATTCCATACCCTTGCATGAGAAACCAATGTCTCTCATACAAGATGACCCAAAAATATTTTCTTTTATTTATTTTGTCTTTATCCGTATTGTGTGAAACAACTAGTAAGAGATATAACAGACTAATGTTGGCGGGTATTCCCACACGGATAAACTAGCTCGTGGTCTGTATATTAATTACTAGATGTTATTTTGCATGGTCTGGATAGTGGCCGGTGGAAGCCTTGGCGGTTCGTCCATCCGGGATTATAATAGCTGCTCAGCTGACTCCTATCCGGATACAATTTTCTTTTCTTTATTTTAATTTCAAACACCCGAATCTGGAGCTGTAGTAATGTTAGATGATATTTGCCAATGTCATCTAATAATTATTGCAGTGATAGAACATGTGGGTTTTTATCCAAATTCACAGATAGTGGAGTCTAAGATGACGGTGGCAACTGTCATTTAGGGAATTCCACTATCTAAAAATCATCCCACCTGGAATAGTCAGGACCTGGATCGCAGATGTTTGCAGTCCGGATTATCCTGATTATTTTTGTCATCTTTTTAGCCAAAAATAAATTCTTCTCACCTCCGGCTATTTCATCTTTATGTTCCAACTTCTGTCTAAACTCACCTTATATTTTGGGTTATTTAATTTTACACTTCTTTATAAATTTATGCATGATATTATTATGTAAATATTGTGGTCAATATTATTTTGGGATCATTCCCTTGGATACAGGAGTCTTGATTTTAATCAGATGTCTCACAATAAATTTCCAACAAAAATTCATTTATAAAATCCGGATTTGAGTAAGGGATAAATTCCACAGTTATGACTAATTCATATCCGACTGGGGGTTGATTTTGGGAAATTAGAAGCAGAGTCAGCGATTAGGTCTCACCTAGACTGAAAGGATCTGTGTTTTAATTGAGAGTCTAGTACCTGTTTAGGGAATGATTTTCAAATCAATTATTTTCCAAAATTGCTTTGTGTTGGAAATCTGGTATTAAATATCACACTGAGATGGGGTCCACTTGGATTCAAATACGGTGTGATAGATAATTCTAGAGGAACAATACATAGGCCTTGGTTATTTTCTAAGATAGGGTTGAGTATTCTTTCAACGGCTATCCTCTTCTGCCAGAGCCTATTTTTGAGTCCTGAGTGAGTGCATCCGGAACGAACTAATTTATTAGTTCGTTTCATTAGTTTGTATCTCATAACCACCCGACGGGAAGTGAACACTGCGAGCGGTTCACCGAGAATAGGGAATTCTTGATCCACATCCGGTCATTCTGACTGGGGGCTTTCTTTTACTACCAGGGTCAGACTTTAAAAAACCTCCGAGTGATAGGATTTAAATGCTTTCTTTACCGCTTTCTTTACCGCTTTCTTTTAAATGCTTTCATTAGAGGTCACTCGGTTGTATTGAGAGTTGTGTAACTGCTACTAGGACTGAGAGTTAAGGGATAGTTCAGGGCTTAATTAGAATCTTCGGATGTGACATGGGGGAATGATAGCAGTACTTGACACTTCAACTAATGATTTGTCAGGTGTTGCTTATCCACCACAGATAAATAACACACCATTGCAAGGGTAGTTATGTGTCTGTGGTATCTTAGAATTTATTTTCTTAAGAGCATGTAAACTCTTACTGTAAGTACCTGTCTGTTAAAGGGAACATGGTATAGAGAGCATGAAAATTAGCTAACTGAATGGATTATCCCAAGCAAAGATCTGTGTAACAAAATGGAAGTTTAACTGTGTTTCATCTGAATCTTGTCCAATCTTTATTCTTTTCTTCCTGTCCCTTCTGTCATATTTTAAATCTGCTTTCTTAGAATAATCTTAACCGCTTTCTTAGAATAATTTTATTGCTTTCTTAGATTAAATTTAATTCGCTTTCTAGAATAATTTTATCTGCTTTATTTTAATTGCTTACATAACTTAGTTTAAATTCTGTCGAGTAGATTATAATCAAACACAAACTTGAATCGAGTAACCGAGTGAAAAATCTTAGTAAACGACGTGGGCCCTGCTTCCATCGCACATCCTCCAGTGAACGATCCGGTACTTACTATAAATTACTGCAATTTTTGACTCCGTGCACTTTCGGGGGCACAGTTTCTTAACACGAGTGAATAAAAACGTGACAACCTATAAATATATCCCTAATCCCAACTCCGCCTTCATAATTTGGTTTCATTAAATAAAATTGAAAACCAGGATTATTATGTTTCAGAAAATACTCATGTAATGGGAACTTGTCAAAAGTTTCATGGCAAGGATCTTCAAGGCACGAAATTGTCAAAGATTTCATGTCGGGGAGGTCCATAACGTCGTTTGAACTCAAAGTTTCCTCTCATGAGTAATAAAAAGTGAAATATATCCTTAAACCCCTTTCCCACAAATCATAACTCTTTTCATTTTAATAAATTCAATCCTGATATATTTTATAAAAATATACTCGTGTTAGTGAAATTTGTCAAAAGTTTCAAGTTCTGACTCAAAGGTTTGCTATGCTGTATAAATTGTGTGCTCACAATATCATGCCAACTGCTAACATTCCGTCGTGTCAAAAAGCATGTGTAAATTGTTGTTTGCTATAGACCAGAAATATGAGATCAATTATGGAGCACTTGTACTTGAACAAATGCTGGGATTTGCTGGAAAAGTCAAGAGGAAGTATAACACCACACTTCCATTCCCTGGTCTCATCTCGGAGTATCTAAAGCATCTCCACATCATGGGCAGCAAACGTGATCGTCCTGAGGATATTGCTGACTTCAAGCTCTCTGCCAACTTTGCCAAGAAGAAGCCAGACCTGGCTGGACCAGGAGGAAGGATCCCTGCAAAGGATGCCTTTTCCCAGCTCCGTGATGATCTCACTGACCATATCAATCATCTCAAAGTGTTGGAAGCTCAAGTACACATGCAAGTTCAATCCGCTGAAAAGATGCTTAGACAGCTTCCTGATGTCTGGTCGGATGAAGATGAGCCATTGGATACCAATCCAGAGGAGGAGTCCAGCGAGTCTGATGCTGATTCCTCTGATGCCTCAGAGTGATATGCCCTTTTTGGGCAAATTGTGTGCCAGAGGGGGAGTAAAAGTTGATCAACCATCGGTTCCTCTGGACATTTGAAGGAAGGGAGTCTGCTACCATTTCTGCTGCTGCTGATAAAGGGTAATTTTTTGCTTTTGTTTGAACTGTTTTTGTGAACTACTGTGTTTGCTGGACAATTGCACAATGGCCTGTAATAATTAAATACATGCTTTATTTTGTGATTATTGCCATGTGCTTACTTTTGATGTGAATGCTCCCAGAATATGTGATAGGCTATCTTGTACGGAGCATTAGTATAGTTTGTCTTGAATTGGGAACCATTGTAATTGGTGGTTGGGTTTCAATGGGAAGTATTTCAACATTATTGTTCTTGTGTCAATTGTTTAGACATCGGTTGAATCAACTCTTGTACTGGCCCACATTCTGCCAAAAAGGGGGAGATTGTTGGGAACCAGTTTTGAGCAAATGTGTTCACAACCGATGTCTGAACTACTTTGTTGGACCAACCACGACAACAGCAGACAAACTAAGTAAAGGAAGAAGAGCTAGCTAATATACTCATGAAGATCTTCCAACGGCTAGCTGATCTTCTGCCCGGATCTTGCACATGGAGTATGGAAACTACAATCTCTTAATTCGGGCAACTCTATTCTAAGGATCCGCGCATTTATGGAAATGAGATCTTCTACCTTAGAATAGAGACAAGGTGATTCTCTTCAAATAGGGCGGCCAAGGGATGGATCTGTACGACGAGTGAATTGACTTACACCCTTGAGCAATCAAAAGCAACTGTGAAGAAAGAATCACATTCCTTCAGTGTTCGCGAGTTTATCATTGCGAAGGAAGAAATCCGATCAACACTTCCTCGGGTGAATTGATCGACAGTGTTACCGTGAGCTTGATTGAAGTCGATGGATTCAATCAAGGCTTCCGAGGAGTCGTCAAACTCAAGAGCTTAATTGAAAGATTCAAGGAGGAGAGTCGCCAACAGGTTTCTACCAAGGACAAACTTGAAGGAGGAGCCTTCAAGGAATTGAAGCAAGGTCGGGGAGATCTTCACCAAGATAGGGGGAGTGTCTTTGTTTGACAATTCAGTCCACTTGGTGATTGGAGTTGGGCGAAACAAATCACTATTGTTTAGATCAAGGATCAAATCAAAACAATTAGTGAATCTCCTGGATTGGTATCCCCCAGATGTAGGCTTGTGCCGAACTGGGTCAACAAACCTTGAGTTCTTTATTCTTACAGTTTATTTACTTTCCGCTGCTTAATTACTTAAACTGTTTAACGTGTCCACGAAAGGTGTTTGAACTAGTTTTCAGGACTACTTAATTGGTTATCCACGCAATCGGACCTAACAAACCTGTTGTTGGAAAGTGCGTGTATCATGTTGAACAAAATCAGTACTATATGAGATATGAAAACGCAAATAATTCAGTACTATATGAGATATGAAAACACAAAAAAATGTGACCTCTTCAGGGGGAAACACTGCATGTTTTAAACTCTGGGTTATGCAAGACAAAACGCCAATTCCATCAGAATGAGGGAGGGTCATGTGATACGCATCGCTGTTGATCGCACCTCTCAAGTACTCTGCAACAATGTTGGCTCCTCGATTCAAGGCCTGTTCTAATCTTTCCATGATCTGTTTGTACTCATTTTTTGTGATTAGAAACTGTGAGATTCTTGCAGGATTCGCACCATTTTTTTAATTTATTTTTATTATTATAAAACTACATGATTGACAGCTTGTCGTGTAGCTGCAAAATAAAATTGATTCCAATGTCACCAAGTACAAAATAGATATAGTATAGCAGTGACAAGGGTCGAGTCCTCAGGGATTGGAATGCAACATTTTCATAATATATACAATAGTTGAAAAGGGGGGTTTTGACATTGTCACAAAGTTTGATATTAAAGTTAAGAAAATAAAGAAGTGCACAAGCAAATAAATATCAAAGTGAGTTCAAGAACACAAGACTAAACAAGATTGGATTTTAACTTATGGAATTAAAAGCCTCTAGTTCAAAGAATGATTTGGAATGTCATTTGGGATAGATCATCGATGCATAAACATGATACAAGTTAATAAACCGGTTACAGTTGTCAGGTCCGCTTAGACAACCAACTTTTCCTTACAGATTAGACAATTAAGGTACGCCCGTTAATTGCCCCTAATCGAATCAACAGTTCTAGGTACGCCCATAGAAAATATTGTTCAATCGCATTTGAAATTAGAAAAGCCCGATTCAAACCAATTACTACCTACGCGGAGTAATTCCCAATTTGATTACACAATTCCCCGGGAAGAAACTAATCAACCCGGTTGCCACCTTTTTAATTCAAGTACAATTACGGATACCCAAATTAAATTGGCATTCAACTATTAATCTAGACAAACATTTGGATCCAAAAACATTCATCCAAATCAATAATCATAAACCCTAGATATAGGAATTGCATAAATATTAACAAATATCAAGTTTCATAGTCACAAAATACATCATCTCCCATAATCCCAAAAGCCATTTTCAATCAACCTTTAAACTAGAGGAAAGGAAAGTCTACTCAAAATCCATGGAAAAGAAAACAAAATAGAGAATGTTACAACCAATTTCCAAGGATTGTTGAATAGAAGAAGATTCTACAATGGCCTGCTCTTCTCGTCCTTGTCTGCTCTCCTGGACATTCTTCTCTTCCAAAAAAGTTGAATCCCCCGAAAAATTGCCCAAATCTCTTGTCTCTCCCCTCTTCAAAAGTTGTTCTACTTTTAGTAAAAAATGAAAAAGTGTGGTCTGCAAAAATGATTCCTGTCAAAGCCGTCCATCCTTTCTTTTCCAATCTTGAAGTGTGTAATGGGCTGGGCTGAAATTGGACTTGGGCTTGGCTTGGGCATCTTGTTTTATTTTTCCAGCTTCCATCATCCTTGCTAGTCATGGCCATGACTAATAAAGTCATGCCAAGCTGCCATCTTCATTCTTTTCTTCTCTTTTGTTATTCCTTTTTCATTTACATTGCCATCTTCCTACAATCAACAAAACCAACAAAACAAGAGTAAAGTGCTACCAAAATCACCACAAAAATATCCAACATTTATATCATTATCAAGCACAAAATTCACACTATCAAATTCCCCCAAACCTAAAGTATGCTTGCCCTCAAGCATAGAAACCAAATTGAATCATAGAGAGTTTAAAACCAACAAGTCAATTCAAGTACAATCAAATCAATCCAACATCAAACACATTAAGCCAACAACCTCCCAAGGATAAAGTGTATACACTCCTCTCAATATCAAGTGTAGGTGAACATGTAAGCACTTAAGTGGTAAAGCAAAATTACAATCCCATATGCTTGAATGAAAATCACATCTCCCTTGCAAAAATATATTATCCAATATTAAGAATCAAAGGGTCTTTCAAAAAGGGTTATAACGGGGCCATGGTTGGGGTAGGAAGAAAAAGGAAATAGAAAGGCTAAAGTGAATGCAAGTACTTCCAAAGAGTCATCATAGAAAACATCATAGCACATCATGGTTGTCAAACCAAAACAAAACCAAGAGGTTCAAAAGAACAAAATTTACCTCTTTTCTACCCTCCCAAGGTTTTCCAAAATAAACAAACCGAAAGATCATCCTATATACAACTTTCAAACTATCCAAAAATTTCTCAAGCAAATGAATCCATCAAAACCAAAACTTTGCCAAACATATATCCCCTTTTATTTTCTTATCTTTTTTTTTTTCTCTTTTTTTTATGGACTTCAATAGCTTGGTCACGTTTATTAGAGGAATTCAACAATCTGAAAAGTGCAGACGGAACTTCAACTCTATGTTCATAACACTAATGTCAGAGGAACACGTTTCAAGCTATATCCATCCATTGCCCTTATATCTTTTTTTTTTCTTTTTTTTATAGGGCTGTTTCTTTTTTTTTTCTTTTTTTTATATTTTTTTTATAGGGGAATATATATATACAAACATTCCACAAATCATTCCAACAAAAATCCAACAAAATAGCTTGAGAATCCCAAAAACAAATGTCTAAGCTCTTTTCCTTGCAACCAACAGAAATTCAACCACAATGACTTATGAAAGCACTTCAATCACTAGGGTTCAAAATCAATGGTTATGACAAAAAGAAAAGGTTTAATAGGCTAAGGGTTATATATAAACAAAGAAAATGGATATAAGGCTCAAAGTGGCTAACTAGGGATAAAAGTATGGGTTAAGGCCAACAAGAAGGCTAAAAAGGTTTATCCTAATGCCCTTATCATGTTCAAAACGTTGGATTCAATCAATGCAAGCTCAACATGCATAATCATTCAAATTCTAGAATGTCAAAATGATTACCACATAATTCACACAAGAAAGAAATTTCCAAAAGCTTGTGATAAGTGTATTTTTCTTTTAGAAACAACAAGCTTTTTGGAAAGAGGCTCAAATTCTCACATGGGTTAAAAAATAGTTGGCTTCACATGTTCAATGTCAAAAATCATCAATCATACTCAAAAGACTTGTCAACTTAAACCTCATAGACTCAATTCAGTCATGTATTCACATCAAATGCACAAAAATTCACACAAAATAGCTTGAAATTTTTTAAAAATTTTCACAGAAAATGGCAAGCAATACTATTTCTCCCCCACACCTAAATTCAACATTGTCCTCAATGTAAGAAAAAATAAAGAGAATAGGACTTCCCTGGAATAGGTGGGGGTGCCAAGGTGTGGCTCACTGCGTCGAAGGAGGCGGTGGTGGGATGTTGAAGTGGTGGACTATAGCATTCAGGGCATCTTTCATTTCCTTCATCTCTTCTTTCACTCCCTTCAGCTCTTCTTTCACTCCCTTTAGCTCTTACTTTTGTTGTGCTAATTCATTGCTCAACTGATCAAATCGCACTTGAAGTAGGCGGAAGATGGGCCTCGAGTGCCTCTCTCAGATGAAGAGGGAGGTGCAGGAACTGGATGTGTAGGAACTGGTGGTGCACGACTAGAGGAAGTGGGGACTGAGACCCTTCGTCCATTGAAGTACATGGTGCCGTCATTTTCTGTGATAAACACTTTCATTGTCTTCAAAGCGGCCATGTCCAAAAATGCTGGAGAGCATGCCCTGTGCAAAGAAAGAGAAGCAAGATACTCATCAGAGGTGTCAGAAATTAGGCCCAAATTAAGTGCCAAGTGTGTGATATAAGTGCCATGAATGAGATTTCTCCCTTTTGTAGATAGGACCGTGCCAAACTGATGAGCTAGCCAGTAGGCCAAATTAAGCTGTGGGCCATTTATCATCGACCATATCATAAAGAGTTCACTCTTTGACACCATAGCTGCACCTTCCTTTTTCCCTGTGATGTTGAAAGTAATGAATTTATGCATCAATATTAATATTGCATTACTCATATACTTAGATTGTGCATAACGAGGGGCGAAAGGAAAGGGGTTTTTATGTGAGCATAGCCAGTCCCAAAAACTGAATATCTCTTTCTCAAAAGCAGGATCATAATCACACAGGCTCCCTAAATATTCCACACTCTTGGCTTCCTCTTCAGAAATGACTCCCAATGCAAGATTAAAATCAGTCAAAGAGTGATGAAAAGTTTTGTTCATTAATCTAAATTAGTGACATTGGGAGTATGCAAATCAAATGTCTTTGGCAAATTGAACTCAAATGTAGAGTAAAATTCAAGCACAAGTTCATTGATTGCTGGTGCATGTAAAGAAGCAAGTTTCAACCAACCGATGTTAGACAAATATATGTTTACCTCGTTGGTGATTTGTAACTAGGGCTGGAAATAGGCCAGGCCAGGCCAAGCTTGGCCTTGAACGGCCTAGGCCTTTTTAATTTTATCAAGGCCTGAGCCTGGCCTATAGCCTTTGATAGGCCTTGTTTATAGGCCTAAGCCTGGCCTTTTTACTTAAATAGGCCAGGCTTTAAGCCTTTTAAAAATCTATTTAAGCCTATTTAAATATTAAATAAATAATTAATAAATATTAAAAATAAATATATTATTAAATTATAAAAAAATTATATTAAAAAGTTAAACAGGCCGGCTTTATAGGCCAAATAGGCTTTTTTATGAGGCCAGGCCTAGGCCTATTTAGTTAAAAAGGCCTTTGAGAATATCTGAGCCTAGCCTCTTTCGTAAAAAGGCCGGGCCAGGCCAGGCCTTAAATAGGCCAGGCCGTAGGCCCTTGTCGGGCGGCCCGGCCTATTCCCACCCCTATTTGTAACATCTCAAGACTGGGACTATGAAACATTTTACCTGTGGTGATTTTCCTCTCTTTCTATTGACACTGAACAAACCTGTCTTGGTCCTTTTGATCGGTAAATTGAAGGTACCCTCCTATTGTTTCTTCCACAGCAACTTGTTTTGCTCTTGAACGTGAACGCCCGGATGTGGAAGAAGAAGGCCCTTGGACAGGAATGATGGGAACCGTTGGTGTTGGTGTGGATGTGGTTTTCTTCTTAACTGGTGCTTTCTTTTTTTGTATGCCTCCTTTTGACTTTGCAATTTGTGGACCACTTTTAGAAGAAGTGGCCTGATCCTTTGTTCTACCCATGTGATCTGCACACAGAAAAATCACCACACAACAAAGTAGTCCCCACAAACAATAAACAAATTCCAATTCCTCTTTTCACCTATCACAACTTGCACAAGACAGGTTCTCAATTAATTCTCATTACTTGCACAAATAGACAACTTGCACAAAACGACAAAGTCAAGTGCTTTATAAAACAACAAAAAGATAGACAGATTCCCAATCCAGAAAAGTGGTCACCAGAAAACAACAAATTGCTAACTTACACAAGACACCAATTTTCTCAAAATCAGTACCAATTCACAAGAACACTATGCTTTTCAAAAGCAACTTTCAATATTCAATCGACACAAAGATATCACAGTGAATCCAAAAAATCTAGAGCATGTTCTCCTTACAATTTCTCTAGACAAGAGAATCCCAATTTACCACAGTCCACTGCTTCCAAAAATTGAAATGAGATTACCCGTATAGTAAGAACCAAATCAGGGCAGTGAAACGAGGATGGAGGCCGGAGCAGATTTGAAGCAGAACAGCGGCTGAGGTGGGTGGCTCGGAGCAGGGGTGCAGGCGGCGCTAGGGTTCAGGCGAATCTGGAGGCGCGGCGCTAGGTGTGGTGGCGCTCGATGTTCAGCGGCGCTCGCTGAACAGGAAGGAGGAAGGGGCGGCGCTGTGGCGGACTCGCGAACAGGGAAGGGGGAAAGGGCGGCGCTCGCGAAACCAGTGGCAGTGGCGCGCTAGCGAAGCAGCGGCGGCGGTGGGAGGAGCGAGCGGCGGCGACTGAAAACGAGAGGGAGACAGAGGCGTTCGACTGAGAGAGAGAATGGAGGGAGAGAACGAGCGAGCGAGATGGCGGCGCTGGCGCTCGCGAGCAGCGACGGTCGGCGATGGTGCGGCAACGGGCGGTGATCGGAGTTGAGGAAGAAGATGATGGTGCGATGGTGTTGAACGGGATATTGGGAGAGGAGGCAGTAATTTGATTTTGGGTGGAAGTGAATTGGTGAAAGTAAATTAGGGTTTAGGAGTAAGTGTTTGAGATTTAATTTCAGATTGGTTTGTGTAACTTAGTCATGGGCATGATTAAGGAGTGTGTACCAATCTGGAATTTGGCATTCAAAACAGCTTGGCAAGTGGTTCTTAGTCATGGGCATGATTAAGGAGTGTGTACCAATCTGAAAAATAAAGTCCCAACTCCTTTTTTTTCACAGCTTGATAGATGCAGCTTGGTCATGGCCATGAATAAGGGTTACCTGCTATTCTGGAATTTGGCCTTCAAAACAACAACTGTCATGATCTTGGGCATGGGCATGATTAAGAGGTATCTTCCTTGCTCCTCCATTGAAAATCCTCCTTCAAACACCTCAAATTGTTCCTTGATCCAAAAAAAATTATCAATCTTCCACCTTCATATCTACAAAATCATAGACAAAATGTCATTTAGATATCAAAATTATACCAAAATATATTCATCAAAATAGCAAAATGTATAGTATCAAAATGGTTAGATTGCTTGGGTTGCCTCCCAAGAAGCGCTTTGTTTAAAGTCCTTGAGCTAGACTTTTTCCAACTTCATCTCCCAATTTGTGCATCAACAAAGGACACCAATTCTATAGGCTCAATTGGAAATCCCTCATAATATGATTTGAGACGGTGCCCATTGACAACGAATTTCTTCTCCGTCTTCAAGCTTTGAATTTCAACTGCACCATAAGAAAATACTTTAATAACAACAAATGGTCCAATCCATCTAGAACGTAACTTACCAGGAAAGAGTTTAAGTCTTGAATGATATAGAAGAACTTTTTGGCCAACTTCAAAACTTTTTCTGGAAATTTGTTGATCATGGAAGACTCTATTTTTCTCTTTGTATAGCATGGCATTGTCATATGCCTCATTTCTTATTTCTTCCAATTCTTGAATTTGCAACTTCCTTTGGATCCCGACCTCTTGAAGACTCATGTTGCACTTTTGTACCGCCCAAAATGCCTTGTGTTGTAACTCCACAGATAGATGACATGGTTTCCCAAACACCAACATATAGGGAGACATCCCTATTGGTGTCTTGTAAGCTGTGCGATAGGCCCATAATGCATCATCTAGTCTCAAGCTCCAATCTTTTCGATTTGGTTGGACCGTTTTCTCTAAAATGGACTTGATCTCCCGGTTAGACACTTCTGCTTGTCCATTGGTTTGTGGATGATATGAGGTTGACACTTTATGCAAAACCATACTTCTTAAAAAGAGCTGTGATGGTCTTGTTGCAAAAATGAGTCCCTCTATCACTCACAATGGCATCCCAAATCTAGCAAATATGTGAGTCTTAAGGAAATCTGCAACCACTTTCGAATCATTAGTCCGGGTGGCTTTAGCTTCCACCCATTTAGACACATAATCCACAGATAAGAGAATATACAAATAACCATGAGAATTAGGAAAAGGACCCATAAAGTCTATACCCCAAACATCAAATATTTCAAGAAACATCATAGGAGTTTGAGGCATTTGATCACGGGAAGAAATATTACCTACTCTTTGGCATCTATCACATGACTTACAAAATATATATGCATCTTTAAATAGAGTAGGCCAAAAGAATCCACTTTCTAACACCTTCTTCGCAGTTCTTTGAGGTCCAAAATGTCCACCACATGCCATAGAATGACAAAATGCTAGAATGGATTGAAACTCACCTTCATCAACACATCTTCGAATAACTTGATCAGCACAACGTTTCCAAAGGTAGGGATCATCCCAAATGTAGTATTTGGCATCACTCTTGAGCTTGTCCCTTTTTGCTTTAGGCCAACCTGTAGAAAATTCATTAGTAACCAAGAAATTGACTATATCAGCATACCAAGGGGAAATAGTAGAGATGGAAAGAAGTTGCTCATCAGGAAAGGATTCCCGAATAGGAATCTCATCAGGCTCAGTGATTATGCGACTCAAGTGATCAGCAACTAAGTTCTCTGTCCCCTTTTTGTCACGAATTTCAATATCAAACTCCTATAAAAGCAAAATCCATCTAATCAACCTTGGCTTGGCTTCTTTCTTTGCCATCATATATCTCAGTGCTGCATGATCGGAAAAAACAACTACTTTAGTTCCCAAAAGATATGATCTAAATTTATCCAAAGCAAAAACAACAGCAAGCATTTCTTTTTCAGTTGTTGAATAATTTAATTGAGCCCCATTCAATGCTCGGGAAGCATAATAAATAACATGGAATGCTCTTCCAATTCTTTGTCCCAAAACAGCCCCAACAGCAGTGTCACTTGCATTGCACATCAACTCAAATGGTAGTTCCCAATTTGGTGGTTGAATCACTGGAGGTGTTGTGAGATGTTCCTTCAACTTGTTAAAGGCTTGCTTGCATTGATCATTGAACTCAAATGGCACATCTTTCTGCAGCAATCGAAACAATGGTGCTCCAATCTTGGAAAAGTCCTTGATGAATCGCCTATAGAAACCTGCATGGCCTAAAAATCCACGAAGTTCTCGCACAGAACAAGGATAAGGTAGAGCATCAATTAAATCAACTTTAGACTTATCTACCTCTATACCTTGTGATGACACTTTATGACCTAAAACAATGCCTTGTTCAACCATGAATTGACATTTTTCCCAATTCAACACAAGATTAGTTTCAATGCATCGATTTAGAATCAAAGCCAAATTTCCTAGACATTCATCAAAGCTATTACCATGAACACTAAAGTCATCCATAAATACCTCAATGATTTTCTCAACATATTCAGAAAAAATGCTCATCATACACCTTTGGAATGTGGCTGGGGCGTTGCAAAGTCCAAATGGCATTCTTCTATAAGCAAACACTCCAAATGGGCATGTGAAAGAAGTCTTTTCCTGATCCTCCGGTGCTATTGCAATCTGAAAATATCCTGAAAAACCATCTAGAAAGCAATAATAAGCATGTCCAGATAATCTTTCAATCATTTGATCAATGAAAGGAAGAGGAAAATGATCATTTTTTGTTACACCATTTAGCTTATGATAATCTATGCACTGTCTCCACCCCGTTTGCTTACGAACAGGAAGTTTCTCACCATCTTTGTTCTCTTCAACAGTCACTCCAGCTTTCTTTGGGACAACTTGAACAGGACTCACCCAACTACTATCTGAGATAGGGTAGATGATGTCTGCATCAAGTAATTTCATGACTTCTTTCTTCACTACCTCCGTCATAATTGGATTCAACTTCCTTTGAGCTTGTCTGACCGGCTTGGCATTCTCTTCAAGTGTGATCCTGTGAGTACAAAAGGAGGGATCTATGCCTCTTATATCTGCTATTGTCCATCCAATAGCTGTTTTGTGATCTCTAAGCACACGAACCAATTTCTCCTCTTGTTCGGTTGTCAACTTTGAAGAGATGATTACCGGAAAAGTCTCTTCATCACCCAAGAACACATATTTCAAATTCTCTGGTAAAGGCTTCAACTCCAATTTAGGTGCCTGCAACACAGATGGATATAAACGTTCATTAGTTTCAGGAATAAAAATTGGAGCTACTTCATACCTTTGTGGCTCTTGATGAAGTGAGCCTAATTCTTGTATAGCCCTTTGTATTTTCTTGCTCACAACTATCTCCATCTCATTCTCTAGCTTGTAATGCTTTGTCAAAGCAATTTCCAATTCATCCTTGTTGGCTAATTCAAATGTTTCCTGCACCAAAGGATCAATAACATCAATAGAGTACAGAGCTTCAGAATCATCATGATGTTTAATAGCTTCAAAAGATTGAAATGAATTTCTTCTCCATCAAATTCCAAGGTAAGTGTGCCTTTCTTCACATCAATCTTTGCTCCTGCAGTGTACATAAAATGTCTTCCCAACAAAAGAGGTGGTGGGTTAAAGCAATGAGCATCATTCATGTCCAAAACATAAAAATCAACAGGAAATATAACATCATTAACTTGCACTAACACATCTTCTAGCATACCATCCGGATAAGCATTTGTTCTATCAGCAAGTTGAATAATAATTCCTGTTTCTTTTAATGGACCTAGATTTAGGGAATCATACATTGATCTTGGCATAACATTTATTGCAGCACCTAAATCTAACATGGCTTTGCTCACCTCTTTCGTTCCAATTTTGCAAGGAATTGAAAACATACCCGGATCACCTGTTTTAGGTGGGATTTTCCTTTTTATCACCGCAGAGACACTCTCACATGCTATTATGTGTTCATCTCCCCTAAGCTTCCTCTTGTTGGTGCATAGATCCTTCAAGAACTTTGCATACTTGGGGATTTGATTGATGGCTTCAAGAAGTGGGATGTTCAATTGAACTTTCTTGAAGATCTCAAGCATCTCTTTCCTCTTATCAACCTTTGGAGGCTTCTTTAACCTGTCAGGAAAATGAGGTACTTTAGTTTGATATGAAGGAATTGAATTAGAATTTACATTGTTAGAAGTTTCTGCCTCCTTTTCAATCTCCTTCTCAATTTGTTCTTCATTTTGCTCCTTCGAAATTGGAGATGGACCATGAACTTCCTTTCCACTCCTCAAAATCATAGCACTCACATTCTTTGGGTTTGGCTCGGGTTGAGCTGGCCACTTTCCTTTCTCTCGAATTTGCCTAACTTCCTCAGACACTTGATTCATTTGACTTTGCAATTTTTCAATACTTGCCTTCGTGTCTTGTTGGAATTACAAAGTTGATGTGGCCATTGTAACACCCCGATTTTTGGTCACCCAGGTCGGGATGTCACCGCCACACCTCCCTAGCAAGACACGGTTTCTCCGAGCTTACTAAAGAGATGCAAGGCTATGGTTTTTCAGTATTTAAAACATTCAAACAGCCCATTTATATATAATTTTAAAATAATACATCAAGTTGCAGCGGAAAATAATATTTACATATATGTATCGCAGCGGAATTTAAATATAGGGCCAACATGGCCTAATCACGGGTTAAACAGGCCCGTTCATGCAAGATCTAGTCTAATACAAGAACTCAAACTAATATATCATCCCAAGCTCCCCGTGTATGCATATGACGATGCATAATTCTCAACTCTGGAAGAAAAAGAAAAAGAAAATATGGTTTTGGTCAGCACTACGTGCTGAGTAAGTTAACACATACATAACTATGGGGTTTCAAAGCCATTATTTAATATTTAAAGAAAACATGTGCACAACACCACATAATTTCACTCATTTATCTAACAATAATTAAATGGCATAATTTAAAGGATAGTGATTTCATAAGATCATAAATATAATTTGCAAGGCAATATAATTATAGGACATAATTTAAAAGCATAATCCAAAGGGAACAGTTTTTCGAGTCTCCTAGTTTCATATCTCATGTCTCATGTTTCAAGTTTATATTTCAATTTCCATTCGGCAAGTTTTATATTTCAATCGCCCTTCGGCAAGCAAGATATTTCAATTGCCTTTCGGCAAGCAAGATATTTCAATTGCCTTTCGGCAAGCAAGATATTTCAATTGCCTTTCGGCAAGCAGTATATTTCAATTGCCTTTCGGCAAGCAGGATATTTCAATTGCCTTTCGGCAAGCAAGATATTTCAATTGCCTTTCGGCAAGCAGGATATTTCAATTGCCTTTCGGCAAGCAAGATATTTCAATTTGTCTTATATTTCAACGAATTCCCAATCGTTTAAACCTTAAAGGCTAATTTCACCGTTTAACAAGATTTCAAGATTTGACTCGGTTATATCTCAACTCATTTCAACCCTAAAGGTTAAATCCATGTTTCAGCAAGATTCCAAGATTTCGTTTCGGTAAATCACAGTTTACTCCAAAATTCGTCTAAAATCAGATTTAATTCTAAAAATTCCAAAATTTCACTACTGACTCAGAAACGTCGAGACTAACAACTTTCGTGTTTTAACTTTTTCAATCCGAGATACCCAAATATGTCAAAAACGTCAATTTTCGCATAAGAACAAATCTGTCCGAATTTTATATGTCACAGTTTAAAGATTTCAAATTCTACCATAGCAAATCAACTCCAAATTTAATGAAATTTTACAGAGACCATCTTATGACGTTTACTACAACTTTCATGTTCGGCAAAAGATCTAAATCAGCTTAGAACCCTAGTCAAAAACGTCATCAAGTTCTGACCTAAGTTTCGTCAAGAGTTTCAAGATCCACATCCTAGCAGTTCGGTTTCGGGTAGATTTCATACATCAAATCATCACGAAAAATTCTGAAATTTTATGGAGGTGTTCTTAACATATAGATCTACAACTCTTATGTTCAACGCCAAGCCTAGATCGGTCTAGATCTAAGGTAGAAATCACCCACAAGTTTGAACTAAAGTTCTGTCACCGTTTCAAGATCTAAACCAAAGGCAGGTCTGTTCATGGTCGTTTTCGGATATCAAAACACGATGAAAAATTATGAAAATTTTACAGTAGATAGATCTATGTCTTAGGAACGTTTTTCGTGTTTTAAGTTTTTCCGTTTGAGGTCGTTTTAAGGTTCGGAAAAATTAGACAAAACTGTTGCGCCGGTACAAAACATTCAATGACAGATTTACGCAAGATTCAATTCAAGCTTTTAGGTTTCGTGTTTTAGTTACTCCCAAACCCATGTAAGTATTAACTTACCGAGTTTATGAACGTCGGGGATGTCTAATTCGGAGGCGTGGCTTCCAGATCACCGTTTCTCCTCTCCGTTCGTCGGGTTCTACGATCTAGATTCAATACGGGGTGTAGAAAGAAAAGATCCGAAGTTAGAATCCGTTTTCGGATTGAAACGTGAAGAGATTTATCGAACCAGAGCTTACCACAACGTTTGGAGACCCTTGGATTTTCGTCCAAAGCTGCTGCCTCCGTTTGGTGCTATCCGTCGACTCCGAATTTAGGGTTTCGAATGTGTAGAGAGTTGTAGGGTTTCGTAAAGGTATTCGGAGCTCCTAGAAGGTCTTATTTATAGATATCTAAGACCTAGGGCGTCCAAAATCTGACCCCAAGGGTCTTGGGTCGAGAGACGTTCAACCGAAAGTCGAAAAATCCGCGTTCGGGCGAGAAAATCTCGCTTGGTTTGTTGCTGCCAGAGTGGCGCGGTCGTGGCGCGGTCTAAGGCCATTAACCGCGCGGCCAGCGTGCCACTCACGCCTGGACTCCGGTCCGGGCGGGTCGTGCGATCCGTCGTGCTTTTCCGCATCTCTTTCGGGTTTCTATCCCTCTATGCTCCCGAATTCCGATTTCCGGGGTATCTTCGGGTTTCTACTTTCTCTCTAAATTTATTCTCGGGTCTAATTGGATGTTTGGACTCGAATCCTCGAGTTCATTAGTGTCGAGTTTCGGTGTATAATTTATTTACCTTTAATCCATCCTTTTATTTAATTAAATTCCTTTAATTCCTATTTAAGTAAAAATCTCATTTCCTCATTTCCTTATCTTTATTTATTTCTTTATTTGCTGGATTAATTTATTTATTTATGGTAGTTATTTTATTTATTATTTAATTTTATGTTGGAAAATTCTCGGGTATTACAGTCTACCCTCCTTAAGAATCAACTTCGTCCTCGAAGTTGTGTTTCGGCTTTTCTCGTGCTAAAGTCTTTTGTTTGTTTTATTATTTTGTGACTGAACTTAGAATTAAAACTTCTAAGCTGCCTACGTACCCGGTGAAGGGATCAAGCCATAACGTAGTTCAAAATTTTATTTGGGATACATATTGTCGAGCCAACTAACAAAAAGTAATGCAACTACTTTCTTACGGGGTATCACATCCTCTCCCCCTTAGGACTCCAGTTATGTCCCCATAACTGCCTATTCAGTACTCTCGAGAGCTTTCGGGTTTTGGTCTTTATTCTGATGGTACTGGTGTCGTTGGTTGTTGCCACCTTGACCGTCTGGGTTTCGTGATTGCTTAGGTCGAGTAGTCATATCCTCTCTCTTGTCGATGTTCTCTCTACGTGTCCGGCAATCACGCAGCTGATGACCATGTCGACCACATCGAAGGCATGCTCCAGGCTGAGGGCATCCTCTCGCATAATGCGGTTTACCACACTTTGGACATGGTGACGCATAGTCCCCATGGTTGAAGACTATCCCCTTTTTCTCCCCATTGTCATTTTGATGTTGTCCTTTCGAGTTTCCATCGAAATGGTCCTTATCCACCTTGTATTCTCCTTGTGGTCCTTGGTTAGCCTCATCTACCGGTTTCCGTTTCAGTCCTTGGACTCGTGCAACCGCTACCGCACGATCATAAACCGTCTGCAGGTTCGTGAATTGTCCTACTGCAAGTATCTCCCAGATACTAAGGTTCAGACCCATCTCAAATTTCTGAGCCTTGTCAGAGTCGGTTGGTACTATCCTCGTAGCAAATCGTACTAACTCCTTAAACCGGGTGTAATACTCCTGCACCGTCCGTCCCTCTTGCTTCAGTGATAAAAACTCTTCGTACATTGCCGCCTTGGTGCTCATGGGGTAGAATCGGTCCCTTAGATCCTCCTTAAGTTTAGTCCACGAATAAGCTTCTTCAGCTTCTTCTAAATTCCTCTGGAGGTCTTGCCACCACTCATCGGCTTCGCCTCCTAAGTAGTAGGTTGCTACTCGTGTCTTTGCCTCATCAGGACATTTGATAGCATCCAAGAGCTTATCAAATGTACGGATCCACCCCTCTAGTTTGGCGGGATCCTCCTGCCCATCATAACGTGGTGGTTGATAGGGATTCACCAACGCTAGATAGTTGGTTTGAGCTACGGGCGGAGTTACTGGTGCAGATGTCCTATGCACCTCCGCATTTCCTAATGCTACTAGGAATCCCTCTATCGTTTTTAAACGTGCTTCCATATTATTGGGCGCTTGAGGCACTTGCTCTCCTAGGTTCTGAGGACTTTCACTGTTGTTGGGCGTGTTGGAAAGGTTAGCATCAGTGCCGTTTGGACTCACCTTCCTTGGTTTCCTCCTAGGCGCCATTTTCTGTTATAACGTGTAGAGTTTAGATAGATCGCTCGAACAAGACGTTTCGTAAATTTCAAATTTCAAATTTTCGGATTTGTTGTTTGGAAATCCAAACAAGATTTTTGGAATAGAGAGTGTTTTAATAAAACTTGATTTTTATTGTTCCACATAAGAAAATTTTCTAATTCGTACAAGGGTAGGAATGGCCAAGGCCGAGGATTGTTATGCTTAGGCGAACGCATAGATGAACGCGATCTAGAACTAAGGCAAGATCAGTATCTATGTAACACCCCGGTTTTTGGTCACCCAGGTCGGGATGTCACCGCCACACCTCCCTAGCAAGACACGGTTTCTCCGAGCTTGCTAAAGAGATGCAAGGCTATGGTTTTTCAGAATTTAAACATTCAAACAGCCCGTTTATATATATAATTTAAAAATAGTACATCAAAGTTGCAGCGGAAAATAATATTTACATAAGTATAATGCAGCGGAATTTAAATATAGCCAACACGGCCAGAATACGGGTTAAACAGGCCCGTTCATGCAATTTCTAGTCTAACGTATCATTTACAAATAAAGCATTTCCCCAAAATTCCCATGAATGCATATGATGATGCATATTCTTCGGCTCTGAAAGAAACAGGGAAAAAAATACGGTTTTGGTCAGCACTACGTGCTGAGTAAGTTAACACATACAAGATTATGAGGTTTCAAAGCCTTTATTTAAATTTAATGAAAACATGTGCGTAATTTAAATAATTCATGTAATCGCATAATATGGATTCATAAGATCATCATATAGCTTGCAACGTAATTAAATAAGTGGTCATAAATTTAACAGCACAATTTAATACAGATTTAATTTGGAATTCTCGCAACTCCTCGTTTCATATCTTTTACAGATCACCACCGCTAGGGCTCTTATGTCCGCCAGCCTTACGCCTGGGCTCTTATGTCCACAGGTATCATGGTCGATCTTTTAGTTAGAGTTAATCCGTCCGCTAGCCATACGATCACTGTTTCGCTAGGGCTCTTACGTCAACCTAGACATACACTTGGGCTCTTATGTCCCAAGCCGCAGAGAACATTGACAGTATCTAGCTTAGTCATAACCCGCAATATTTTAATATTCTCATTTCAGGTATCGTATTTCAAAGAATTTCTTATCCGTTTCAACCTCAAAGGCTAATTTCACCGTTTCAACAAGATTTCAAGTTTTGACTCGGTCAACCACAGTTTACTCTAAAATTCGTCTAAAATCAGATTTAATTTAAAAAATTCCGAAATTTCACGTCTGACTCCGAAACGTCGAGATCTACAACTTTCGTGTTTTAACTTTTTCGATCCGAGATACGGAAATAGTTCAAAAACTCAATTTTCGTCAGATCAGAAATTTGTCCGCGTTTCACACCGCAGTTTAAAGGTTTCGAGATCTACCATAGCAAATGAGCTCTAAATTTGATGAGATTTTACAGAGATCATCTTAGGACAATTATCTACAACTTCCATGTTCGGCTAAAGATCTAATTCGGCCTAGAACCATAGTCAAAAACGTCAACAAGTTCGCCCCTATGTTCTGTCCAGTTTCAAGATTCGATTTAAAACCAGTTCGGTTCGGAGTGGATTTCATATATCAAATCATCATGAAAAATTCTGAAATTTTACGGGGGTATTTATAACGTATAGATCTACAACTCTTATGTTCAACGCCAAGCCTAGATCGGTTTAGATCTAAGGTAGAAATCACCAACAAGTTCGAATAAAGAATCTTTCATCGTTTCAAGATCTAAATCTAAAGCAGGCTCGTTTACGATCGGTTTCGGATATCAAAACACGATGAAAAATTATGAAATTTTTACAGAAGCTAGATCTATGTCTTAGGAATGTTTTTCGTGTTTTAAGTTTTCTCGTTTGAACACTTTAAGGGGTTCGAATAAATTCGACAAAAACGCTGCGCCAGTGTAGACAGATTTTAGATAGGGTTCCATTACATTTATATGTTCAAATCTTTTAACAACCCAAAACCAAAGTAAGCGTTAACTTACAGATTGTTGAGCGTCCGGGATCGTTGATTCGGAGGCGTGGCTTCCAATCCTCCGTTTATCCTCTCCGTTTGTCGGGTTCTTCGCTCTCGATTCGGATCGGGGGTTTAGAATAGAAAAAGATCGAATTTAGGATTCATTTTCGAATCACATATGGAAAAGAATGGATCAAGGCTTACCACAGCGACGGGGGTCTCCGAATTTCGTCCAAGTCAGTTCCTCCTCTCGGTGTTGTGCCTCCGACGACTCCGGGATTAGGGTTTCGACGTATAGAAAGATTTCGTAGGGTTTCAAATGTATTCGGAGCTCTTAGGAGGTCTTATTTATAGATATCTAAGACCTAGGGCGTCCAAAATCTGACCCCAAGGGTCTTGGGTCGAGAGACGTTCAACCGAAAGTCGAAAAATCCGCGTTCGGGCGAGAAAATCTCGCTTGGTTTGTTGCTGCCAGAGTGGCGCGGTCGTGGCGCGGTCTAAGGCCATCAACCGCGCGGCCAGCGCGCCACTCACGCCTGGACTCCGGTCCGGGCGGGTCGTGCGATCCGTCGTGCTTTTCCGCCTCTCTTTCGGGTTTCTATCCCTCTATGCTCCCGAATTCCGATTCCCGGGGTATATTCGGGCTCCGATTTCCTATCCTAATTTTATTCGGACCTAAATTTATGTTTGGACTCGAGTTATTGAGTCCATTGATGTCGGGTCCCCGTGTAACCATTTATTCAATTAAATTGCCTTCGGCTTCCCGGGTTCTCGGAATTTTGTTTCCTTTTTAATTCAAATTCCATTTCTCATCTTCTATGATTCTTTATCCATTTATCATGTTTATTATATTTATTTATTTATTTATTTTTTTTTATTTTATGTTGCAAAATTCTCGGGTATTACAGTCTACCCTCCTTAAGAATCAACTTCGTCCTCGAAGTTGTGTTTCGGCTTTTCTCGTGCTAAAGTCTTTTGTTTGTTTTATTATTTTGTGACTGAACTTAGAATTAAGACTTCTAAGCTGCCTACGTACCCGGTGAAGGGATCAAGCCATAACGTAGTTCAAAACAAGTTGAATTTGCTTATTTATGATTTGGGATACACGATATCGAATCGAACTCCAAAAATAAATGACTACGGGGTATCACATCCTCTCCCCCTTAGGACTTCAGTTATGTCCCCATAACTGTCTACTCATTATTCTCAAGAGGGTTCGGGTTTTGGTCTTGTTCCTCGTCACTCTCTCCTTGCTGAAGGTTCACCAAATCTACTCTCTTTTCGATCGCCTCCTCTGGCGTTCGACATCCACCAGCCTTGTGACCAAGCTTGCCGCACCTACGGCAGGTTCCAGGCTTCGGGCATTGGCGCACCAGATGTGCATGGTTGCATCGTGGGCAACGTGGTATAAACGCACCACGGTTGTCGTCTCCCCCATTGTTGAGACCTTTATTTCCTTTCCTTCGGGATCCATTGTCTTTCCTAGAGTTGTTATTGTTGTCTTTCCGATCCTTCTTCTCAAGTCCTTGCGAGTCCTTGCTCGACTCACCATGTTCCTTACGCTTCAATTGCTGGATTCGAGCAATTGATACGGCGCGATCATATATCGTCTGCAGGTTCGTGAATTGTCCTACTGCAAGTATCTCCCGGATACTAAGGTTCAAACCCATCTCGAATTTCTGAGCCTTGTCAGAGTCGGTTGGTACTATCCTCGCAGCGAATCGTACTAGCTCCTTGAATTTGGTGTAGTATTCTTGTACCGTTTGTGCACCTTGCTTTAAGTTGATGAACTCCTCGTACTTCGCAGTCTTGGTGCTCAGTGGGTAGAATCTTTCCCTCAAAGCTTCCTTAAGTTCTTCCCAGGTGTAGGCTTCTTCGTCTTCCACTGAGTTCGCTTGGAGATTTTGCCACCACTCATCGGCTTCGCCTCCTAGGTAGTAGGTCACTACGTGTATCTTCTCCTCATCAGGGCACTTGATAGCATTCAAGAGCTTATCAAAGGTACGGATCCAACCTTCCAACTTGGCCGGATCCTCTTGGCCGTCATAATGGGGTGGGTTGTAAGGGTTCACTAACGCCAAGTAGTTGACTCGGGCTACTGGCGGAGGTACTGTTTGTGTCCTATGCACCTCGGCATTTCCCAATGCTACAAGGAGTTCCTCTACAGTTTTTAAACGTGCTTCCATATTATTGGGCGCTTGAGGCACTTGCTCTCCTAGGTTCTGAGGACTTTCACTGTTGTTGGGCGTGTTGGAAAGGTTAGCGTCAGTGCCGTTTGGACTCACCTTCCTTGGTTTCCTCCTAGGCGCCATTTTCTGTTACACGTGTATAGATTAGCTTATCTTGGTTTAGGTAGATCGCTCGAATGAGACGTTTCGTTAATTTCTAATTTCAAATTTTCGGGTTTGTTGTTTGGAAATCCAACCAAGATTTTTGGAATAAAGAGTGTTTTAATAAAAACTTGATTTTTAGTGTTCCACATAAGGAAATTTTCTAACTCGTTCAAGGATAGGAATGGCTAAGGCCGAGATTTGTTATGCTTAGGCGAGCGCTTAGATGAACGCGAACTAGAACTAAGGCAAGATCAGTCTCTAGTTAGCTTCCTTAATTTGATGTCAAGCGTCTAAGTTATCTAGTGCAAGCAAAAGATCTAAGTTAATATTCGCCAAGATTCTACGTTAACTTCGCCAAGATTCTAAGTTGAAATTCGCCAAGATTCTAAGTTCTCTACATAAAAGAGATGCAATATGCAAATGCGTATGATGGTTTCCCCCCCCCCCCCAAAAGTAATTTATGCACTATATATATATTTTTCCCATGGGTTTTAAAATAAAAATTTCTCCAGGGAAATAACACTTTAAAATTTAAAATAATAGTCAAAATATTAATAATAGTTTAAAAACAATAATGGTTTAAAAATAATAGTTTAAAAAATATCCGGGCTCTGATACCACTTTGGTATCAGATATTTTCTTTAAAATAGATAGCTTTAAAATATTCTGGGCTCTGATACCACTTTGGTATCAGATATTTTCTTTAAAATAAATAGCTTTAAAATATTCTGGTCTCTGATACCAACTTGTAACACCCCGGTTTTTGGTCACCCAGGTCGGGATGTCACCGCCACACCTCCCTAGCAAGACACGGTTTCTCCGAGCTTGCTAAAGAGATGCAAGGCTATGGTTTTTCAGAATTTAAACATTCAAACAGCCCGTTTATATATATAATTTAAAAATAGTACATCAAAGTTGCAGCGGAAAATAATATTTACATAAGTATAATGCAGCGGAATTTAAATATAGCCAACACGGCCAGAATACGGGTTAAACAGGCCCGTTCATGCAATTTCTAGTCTAACGTATCATTTACAAATAAAGCATTTCCCCAAAATTCCCATGAATGCATATGATGATGCATATTCTTCGGCTCTGAAAGAAACAGGGAAAAAAATACGGTTTTGGTCAGCACTACGTGCTGAGTAAGTTAACACATACAAGATTATGAGGTTTCAAAGCCTTTATTTAAATTTAATGAAACATGTGCGTAATTTAAATAATTCATGTAATCGCATAATATGGATTCATAAGATCATCATATAGCTTGCAACGTAATTAAATAAGTGGTCATAAATTTAACAACACAATTTAATACAGATTTAATTTGGAATTCTCGCAACTCCTCGTTTCATATCTTTTACAGATCACCACCGCTAGGGCTCTTATGTCCGCCAGCCTTACGCCTGGGCTCTTATGTCCACAGGTATCATGGTCGATCTTTTAGTTAGAGTTAATCCGTCCGCTAGCCATACGATCACTGTTTCGCTAGGGCTCTTACGTCAACCTAGACATACACTTGGGCTCTTATGTCCCAAGCCGCAGAGAACATTGACAGTATCTAGCTTAGTCATAACCCGCAATATTTTAATATTCTCGTTTCAGGTATCGTATTTCAAAGAATTTCTTATCCGTTTCAACCTCAAAGGCTAATTTCACCGTTTCAACAAGATTTCAAGTTTTGACTCGGTCAACCACAGTTTACTCTAAAATTCGTCTAAAATCAGATTTAATTTAAAAAATTCCGAAATTTCACGTCTGACTCCGAAACGTCGAGATCTACAACTTTCGTGTTTTAACTTTTTCGATCCGAGATACGGAAATAGTTCAAAAACTCAATTTTCGTCAGATCAGAAATTTGTCCGCGTTTCACACCGCAGTTTAAAGGTTTCGAGATCTACCATAGCAAATGAGCTCTAAATTTGATGAGATTTTACAGAGATCATCTTAGGACAATTATCTACAACTTTCATGTTCGGCTAAAGATCTAATTCGGCCTAGAACCATAGTCAAAAACGTCAACAAGTTCGCCCCTATGTTCTGTCCAGTTTCAAGATTCGATTTAAAACCAGTTCGGTTCGGAGTGGATTTCATATATCAAATCATCATGAAAAATTCTGAATTTTACGGGGGTATTTATAACGTATAGATCTACAACTCTTATGTTCAACGCCAAGCCTAGATCGGTTTAGATCTAAGGTAGAAATCACCAACAAGTTCGAATAAAGAATCTTTCATCGTTTCAAGATCTAAATCTAAAGCAGGCTCGTTTACGATCAGTTTTGGATATCAAAACACGATGAAAAATTATGAAATTTTTACAGAAGCTAGATCTATGTCTTAGGAATGTTTTTCGTGTTTTAAGTTTTCTCGTTTGAACACTTTAAGGGGTTCGAATAAATTCGACAAAAATGCTGCGCCGGTGTAGACAGATTTTAGATAGGGTTCCATTACATTTATATGTTCAAATCTTTTAACAACCCAAAACCAAAGTAAGCGTTAACTTACAGATTGTTGAGCGTCCGGGATCGTTGATTCGGAGGCGTGGCTTCCAGTCCTCCGTTTATCCTCTCCGTTTGTCGGGTTCTTCGCTCTCGATTCGGATCGGGGGTTTAGAATAGAAAAAGATCGAATTTAGGATTCGTTTTCGAATCACATATGGAAAAGAATGGATCAAGGCTTACCACAGCGACGGGGGTCTCCGAATTTCGTCCAAGTCAGTTCCTCCTCTCGGTGTTGTGCCTCCGACGACTCCGGGATTAGGGTTTCGACGTATAGAAAGATTTCGTAGGGTTTCAAATGTATTCGGAGCTCTTAGGAGGTCTTATTTATAGATATCTAAGACCTAGGGCGTCCAAAATCTGACCCCAAGGGTCTTGGGTCGAGAGACGTTCAACCGAAAGTTGAAAAATCCGCGTTCGGGCGAGAAAATCTCGCTTGGTTTGTTGCTGCCAGAGTGGCGCGGTCGTGGCGCGGTCTAAGGCCATCAACCGCGCGGCCAGCGCGCCACTCACGCCTGGACTCCGGTCCGGGCGGGTCGTGCGATCCGTCGTGCTTTTCCGCCTCTCTTTCGGGTTTCTATCCCTCTATGCTCCCGAATTCCGATTCCCGGGGTATATTCGGGCTCCGATTTCCTATCCTAATTTTATTCGGACCTAAATTTATGTTTGGAATCGAGTTATTGAGTCCATTGATGTCGGGTCCCCGTGTAACCATTTATTCAATTAAATTGCCTTCGGCTTCCCGGGTTCTCGGAATTTTGTTTCCTTTTTAATTCAAATTCCATTTCTCATCTTCTATGATTCTTTATCCATTTATCATGTTTATTATATTTATTTATTTATTTATTTTTTATTTTTTATTTTATGTTGCAAAATTCTCGGGTATTACAATCTAGTTATTGTTTCTAGTTCGATGTCATGCCTCAAGATTATATAGGTGTAACAAGAGATCTAAGTTAATTTCGCCAAGATTCTAAGTTCAATTCGCAAAGATTCTAAGTTAGAATTCGCAAAGATTCTAAGTTCAAGTTTCGCCAAGATTCTAAGTTCATAACAGAGATGCAACATGCAAATGCAAATGATATTTTCCCTCAATAATAATTTAATGCACCACATATATATACATTTTCCATGGGTTTTAAAATAAAAATTTGCCATGGAAATAATACTTTAAAATTTGAAATAATGGTCAAAATATTAATAGTAGTTTAAAAATATTAATGGTTTAAAAATAGTAGTTTAAAAATAACAATAATAGGTTTAAAAATATTCCGGTCTCTGATACCAACTTGTAACACCCCGATTTTTGGTCACCCAGGTCGGGATGTCACCGCCACACCTCCCTAGCAAGACACGGTTTCTCCGAGCTTACTAAAGAGATGCAAGGCTATGGTTTTTCAGTATTTAAAACATTCAAACAGCCCATTTATATATAATTTTAAAATAATACATCAAGTTGCAGCGGAAAATAATATTTACATATATGTATCGCAGCGGAATTTAAATATAGGGCCAACATGGCCTAATCACGGGTTAAACAGGCCCGTTCATGCAAGATCTAGTCTAATACAAGAACTCAAACTAATATATCATCCCAAGCTCCCCGTGTATGCATATGACGATGCATAATTCTCAACTCTGGAAGAAAAAGAAAAAGAAAATATGGTTTTGGTCAGCACTACGTGCTGAGTAAGTTAACACATACATAACTATGGGGTTTCAAAGCCATTATTTAATATTTAAAGAAAACATGTGCACAACACCACATAATTTCACTCATTTATCTAACAATAATTAAATGGCATAATTTAAAGGATAGTGATTTCATAAGATCATAAATATAATTTGCAAGGCAATATAATTATAGGACATAATTTAAAAGCATAATCCAAAGGGAACAGTTTTTCGAGTCTCCTAGTTTCATATCTCATGTCTCATGTTTCAAGTTTATATTTCAATTTCCATTCGGCAAGTTTTATATTTCAATCGCCCTTCGGCAAGCAAGATATTTCAATTGCCTTTCGGCAAGCAAGATATTTCAATTGCCTTTCGGCAAGCAAGATATTTCAATTGCCTTTCGGCAAGCAGTATATTTCAATTGCCTTTCGGCAAGCAGGGTATTTCAATTGCCTTTCGGCAAGCAAGATATTTCAATTGCCTTTCGGCAAGCAGGATATTTTAATTGCCTTTCGGCAAGCAAGATATTTCAATTTGTCTTATATTTCAACGAATTCCCAATCGTTTAAACCTTAAAGGCTAATTTCACCGTTTAACAAGATTTCAAGATTTGACTCGGTTATATCTCAACTCATTTCAACCCTAAAGGTTAAATCCATGTTTCAGCAAGATTCCAAGATTTCGTTTCGGTAAATCACAGTTTACTCCAAAATTCGTCTAAAATCAGATTTAATTCTAAAAATTCCAAAATTTGACTACTGACTCAGAAACGTCGAGACGAACAACTTTCGTGTTTTAACTTTTTCAATCCGAGATACCCAAATATGTCAAAAACGTCAATTTTCGCATAAGAACAAATCTGTCCGAATTTTATATGTCACAGTTTAAAGATTTCAAATTCTACCATAGCAAATCAACTCCAAATTTAATGAAATTTTACAGAGACCATCTTATGACGTTTATCTACAACTTTCAGGTTCGGCAAAAGATCTAAATCAGCTTAGAACCCTAGTCAAAAACGTCATCAAGTTCTGACCTAAGTTTCGTCAAGAGTTTCAAGATCCACATCCTAGCAGTTCGGTTTCGGGTAGATTTCATACATCAAATCATCACGAAAAATTCTGAAATTTTACGGAGGTGTTCTTAACATATAGATCTACAACTCTTATGTTCAACGCCAAGCCTAGATCGGTCTAGATCTAAGGTAGAAATCACCCACAAGTTTGAACTAAAGTTCTGTCACCGTTTCAAGATCTAAACCGAAGGCAGGTCTGTTCATGGTCGTTTTCGGATATCAAAACACGATGAAAAATTATGAAAATTTTACAGTAGATAGATCTATGTCTTAGGAACGTTTTTCGTGTTTTAAGTTTTTCCGTTTGAGGTCGTTTTAAGGTTCGGAAAAATTAGACAAAACTGTTGCGCCGGTAGAAAACATTCAATGACAGATTTACGCAAGATTCAATTCAAGCTTTTAGGTTTCGTGTTTTAGTTACTCCCAAAACCATGTAAGTATTAACTTACCGAGTTTATGAACGTCGGGGATGTCTAATTCGGAGGCGTGGCTTCCAGATCACCGTTTCTCCTCTCCGTTCGTCGGGTTCTACGATCTAGATTCAATACGGGGTGTAGAAAGAAAAGAACCGAAGTTAGAATCCGTTTTCGAATTGAAACGTGAAGAGATTTATCGAACCAGAGCTTACCACAACGTTTGGAGACCCTTGGATTTTCGTCCAAAGCTGCTGCCTCCGTTTGGTGCTATCCGTCGACTCCGAATTTAGGGTTTCGAATGTGTAGAGAGTTGTAGGGTTTCGTAAAGGTATTCGGAGCTCCTAGAAGGTCTTATTTATAGATATCTAAGACCTAGGGCGTCCAAAATCTGACCCCAAGGGTCTTGGGTCGAGAGACGTTCAACCGAAAGTCGAAAAATCCGCGTTCGGGCGAGAAAATCTCGCTTGGTTTGTTGCTGCCAGAGTGGCGCGGTCTTGGCGCGGTCTAAGGCCATTAACCGCGCGGCCAGCGCGCCACTCACGCCTGGACTCCGGTCCGGGCGGGTCGTGCGATCCGTCGTGCTTTTCCGCATCTATTTCGGGTTTCTATCCCTCTATGCTCCCGAATTCCGATTTCCGGGGTATCTTCGGGTTTCTACTTTCTCTCTAAATTTATTCTCGGGTCTAATTGGATGTTTGGACTCGAATCCTCGAGTTCATTAGTGTCGAGTTTCGGTGTATAATTTATTTACCTTTAATCCATCCTTTTATTTAATTAAATTCCTTTAATTCCTATTTAAGTAAAAATCTCATTTCCTCATTTCCTTATCTTTATTTATTTCTTTATTTGCTGGATTAATTTATTTATTTATGGTAGTTATTTTATTTATTATTTAATTATTATTTTATTTTATGTTGGAAAATTCTCGGGTATTACAGCCATGGATTTCACCAATTCTTCCAAAGAAGGACTTGAACTTGTTGTGGCTTGAGGTGGTTGCCTTTCAAATTGACGAGGAGGGTGTACTTGTTGTGGTGCCGAAGATGGATGATTTTGTTGTTGATGTTGATTGCCATCCGAAGATTTGGATGATCTCTCCAACCTGGATTGTAAGTATTGGAATAGGGATTGTACTGTGGACGTCTGTTGGAATATTCAAGTGCATTCACATCCACCGGTGTATCTTCTTGGAGAGTTGGGCAGGCATCAGTTTGATGTTCTGGACTTGTACAAATACCACATGCCTTCACCTGGACAGTTGGCTTGATACTTCCTGTGGCCATCTTACGAACAAAGCTTGTCAACTCTGAAAGTTGTTGCTGCATTGTTTGCATTGAAGAATCACCACTTGGCATATTAGTTGGCATTGCATCCCTTGTGCCAAATTGTTGAGTATTTTCTGCCATTCGATCAATCAACTCCCAGGCTTGTGTTGGAGTCTTATTCACCAAAGCTCCTCCACTTGCAGCATCAATAATGTTCCTGTCCATCAACAACAAACCATCATAGAAGTATTGAATTAACAATTGGGGTGGGATTTGATGTTGAGGACATTTAATTATAAGCCTATTAAACCGCTCCCAGTATTCATGGAGCGTTTCACCTGATTGTTGTTTGATGCCACATATTTCCTTCCTCAAATTTGCAGCTCTTGAGGCTGGGAAATATTTCTCCAAGAATTTTCTTTTCATGTCTGTCCAGGTTGTAATGCTACCTGCCGGAAGATAATAGAGCCAATCTTTTGCACTCCCCTTCAATGAGAATGGAAATGCCCTCAATTTGATTTGTTCATCTGTAACTCCAGGGGGTTTCATGCTTGAACATACTACATCAAATTCCTGGAGATGCTTGTGGGGCTCTTCACCTGCATGACCATTAAATTCAGGCAACAAATGAATCAATCCAGATTTTAATTCAAAGGGAGTTTCATCATCAATTGTAGGAAATGTAATGCATAAGGGTTGCTGTGTCAAGTCAGGAGCAGCCAACTCCCTTAAAGTGCGGTTATCTTCAGCCATGACAATATTTTTTTCTTCTAAAGATTCTGTATCACTTCCTTCACCAATGGAACTAGAAGTGTCTACTCTGTAGCCAATGATAAACCAGAAGTTGATGTAGAAAGTTTAGATTCTTTTCTTAACTTGGCTTCCCTTGTCAATCTACGAGCCGTCTTCTCAATTTCTGGATCAAATATTAGCTCACCTGTGCGAGAAGAACGAGGCATAAACAAGGGAAATACCAATTACAACTAAAAAGATAGAAAATATCACAGAATGTAGTGGTTGAACGCCAATCCCCGACAACGGCGCCAAAATTTGACAGCTTGTCGTGTAGCTGCAAAATAAAATTGATTCCAATGTCACCAAGTACAAAATAGATATAGTATAGCAGTGACAAGGGTCGAGTCCTCAGGGATTGGATTGCAACATTTTCATAATATATACAATAGTTGAAAAGGGGGGTTTTGACATTGTCACAAAGTTTGATATTAAATTTAAGAAAATAAAGAAGTGCACAAGCAAATAAATATCAAAGTGAGTTCAAGAACTCAAGACTAAACAAGATTGGATTTTAACTTATGGAATTAAAAGCCTCTAGTTCAAAGAATGATTTGGAATGGCATTTGGGATAGATCATTGATGCATAAACATGATACAAGTTAATAAACCGGTTACAGTTGTCAGGTCCGCTTAGACAACCAACTTTTCCTTACAGATTAGACAATTAAGGTACGCCCGTTAATTGCTCCTAATCGAATCAACAGTTCTAGGTACGCCCATAGAAAATATTGTTCAATCGCATTAGAAATTAGAAAAGCCCGATTCAAACCAATTACTACCTACGCGGAGTAATTCCCAATTTGATTACACAATTCCCCGGGAAGAAACTAATCAACCCGGTTGCCACCTTTTTAATTCAAGTACAATTACGGATACCCAAATTAAATTGGCATTCAACTATTAATCTAGACAAACATTTGGATCCAAAAACATTCATCCAAATCAATAATCATAATCCCTAGATATAGGAATTGCATAAATATTAACAAATATCAAGTTTCATAGTCACAAAATACATCATCTCCCATAATCCCAAAAGCCATTTTCAATCAACCTTTAAACTAGAGGAAAGGAAAGTCTACTCAAAATCCATGGAAAAGAAAACAAAATAGAGAATGTTACAACCAATTTCCAAGGATTGTTGAATAGAAGAAGATTCTACAATGGCCTGCTCTTCTCGTCCTTGTCTGCTCTCCTGGACGTTCTTCTCTTCCAAAAAAGTTGAATCCCCCGAAAAATTGCCCAAATCTCTTGTCTCTCCCCTCTTCAAAAGTTGTTCTAATGTTAGTAAAAAATGAAAAAGTGTGGTCTGCAAAAATGATTCCTGTCAAAGCCGTCCATCCTTTCTTTTCCAATCTTGAAGTGTGTAATGGGCTGGGCTGAAATTGGACTTGGGCTTGGCTTGGGCATCTTGTTTTATTTTTCCAGCTTCCATCATCCTTGCTAGTCATGGCCATGACTAATAAAGTCATGCCAAGCTGCCATCTTCATTCTTTTCTTCTCTTTTGTTATTCCTTTTTCATTTACATTGCCATCTTCCTACAATCAACAAAACCAACAAAACAAGAGTAAAGTGCTACCAAAATCACCACAAAAATATCCAACATTTATATCATTATCAAGCACAAAATTCACACTATCAATGATTATCTACGGAGGAAGTATTTTGACTATATTTTTCTTATATAAAATCAAGTTTCAGGATAACTTTGCCAAAAGTCTAAATGATTCGCAAATTCAAAAATGGAGGAAGTATATAGGAAAATGCTTGGTGTTTGGTGAGCTATACGGTTATTGGGTTGTCAATCCTATAATATTTTTCGGGTTGAGTAATTTAGGGATCGGGATTTAGGAAATATAATTATTTTTTAATATAATTGTGTATTTATATATGTGTATAATTTTGAGAGGGTTGTCGATCTCCATGTGGAAACCAACCCTCTCTTCTTTGTGATAATTTTTTTAGTGAAAACCGGTCCTCTTTCTTCCGTGACAATTTTTTTAGGGGAAAAAAATCCATTTAGTCCAATAAGTTTTTTCAATTTTCAAAACCATCCCACAAATATCGAATTAGACGAATCCGTCTCATAACTACCCTAATCATAGTCGAACCTGTCCATGAACGTAACCCAGTTTTTTCGCTAATCATCGCCGAACCCGTCCCATAAGTTCCCTAATGGAGGGATGGGTTCGGCGATGGTTAGGATAGTTATGTGACGGGTTCGGCATTGATTAAAAAAAAAGCTGGGTTCGTGGACGGGTTCGACTATGATTATGGTAGTTATGGGACGGATTCATCTAATTCGATTTTTGTGAGACTGTTTCGGAAATTTTTTTAAATTATGGGACGATATGAGTTTTTTTTTTCATTTTTTTAGTATAAACCGGTCACCCCGTAAGTGCAAATTTGGTTTCGCCACTGGTTGCTACACGAATTCTGTGGAGGTTCGCCTAGCCTAGTGGTGCATGGTGCCACGGAGGGATGTGTCTTTGGAGAGGTTTGGCATATTTACGGAGAAGGTAATATAGTAGTATACAATTGCTGATGTTCTTACTTTGAGGGGTGCAAGGGTTGAAAATTTTTTATGGGGCTTTCCCCGAAAAAAAATCCATTTAGTCCCATAATTTAAAAAAAATTTCTAAAACAGTCCCACTAATAACGAATTAGACAAATCCGTCCAATAACTACCATAATTTTCGCTAAACCCGTCCATGGTTCTTTTGCTACGCCGAACCGGTCCCATAACTACCCTAATCATCGACGAACCCATCCCTCCATTAGGATAGTTATGTGACGGGATCGGCAAAAATTAGTGAAGAAATCCGGTTCTAGATGGGTTCGTCTAATTCGTATGGGACTAAATGAGTTTTTTATTTTTGTTTTATTTTATTTTATTTTATTTTATTTTTTTTTCGGGGCTTTCCCTCCAAATAATGTTTGTCCTTTATTTTTTTGATGTCAGGTGTTATGTTTCCTGTACGGCTGTACCCATTGTTGGAATTTTTTTTTAAATCGAGAGAACAAACTTTTTGAGAATTCAGAGGTTGTGTATCTAAATCCCGTTCTCCATTCTCTGATACTAATTCTGTTATTCTGAATTGGGGAGAACTATTGAGTTTAGGAATTATGCTTCTCTAAAACTCGTCTCATTTTTTCATTAACATTACACGGCTATTTATAGCCGGAAAGAATACAAACGTGACAATATAAAATACAACATATTTGAAAAACACAATCTGCAATATTTGACGGATTGTTATTCAAACATTACTGCTTCTTTTGATTGCGGCTTCCTGTCGGTAATCACTTTGCCGCTTCTTTAGACGGAATGAGTTTAACGTTTAACATTTCCCCCCTTAAAACTCATTACTTTGAGATCTTGAATTCCAAGCTCTTGATAATTCTTCAATCCATAAGGCCCTTTCTTCAACGAATTTTTCTGCTCCAAATTGTTTTTTGCACAACAATAATTATTTTTCACCAATTTTTTGAATGGCTGTGGGATCTTCTTTTTCACTGCAGCTTCTTTCATGTGCTTCAAATTTTCAATTTGATAATCTTTCTAACAACCGAATTTAATTCCCACCTGCCATATTTAATTCTCAAAGCCACTTCCCTTTAATTTCCAGCTAGCACTTGTCTGTATTAATTCTCCCGGGTTGTCTTCAAGTGCACAACTCATCCAATTTATTTTCCACTTCTTTTTGTTTTCCTTTTGCCCACCCTTTTTTTTTTATAAAATATTTCGGATTGTTGCCCCTTTATACTTCCCAACAACGAACTGCTTCAATTGTCGGTTATGTTGCCTTTGACTTTTCCAACCTGTTGCTTTAACTACATTGCAGTAGTAATAGTTGGATAAATTTATGACCCATAACCACTGCTGTCTTTGATGTGAGAGTACCAGGGACAAATTTCAGAATTTCTTCTTTCAACGAGTTAATATCCAAGCACAGCGCAAAAGAGAGATGGTGGTCCGGTATCGATGGACAATTGCTGGCAGCTGAGCGGCGCCTCTGAAAGAGCGGAAGTGTTGAGCGGAGGGGGTTTGGAGCAGCGGCGGCTGTTCGAGGTGGTGCTCAGGTGGCACGAATCTGAAGGGGCAGTGCTCGATGGATGGAGGAGCAGTAGCAGGCGGCACTAGAGGTGGCTTGGTGGTGACCGGAGATGATGGACGGTCAGTGGTGGCTCAGTACATTGGGCCAGGGCGATTGGCTCGGCGATGGTGTCGAATTTGATGATAGCAGCAGGCGGCACTTCGGCGGCGTTTGGTGGTGGCTGCTGGTCGGCTCTCGGCGGTGCTCCGTGGTCGGAGGAGAGGAGCAGAGGATCTGGCTCGTCGGAGTTGGCAGCTGGACGATCTGTTGCTGTCGCGGCTGCAGCTGGTGTTGGCAGCGGGCGACGCTCGATGCTCGGTGGTGGTTTAAGCTAGTCGTAGGTGTGGCGACGACGATGGTTCTTTCGCGGCTGCAGCTGATGTTGGCAGCGGCTGGCACAGGTTTATCCCTGGCAACAGTGGTCTGCTCTTGCAAAACCCTGTAAGAAATGTCTTTTAATTGAGTGTTTATACTCAATTTTTTTTTAATGCTCTGAGTTTGGATCACTCAGGATCACTCAGGCTCTGATACCAAATGTTGGAATTTTTTTTAAATCGAGAGAACAAACTTTTTGAGATTTTAGAGGTTTGTATCTAAATCCCGTTCTAAAGTTCATTCGACGTGCCGTGTACGAAACAAAAGTTCAAGCCGTTGAATGAACAGTGAAGAAATGTGCAAGCCATCTAAGTTGAATGTTGAAGCCGTTAAAGGAATAGTGAATCATATGTGTATTGTCTGTTGTAATTCTAAATTCTATAAATAGGTACTTCAATTGTTGTAATAATTAGAGCAAAGCAAGGAATGAAATTACTAGAAAGCATTTGCTGAATCCTCTTTGCTCTCCGCTCTTGTTTATCGTTTTAGATATCAAGAGTGTAAAGTGTCTTGTGTGTGTGAGATGTCAAATCCACAAATTGGTAGATATCAATAATCTACAAATTGGTATCAGAGCCAGGTTGATCGAAACCTCAGAGCCAAGAGAAGAAAAGCTGGGTAGAAGCCCAGAGCCTGAGTGATCTAAACTCAGAACGAAGAAAAGCTGTGTAGAAGCACAGATTAATTCAAATTGAAGTTTAAGGGAAGAATGGAGTACAAAAATTGGCTCGTCTCCATTCCCCACTACCTCCAGCAGAGCTGCCTTCACACCAGTTGCTGCAAACACCATCGAACTCCACCGGCCAAAATTTCAGGCCACCGCCGAGCGTTGCCCGTTGCCACCACCAGCACGCCTCCGGCGAACCCACACCGTTGCACTGCCTCCACCACCGCCCAGTAGCCACTGCTAAGATCCGCCAAGACCCCTCCAAGCTGCTGCCACCGTGAGCCCAGCCTACTCGCCGCCGTGAGCATCTCTCGCCACCGCCGGTTTTTCATGAGCTGTCAACCACTGCTCTCCGCCACCAGCTCCATTTCTATTTGATCATTGTTGGTGCTGTTTAAATTGAAAGGAAACCCACGAGATTGGTGATTAGAAAAGTGTGGCACACATCCAAGGTATTTGAGACTAGTACTGCAACTTGCTAATTGATTAGCCCATCTGAAGGTGGACAGTTGGGAGTTGATTTTCAAAATTAATTACCCACCCACTCACTGCATAATAGAGCAATTGCATGGGACCAACTCAAATTGGTGATTTAAAAAAAAAAGGAAAAAATAAAAAAGATAGTGTGTATTTAAAAATAGTGAGTGTGGTGTTGGGAAAGAATTTGTCAAATTGCAGATTTGAGAACACAAGAAGGAAGCTGGGCAACAGAAAGGAGATATAGTTCAAAAAATTATTTTGGAATCTAAAATGTTCAAAGGAGCTGACCGAGTTCAAGGAAGTCAAACCAAGCCATGATGAAAAGAAAGTCCATGCAATAATTATGAAGGATATCACAAGGAGAAAATGCAATCATGCCAATGACAATTTGGCGAATCAAGTTTATTCGACATGGAATGTCAACAATGGACATCATGTTAAGGATTGCAACTTTGATAGATGCAAAGTGGAGACTTTGCAGAGGATTGTCGAAGCGACAATCGAGTGAAAAAGACAACCACTTCCAACCAACCAATGTAGTTGTGGAAGATGAAGCCAATACCTGTTGAACCTGTAGTGGTCCAGGAACCTATGAAAGGTTGATGTTGATCTATTGGCAGAACACACTTGGGATAAGCTTGAAAACAAGCTAGTTGAGCCTTTGGTAGAAGAAAAGGCTGTTGAGATGCCTGAGAAAATAAGATTAATGAGAAGAAGCAAATTGAGAGCGCTCTTGATGTGGAGTGCACTGATGAGTGTATTCAAGAACCGGTCAAGGAAGTTGTAAAGATGACAACCGAGATTCCAAAATGAAGCTGAAGAAGCATTTGAAGTTTATGGGGGAGTTTTGTTGGTAAATTCAAATGCCGTGTACGAAACAAAAGTTCAAGCCGTTGAATGAACAGTGAAGAAACGTGCAAGCCATCTAAGTTGAATGTTGAAGCCGTTAAAGGAATAGTGAATCATATGTGTATTGTCTGTTGTAATTCTAAATTCTATAAATAGGTACTTCAATTGTTGTAATAATTAGAGCAAAGTAATGAATGAAATTACTAGAAAGCATTTGCTGAATCCTCTTTGCTCTCCGCTCTTGTTTATCCTTTTTAGATATCAAGAGCGTAAAGTGTCTTGTGTGTGTGAGATGTCAAATCCACAAATTGGTAGATATCAATAATCTACAATTTTTTTTTTTTTTACTCTAAAACTCGTCTCATTTTTTCATTAACATTACACGGCTATTTATAGCCGGAAGGAATACAAATGTGACTTTGTAGATTTGATAGCTACCAATTTGTTGATTTGACATCTCATACACACAAGACACTTTACACTCTTGATATCTAAAAAGGATAAAAAAGAGCGGAGAGCAAAGAGGATTCAGCAAATGCTTTCTAGTAATTTCGTTCCTTGCTTTGCTCTAATTATTACAACAATTAAAGTACCTATTTATAGAATTTAGAATTACAACAGACAATACACATATGATTCACTATTCCTTTAACGACTTCAACATTCAACGAAGATGGCTTGCACGTTTCTTCACTGTTCATTCAACGGCTTGAACTTTTGTTTCATACACGGTATTTGAATTTACCAACAAAAAATTCGTACAACAATTAATAGGGAATGGAGACGAGCCAAAAGTTCAACATTTGAATTCATTCAGTGGCCTGAATTTTTTTTTGCACAACAATAATTATTTTTCACCAATTTTTTGAATGGCTGTGGGATCTTCTTTTTCACTGCAGCTTCTTTCATGTGCTCCAAATTTTCAATTTGATAATCTTTCTAACAACCGAATTTAATTCCCACCTGCCATATTTAATTCTCAAAGCCACTTCCCTTTAATTTCCAACTAGCACTTGTCTGTATTAATTCTCCTGGGTTGTCTTCAAGTGCACAGCTCATGCAATTTATTTTCCACTTCTTTTTTTTTTTTCCTTTTGCCCACCCTTTTTTTTAAAAATATTTCGGATTGTTGCCCCTTTATATTTCCCAACAACGAACTGCTTCAATTGTCTGTTATGTTGCCTTTGACTTTTCAAACCTGTTGCTTTAACTACATTGCAGTAGTAATAGTTGGATAAATTTATGACCCATAACCACTGCTGTCATTGATTTGAGAATACCAGGGACAAATTTCAGTATTTCTTCTTTCAACGAGTTAATATCCAAGCACAGCGCAGAAGAGAGATGGTGGTCCGGTATCGATGGACAATTGCTGGCAGCTGAGCGGCGCCTCTGAAAGAGCGGAAGTGTTGAGCGGAGGGGGTTTGGAGCAGCGGCGCTGTTCGAGGTGGTGCTCAGGTGGCACGAATCTGAAGGGGCAGTGCTCGATGGATGGAGGAGCAGCAGCAGGCGGCGCTAGAGGTGGCTTGGTGGTGACCGGAGATGATGGACGGTCAGTGGTGGCTCAGTACATCGGGCCAGGGCGATTGGCTCGACGATGGTGTCGAATTTGATGATAGCAGCAGGCGGCACTTCGGCGGCGTTTGGTGGTGGCTGCTGGTCGGCTCTCGGCGGTGCTCCGTGGTCGGAGGAGAGGAGCAGAGGCTCTGGCTCGTCGGAGTTGGCAGCTGGACGATCTGTTGCTGTCGCGGCTGCAGCTGGTGTTGGCAGCGGGCGACGCTCGATGCTCGGTGGTGGTTTAAGCTCGTCGTAGGTGTGGCGACGGCGGTGGTTCTTTCGCGGCTGCAGCTGATGTTGGCAGCGGCTGGCACAGGTTTATCCCTGGCAACAGTGGTCTGCTCTTGCAAAATCCTGTAAGAAATGTCTTTTATTTGAGTGTTTATACTCAATTTTTTTTTTTTAATGCTCTGAGTTTGGATCACTCAGGATCACTCAGGCTCTGATACCAAATGTTGGAATTTTTTTTTTTTTGGGGAGAAGAGAGTTTAGATGTTATTGTTCTAAATCTCGTTCTGCATTTTTTTTTTGCTAACACTACAATAATTATTTTTCACCAATTTTTTGAATGGCTGTGGGATCTTCTTTTTCACTGCAGCTTCTTTCATGTGCTCCAAATTTTCAATTTGATAATCTTTCTAACAATCGAATTTAATTCCCACCTGCCATATTTAATTCTCAAAGCCACTTCCCTTTAATTTCCAGCTAGCACTTATCTGTATTAATTCTCCCGAGTTGTCTTCAAGTGCACAGCTCATCCAATTTATTTTCCACTTCTTTTTGTTTTCCTTGGTATCAAATGTTGGAATTTTTTTTAAATCGAGAGAACAAACTTTTTGAGAATTTAGAGGTTGTGTATCTAAATCCCGTTCTCCATTCTCTGATACCAATTCTGTTATTCTGAATTGGGGAGAACTATTGAGTTTAGGAATTATGCTTCTCTAAAACTCGTCTCATTTTTTCATTAACATTACACGGCTATTTATAGCCGGAAGGAATACAAACGTGACAATATAAAATACAACATATTTGAAAAACACAATCTGCAATATTTGACGGATTGTTATTCAAACATTACTGCTTCTTTTGATTGCGGCTTCCTGTCGGTAATCACTTTGCCGCTTCTTTGGACTGAATGAGTTTAACGTTTAACATTTCCCCCCTTAAAACTCATTACTTTGAGATCTTGAATTCCAAGCTCTTGATAATTCTTCAATCCATAAGGCCCTTTCTTCAACGAATTTTTCTGCTCCAATTTTTTTTTTAACCATAATACTCTATACTCTGAACTTACATTACTTGTTGGAATTTTGAATTGGGGAGAAGAGAGTTTAGATGTTATTGTTCTAAATCTCGTTCTGCATTTTTTCGCTAACATTACACGGCTATTTATAGCCGGAAGGATTACAAATGTAAAGATATAAAATACAATATTTTTGACAACTACGGATATGCAATCCGCAAGTTTTGACAATGGCAATCAAACAAGGCGGGTACTTTGACGACGGCGTGCGCATCTCTTTTTGACGACGGCGGGAGCATGCGTTGTCGGGTGAGTTTATTATTCAACATTTCCCCCCCTTAAACTCATCCTCTTGAAATCTTGGATTCCCAGCTTCTTTCGCAAATACTGGAAGGTTTCAACTTTCAATGCTTTTGTAAAAATGTTTGCAACTTGTTCACTTGAGCTGACATACTTCAGCTCCACTTCTTTTGATTTTACATGTTCCCGTATGAAGTGAAAACGGGTGTCAATGTGTTTTAAGCGTTCATGATGGACTGTGTTTTTTGCAAGGGCAATGGCAGACTTGTTGTCGACATGAATCTTGATTGCACTATCTTGTTGTATCTTCAAATCTCCAAGCAATTTCTTCAGCCAAATTGCATGACAGACGCATGCAGCAGCAGCAATGTATTCTGCTTCACAAGTCGATAACGCGACAATGGGTTGCTTCTTTGATGACCAAGTGAATGCATTTCTACCGAGGTAGAACACGAACCCCGATGTGCTTTTTCGATCTTCTTTACTTCCAGCCCAATCACTATCACTGAATCCAATCAATTCAGTGCTTTGATTTGTAGAGTATAGCATGCCATAATTGATTGTTCCTTTGATGTACTTCAAAATTCTTTTCGCAGCTTTCAAGTGTGAAGTTTTTGGTGTTTCCATGTACCTGCTAACAAGACCAACTCCAAACAAGATATCAGGTCGTGTGCAGGTTAAGTACCTCAAGCATCCCACAAGACTTTTGTAGTAGGTTGGATTTACTGGGTTTCCTTCTCCTTCTTCAATCACAGGTGCCCAAATTGACAAAAGAAAATTACAGGATGTGGAGTATCCAAATGGAAGCCTTGCTCGGATCCCTTGATGTCTGGGATATGGTGGAAGCAGATTTTGCAGAGCTATCATCAACAATAGAAGACGACGATGAACTAAAGGAGATAAAGAAAAAGGAGAAAAAAGCCTTGTTCACAATATATCAAGGCGTAAATGAAGCCACATTTGAGTTGATTTCTACCGTAAAAACATCGAAGGATGCTTGGAAAATTTTAAAGAAAGCCCACGATGGAGTAGATAAAGTGAAGAAGATCCGGCTCCAATCTTTGAGAGCCCAATTTGAAACTCTACAACAAAGCAGATCAGAAGCCGTCTCAGATTACTTCTCCCGAGTAATCTCTGTTGTTCATCAAATGAGACAAAATGGCGAGGAGATCAAAGATGTTCGTGTTGTGGAGAAGATCTTGAGGTCCCTAGACCCAAAATTCAACTTTATCGTTGTTGCCATCGAAGAATCAAAAAATCTCGAGGCAATGACAATTGAAGAATTAATGGGCTCTTTACAAGCCCATGAGCATCGACTCTTCAAAAAGGGAGAAGAACAATCCTTGGAGCAAGCACTGCAAACGAAATTGTCGTTTAAAAGAAATAATGCTGTCAGAGGAAGTCCACAACGTGGACATTATCAAGCACAAAGAGGAAGAGATGGCCGAGTCAATTATCGCTATGATCAGAATCGATAAATACTTTATCGAAAATGGATTTGTAAAGTGCCCATATGAGCACTCCCTATATGCAAAAAGAAACCTGTCTGGAGAATTTTTATTGGTATGTCTAATAAAAATTCTCAAAAAGTTTGTTCTCTCGATTTAAAAAAAATTCCAACATTTGGTATCAGAGCCTGAGTGATCCTGAGTGATCCAAAGAAGCGGCAAAGTGATCCAAAAAAATTCCAACATTTGGATTCTCAAAAGGGGGAGTTTTGTTGGTAAATTCAAATGCCGTGTACGAAACAAAAGTTCAAGTCGTTGAACGAACAGTGAAGAAACGTGCAAGCCATCTTCGTTGAATGTTGAAGCCGTTAAAGGAATAGTGAATCATATGTGTATTGTCTGTTGTAATTCTAAATTCTATAAATAGGTACTTCAATTGTTGTAATAATTAGAGCAAAGCAAGGAATGAAATTACTAGAAAGCATTTGCTGAATCCTCTTTGCTCTCCGCTCTTGTTTATCCTTTTTAGATATCAAGAGTGTAAAGTGTCTTGTGTGTATGAGATGTCAAATGTTTCTTCAGCTTCATTTTGGAATCTCGGTTGTCATCTTTACAACTTCCTTGACCGGTTCTTGAATACACTCATCGGTGCACTCCACATCAAGAGCACTCTCAATTTGCTTCTTCTCATTAATCTTCTTTTCTCAGGCATCTCAACAGCCTTTTCTTCTACCAAAGGCTCAACTAGCTTGTTTTCAAGCTTTATCACAAGTGTGTGCTGCCAATAGATCAACATCAACCTTTCATAGGTTTTTGGACCACTACAGGTTCAACAGGTATTGGCTTCATCTTCCACAACTACATTGGTTGGTTGGAAGTGGTTGTCTTTTTCACTCGATTGTCGATTCGACAATCCTCTGCAAAGTCTCCACTTTGCATCTATCAAAGTTGCAATCCTTAAATGATGTCCATTGTTGACATTCCATGTCGAATAAACTTGATTCGCCAAATTGTCATTGGCATGATTGCACTTTCTCCTTGTGATATCCTTCATAATTATTGTCTGGACTTTCTTTTCATCATGGCTTGGTTTGACTTCCTTGAACTCGGTCAGCTCCTTTGAACATTTTAGATTCCACAATAATTTTTTGAACTATATCTCCTTTCTGTTGCCCAGCTTCCTTCTTGTGTTCTCAAATCTGCAATTTGACAAATTCTTTCCCAACATCACACTCACTATTTTTAAATACACACTATCTTTTTTGTTTTTTCCTTTTTTTTTAAATCACCAATTTGAGTTGGTCCCATGCAATTTTTCTATTATGCAGTGAGTGGGTGGGTAATTTATTTTGAAAATCAACTCCCAATTGTCCACCTTCAGATGGGCTAATCAATTAGCAAGTTGCAGTACTAGTCTCAAATACCTTGGATGTGTGCCACACTTTTCTAATCACCAATCTCGTGGGTTTCCTTTCAATTTAAACAGAACCAACAATGATCAAATAGAAATGGAGCTGGTGGCGGAGAGCAGTGGTTGGCAGCTCATGAAAAACCGGCGGTGGCGAGAGATGCTCACGGCAGCGAGTAGGCTGGGCTCACGGTGGCAGCAGCTTGGAGGGGTCTTGGCGGATCTTAGCAGTGGCTACTGGGCGGTGGTGGAGGCAGTGCAACGGTGTGGGTTCGCCGGAGGTGTGCTGGTGGTGGCAACGGGCAACGCTCGGCGGTGGCCTGAAATTGTGGCCGGTGGAGTTCGATGGTGTTTGCGGCAACTGGTGTGAAGACAGCTCTGCTGGAGGTAGTGGGGAATGGAGACGAGCCAATTTTTGTACTCCTTTCTTCCCTTAAACTTCAATTTGAATTAATCTGTGCTTGTACACAGCTTTTCTTCGTTCTGAGTTTGGATCACTCAGGCGCTGGGCTTCTACCCAGCTTTTCTTCTCTTGGCTCTGAGGTTTCGATCAACCTGGCTCTGATACCAATTTGTAGATTTGATATCTACCAATTTGTGGATTTGACATCTCATACACACAAGACGCTTTACACTCTTGATATCTAAAAAGGATAAACAAGAGCGGAGAGCAAAGAGGATTCAGCAAATGCTTTCTAGTAATTTGATTCCTTGCTTTGCTCTAATTATTACAACAATTGAAGTACCTATTTATAGAATTTAGAATTACAACAGACAATACGCATATGATTCACTATTCCTTTAACGGCTTCAACATTCAACGAAGATGGCTTGCACGTTTCTTCACTATTCGTTCAACGGCTTGAACTTTTGTTTCGTACACGTCATTTGAATTTACCAACACCCATATGTTTTTGTTTTCTTTCTTCCCCTATCTTGTTTGTTAGATTTTTAAGTTTGCCGATGCTTGGACTTCAGCTAGGGCGTTTGGAACTCGTGCCAACAACCCTGGCCCTCTGATGACATCACCTGTTCACCACTCACCCATTGATCCGTCTCATTCGATGATTAAATTAAATCCTTTATTTTCCATTGTTAATCCATTTTTGTGCTTCCTTTACAAATTTGGAAAAATTATATATTCTCTTTATGAGAAAACAAATCATTTTGAAGTTTCTCTTTATGGGTTCATGAAAAATTCCCTATCCAAATATGACAGGGATGAATATGATAGGGACTACGAGAATGAAACCAGAAGTCTTATTTAAACCTGGAAAGCAATTCCTCATTTAGCAGTACCTGATATATCTGTACAGATCATCGGAGTGGGGTAAATGTCTGCATAGATAATGAAATCAGCAATAACAATCCGCAGATAGTACTAGCTTTCCAAGAGAGGAGATGAATGATGCCAAAAATTACAATTGAAAGAATTAGTCGCCGATGGTTTTATACAGTCCAGATCAAACTATGCTGCTATGTTATTCACCAGTAGATATGTTGCGAGATGATACTGACATTGCAGTCTCTTCTTGCCTGGAAGGGAAACGTGGAAGTGTGTCGACTGATTGACTTGTTTAGGGCTTAAAAGGTGCAAAAACGATAGCAGAGTTGTGCCCACCAAATCCGAATGAGTTTGATATGGCTGCAAGATTTTGGAAGTCAATTGTAAGTGTAAGAGATTGCATGTAGGGTAGGTAACATTGTTCTGATATTTAAACTTTTTTGTTTCTCCTATAGAGTACAGTACATTGGATGCTTGACTATTTACGACACAAACTATTGATCATTGATCTTTCATGAGGATCCGAAGAAGATATTCATAATTTGGCATGAAGATATCGCGCTATGAACCACATTGCAATTAATGTATCTGACCAATGAATAGGGGGGTTGTTTAGGCAAGAGAAGCACTATAAGATAACATACCGACATTTACTTCATGTTTTTTCTTTACATTTGGGACAGTGTCGATGGTCACCTCAGGTTCCAATTCCTGCATAAAACAGTGGAGAATTAGGACACGAACTTCAGGACACTCTCATTTTCAAGTAATTTGTGATAGAGTAGTCCTTATGTACATATTGGTTGATGGTGGGATGTAACCAGCCAGTGTTGATTGCTTTAATGGTTGCTATGGCTTCTAATCCACCGGAAGCTCCAAGCGCGTGCCCAATCAACGACTAAACCAAGTTAAAACAACCTTATTAAGAACACCTAGGATAAATTTGCAAATTTGGTTTGCTTGAACACATTTTTATCTCTGAAGTGTCCTTGAACACATTTTTGATGCCATTAACCTCCGCCAAATCTCCGGAGAGTGTAGACGCCGCATGAGCATTCACATAATTAACCTGTTTTTTGAAAATCAATAGACCAAGTTCATCATAATTGATTGTATTATACTTCCTTTTGTTTTTTTTGTTTTGTTTTTTTTTTCTATGAACCCACCGAGCGCATACTCCAATGCACGTTTTAAGTTATTAATAACTCAAGTTCGGTACAAGTAGAAATTCTAAAAGTTTGATATTTAAAAGCTACACGACGAGACGTCACTTGGTTATATTTTAACTTGTATAACTATGATAAAACTTTAAGTACTGGGCGATCTTAAAAAAACGGAGGACGTATGAGATAAATAATAATCTGACCTCTTCAGGGGCAACCCTTGCATCTTGCAAACATTTGGTTATGCAGGACGAAACACCACGTTCGTCTGAACAATGCTGGGCTATGTGATGTGCATCACAAGTAATGGCACCTCCTAAGTACTCAGCGACGATGTAGGCTCCTCTTTTCATGGCATGTTCTAAGCTTTCCATGATCTGCTCGCACTCATCAGTTAGCGTGACTATAAGATTCACATCAGTTCTACACCAGTATTTTTATGTCAAGCCGTAATAGAACTTACCAGTACACCGGCACCTTGACCCATGACAAAACCATCACGGTTTATGTCCCATGGCCTCGATGCCTTCTCTGGGTCATCATTTCTTTGTGACAAGGCTCCGCATGCTACAAAACCAGCAATTCCAGCAGGATTAATTGAAGCTTCTGTCCCTCCAGCTACAATAACATCTGCATCGCCTCTTCTAATATGACTAGCTGCATTAAAGAAGCAGTAATTTGCTGAAGCACAAGCCGTTGAAATGGAGTAATTCGGACCCATTATGCCAGTATCAATAGCCAACAATGCTGGCCCTATGTTTTTTTATTATATTAGTAATGAAAAATGGACTCAGTTTCTTGTATCCGTGTTGTGCAGATGCTTCAATTCCATTGCTTAAAACCGTGGAGCCTCCATTGGCGGATCCCATCAGCACTCCTATTCTCAACTTGTCCATCTGCAATGCAAAAAGTAGGTGTTTTGAGACAGGATAGCACAAAATCACCAGAGCATGGCGACAGACATTGAAAGTACTCACCTTGCTGAGCACGTCTTCGCCAAGGTTAGCATCATTAAGTGCTCTTTTGCCAGCAACCAAACAATATCTCCAGCTGTCATCTAGTCGTTTGTCAATTTTAGAATCGACATAGCCCTGGGGGGAGAAGTGTTGGGGAAGAAGACAGGATTGAAGGAAAGCAAAAATAGGATACTTGAAAAAATGCTTTTTCTTATTCCATGACATGCATCAATGGCATGTATAAATACATCAGTCGGATAATTCTAGAAGCTCAACATACATTTAATTCATTAATTCATGATGAGTTTCCAATGATAAATTTTGACTGACATTATTATTATTGAAAATGACAAATTATTCTTTCAACACCCCCTCTTAATTTGTAATTTTCAAGAGGGTCTTGAATTCTTCCATCTTCTCCTTGGCCACAGGTTTTGTTAGGACATCCGCAGGCTGCTCCTTTGTTCCAATGTACTCCAGGAGAATTTCACCTTTATTTACCAAGTCGCGAATGAAGTGATGACGCAACTCAATGTGCTTGCTCCGAGCATGAAAAACTGGGTTCTTGGTCATTGCAATGGCCGACATATTATCACAGAAAATTGTTGTAGCTCCTACTTCCTTTTGCTGCAAATCAACTAGAATTCTACGAAGCCACACAGCCTCACAAGCAGCACTTGTTGCAGCTGCATATTCAGCTTCCGATGATATAAAGCAATTGTATTTTGCTTCCTTGAGCTCCAGGAAACAGGTTTAGTTCCCAAGCAGAAAAGATATCCTGATGTGCTTCGACGATCATCTAAAGAACCTGCCCAGTCACTGTCTGTGTATCCAACCAATTTGTTGCTCAACTCCTTGACATATTTGAGGCCTTGGTTTTTGGTTCCCTTCAAGTACCTGAGAATTCTTTTTGCTGCTACATAGTGATTATGAGTAGGGTTGTTCATAAACCTTGAAACCACACTCACAGATTGCACTATGTCGGGCCTGGTGTTGGTGAGATAAATTAAAGACCCCACAAGACTCCTGAACATTCTTTCATCAGCAAGTTTGGAGCCATCATTTTGTTGTAGCTTTTCATTGTAAGCCATCGGTGTTGCAACAGATTTACAAGCTTCCATTTGGAACTTTTTGAGAAGATCATCCACATATTTTTCTTGTGTAACAAAGATGCTGCCTTTGGATTGTTGAACTTGAAAGCCAAGGAAATATTGCATGACGCCGAGATCGGTCATCTCGAACTCACTCATCATTGCCTTTTTAAAAGCTTCAACCATCTCCGAATCAGTGCCTGCATAGATTAAGTCATCTACATACAAACACACAATCAAGAATTTGTTATTTCCATCATATTTCACATAAAGAGATGGCTCGCTTTGGCTCCGTTGAAGTCCAAAACGCAGAAAGTAAGAATCAATCCTGCTGTTCCAAGCTCTTGGAGCCTGTTTAAGGCCATAAAGAGCTTTTCGAGGCCGATACACCATATCCTCTTTACCACTCACGACATAGCCTTCAGGTTGATGTACATAGACTTCTTCTTCCAGCTCTCCATTTAGAAAGGCCGATTTCACATCAAGTTGGAACAGTGGCATTTCCAGTTGAGCTGCTAAAGCAATAACAACTCGAATAGTCTCCATTCGAGCCACTGGTGCGAATGTTTCACCAAAATCTATTCCAGGCTGCTGTGCATAGCCTTTCGCCACCAGTCTCGCCTTATGTTTTTGAATGGTTCCATCTTGATCATACTTGATTTTATACACCCATTTTAATCCAATGGCAGATTTTCCTTCTGGCAAATGAACCAGCTCCCATGTTTGATTTTTCACAATGCTTTTAATTTCTTCATCCATGGATTTTTTCCAAACCTCCTTAGTCACAGCTTCTTCATAACCTTGTGGTTCTCCAGCAAATAGGACAAAATTAGTTGAGGCATATATATCAGATAAAGAACGATACCTCTGAGGAGAATCAGATTCTGAGCCATCATTTGTGGGATTTAAATTCTCTAACTCTCCATTTGTCCTAGTGTTCGTATTGGACAGGAGGGGATCAAACGAGTCCAATAAGTTTCCTTCAGCAATTGAAACAACATGCTCCTTACTTTCTTCCCAATTCCATGATGCCATCTCATCAAAAATAATATCTCTTGAGAGAACCAACTGCTTTGTTGTTGGATTCAAGAGACGGTACCCTTTCGACTCATCACTATAGCCAATGAAGACAAATTTCTCACCTTTCTCATCAAACTTGTCTCGATTCTGTGGCAATACATGTGCATATGCAATGCACCCAAACACCCTCAAATGATCCACAACAGGTTTTTGATTATGCCATGCCTCGAAGGGAGTTTTGTTTAAAACCGCCTTTGTTGGAGAGCGATTCAAAACATATACTGCCGTGTTCACGGCTTCAGCCCATAACTCAGTCGGGAGCCCTTTTCCTTTCAGCATACTGCGTGCCATTTCTTCAATGGTACGATTTTTCCTCTCGGCAACGCCATTTTGTTGAGGGGTGTGCCTAACTGTGAGTTGTCTTTTTATCCCATTTGCCTTGCAATACTCCAGAAAAGGTCCATTAACAAATTCTCCACCCCGGTCCGTCCGAAGTGTCTTAATTTGATGACCACTTTGTTTCTCTGCAAGAGCCTTAAATTGCAAGAATGTGCCAAACGCCTCTGATTTCTTATCGAGAAAATATACCCAAGTCATTCTGGTATAATCATCAATAAAGAGTATAAAGTACCTTTTATTTCCAAGTGAAGGAGTTCGAGTTGGACCGCAAATATCAGAGTGAACCAGCTCCAGCTCCAGGGGATTTCGGGCACGCCAAGCCGTTTTTGGAAATGGAATCCTGTGTATTTTACCATACACGCAGCCTTCACAAACTCCATCATCCGAATAAATTGACGGAAGCCCAGACACCATATTCTTACTCTTTAGAAGCTTCAAGCTCTTGAAATTTAAATGTCCATATCTTAAATGCCAAAGATATGACATATTCTGAACATCACATTTAAAAGCGAAGCTTTGAACCTCTCCAGTGTTCAATGGAAACAAGCAATTAGCATTCCTCTTCACCACTGCCACTTTCTCACTTTTCTTTTTATCAAAAATTTCACATCTTTCATCATCAAAAATAAGCTTGTATCCATTATTCATCATTTGTCCAACACTCAACAGATTATGAGAAATCTTTGGAGAATAATAAACATCATGAATATGCTTTTTATTACCTCCTGTTGAGTGCACCGAGACAATTCCCTGTCCTTCAATATCCAAGCGCTTCCCATCGCCGAGCTCAATTTGTGTAGAGAAGCTTTTATCTAGATGGACAAATGCTTCATGGTTTCCAGTGATATGGTGGCTACAACCACTGTCCAAAAACCACATCTCATTGAGTTTCTCATTACTGGAGTTGAAAAACAACTTTTCCACGTTTTCTTCTTTTGTAAAGTTTGCACCAGTATTCCCTTTTTCGACATCGTGCTCTTTATTTTTGTACCAGCAGTCCCTATCGGAATGGTTAGGAACTTTACATCGAGTACAACGATATCGGCAATTTTTTGATTAATGGCCTGGCTTTTTGCAAACATAGCAATAGTTGTCCGACCTTAGTGGCCGCTGAGAGTTGTTGGTTGATCGCCCTCGTCCACGACCAGTGCCTCCGCTTCTTTTATCAAAAAATCTTTTCTTTGATGACGATCCGCCTTTTTCTTCCGACCCTATAACGTTATGCTTTCCAGTATCAAGATTGGCTTTCAATTGGAAAGCCTGCTCCAGTGGTTGTGCCGAATAGTTATTTACTCTCCTTTCATGTGCTTCCAGAGAGCTAAATAACTCATATCGTGTGAGTTGTGCTTTATCCTTCGTCTCCTCAATTACTGCCACAATATGTTCGAACTTTTGCGGGAGAGATCTAAGGATTCGTTCAACAATTTCTTTTCAGGGATTGTGTCTCCGCAACTTTTAATTTGATTGACAATCTCTGTGACCTTTGAAGAGAAGGCCTGAATGGTTTCATTTTCCTTCATTGACAGATTGTCAAAATCCCTCCACAAGTTTTGTAACTTAATAGAGATGACTTTCTCAGCACCTTTAAACTCTTCTTTCAAGACGTTCCAAGCTTCCTGAGCAACTTTGATGCCGAAGATTCGGGGATAGATGGACCTGCTTACACTTTGCTGTAAGATTCTTAGGGCCATAGCGTTTTTCTTTTTGTTTTCCTTTAATGCTTCCATGTCGTCTTCAGAAAGTTCTTCTGTGTTGGCTTGTGTGTCAATGCCATCTTCAATCACATCCCATAGATCTTGTGATTCGAATAGCGTCTCCATTTGTGAGCTCCAGTAATCATAGTGTTCTCCATCAAATATGGGTATTTGGCCTGGAGAATATGTAAAGAAGGTTAATGGATTCGCCATGGTTGGCTCTGATACCAAATTTGTTGGGGAAGAAGACAGGATTGAAGGAAAGCAAAAATAGGATACTTGAAAAAATGCTTTTTCTTATTCCATGACATGCATCAATGGCATGTATAAATACATCGGTCGGATAATTCTAGAAGCTCAACATACATTTAATTCATTAATTCATGATGAGTTTCCAATGATAAATTTTGACTGACATTATTATTATTGAAAATGACAAATTATTCTTTCAACAAGAAGTTTCGGATCTGCCCCGCGAACCTTACTGGGAATTCAGAAGCATCAAATCGATCTATTGGAGTTATTCCACTTATGCCATCCAGCAGTTTATTGTAGAATATGTCGATGTCGCTGCCAAAAACTGAAACAAGGCCCATTCCTGTTATAACAATCCTTTTCTTGGGATCCATTTCTCTCCTGGGAGCAGAAACTGTAGCAGAGGCCATTGCACTAATTCTGGTACTCTTCGTTGCTGTGGAAATGATGTTTTTAACAGAACGGGTGAATGAAATGCAATAAAGAATCCACAAATGGAAGTTTAACGGGACATCAGCAAATCACACTACTGATTAAGAGAGAAATTAAATCAGTATCACATCAAGAATGAGTAAAGCAAAACACATAGTACATATTTCTGTTTTCTAATAAAAACGATTTGTATTGCATAAGGTAGGTTTCTGTCCATTCAGGGAAGCTGAATTCAAGGTTTTTCAACAAGAAAAATTACTCATTAAACAGAAAAACTGTACAGTTTCAGAATTAATTGATTTAATTCACATACTATAATGCCTCTAAATTCATCAGGAATCAGATCTAATATAAGGCTATTAAATTAAATCTGTCCCTCAACTAGGCACGCACATATCATTTGTTACGAAAGGAAATGCATATTTAAGAAGAGTCATTTTATCAAGCATGTGGGAATCATAAAGCATTAGCCCCAAACCCTACTGAATATAAATATACCCAACACAAAAAAGAACAGTAAAGACGATAATGATCGCAACAGCGTTTACCGGCATTGGAGATGAAACCCTTGGCCACAAACCCTATTGAATCCACTCGTACAGTTTCAACAGCTTTCCGTCCATGATTACCAAAATTGAAAACCCTATCGGATTCTTGGCTGCGGTGGATGAAAGCAGAGCAAGACGACGCACAAAACATGCCAGCCATTACGCCAAATTAAATCACAAGAAAACGAACACTCTTAATAATTGAATACAATCTCAATTCTTCGACCTTGGTGGACGTGTATCCACCTACCCAATGCTTTATCATCGAGAACCATTATTGAATTGCAATAGGTTCCAATTAGATTACTCTACTGCAACGAGCTACTTCATTGAAAAGCAGGCTAATGCAATGAATTTGCACAAGTGTAGGTTGAGTGTGGTCACAGATTGGCGCCGTTCCTAACAACATAGAAATGGCGCATTTTAACAACATAGAAATGGCGCATTAATTTCTTCACATTTTTGAGAATGTCTCCTCGGAAATGAATTTCATGTGGTGGTTAATGTAGCATTGGTTGATTTTAAATCGTTAAATTTAAGGTATATTTGTTTCAAAATTTTAAATAATGGGTGACGAGACATTTGCTTAAGCTGTGTCCATACCACTCAACCTAACTAAATCTTTGCATAAGCTGGTAGAGCTCTACACCATTCAGACCAACTGCATTTGGTATTTATTTTAAAATTTAAAAGTTCACGTCAAATAAAAATCCCTATCGATTAAATAATTCAAATTTGGCCTTTAAAACTCTGGATCAGTTTGATGACTGTTACCGATGCATGTATACCCGGTTCACCCCTTGATAAAAAAAAGGGTAGCAGAATTTGCATTAATTAGATTATTAAGCGGCTGATTTTGGTTTATAGAATGCTTTTAAAGTGTATAGTAACACTTTTGGTTGTTACCGATGCATGGATACCCGGTTCACCCCTCCCTCCGTTTCTTTTTAATTGTAACACTTTATCTTTTTTTTGGGTGTTTCATAATAAATATTGCATTACCATATATAAAATGTTTTTAAAGGTATCAAACTTCCACTCAAGCACTTTTGTTCATTATATTAAATCCCGTAACATTTCCTTATTTTACACTTATTTTGAAATGGATGATGTATTTATGAGTTAGGTTAGGTTGCTAAACACCATAATGGTTGTGGATGTGAACAAATTGAGGAGTATATTGGGGTTTAGCACATTTGACCAATCAATATACTGGTTCAAATAAGAATCTAAATATAATTAATAATAGAATTACTTTCTAAAATTAAAGATATTACAATAAATATAATTTGATTTATCATTCATTGTATTCATTGTATGTTATTTTATTTTATTAAATAGTATAATCTAATTTTATTTGTTAATTATTTTTTTTGTATTTAAGTTAAAAGGATAAATTAATTACTAAATGCACTGTTTTCAAATTGTTGCGCTAATGCGAAACTTTTCAAACGTAAATGGGTGGAATGAGATTCTTTTCAAATTCTTATGACCAAAATGAGATATTTTTAGAATTGATGAGGTCAAATTTGATATTTTAAAAGGTAGAAGGATTGAATTTTTAAACTAAATAAAGTTTAAGTGTATTTTTTGTCCAAAGAAATAAAAATTAAGGGTATAAATGACCAAACTTGATAAGTTTAGAGTAATATTTTGGGAATAGTTCAATAATAATTAGTTAGTACTATATATTTATGTTTAAGTGTTTACATTAGGCAATTTTTTGTGAAAATAAAATGGTAAATGATGTTTAATTGAATTCACATGTTTTGTACCATGTTTGGACATGATCACTTAATATTAGAGCTTTCTTTTGGGTAAAAATATTGCTACAACCCAAACTATTTATGATGATCACAAATCTTTAAATATTGTTCATACTAAAATACTTCTAATATTCTTTTACAGTACAAATTATTTATAAAAAACATTGTATAATAATTTACTTCGAAATTCATATAGTACATTTTATTTAATATTGAAATAGATAAAGACTACTGGATTAAATATATATTTTTATTTTATATTGAAATAGATAAAAATTACTGGATTAAGGATATTATGTCAAATAATTAAACAATGATGTGTTTTAGTCTTTTTTTTCCTTTTCTTTCTTTTCTTCTTTAAAAAGAGCAAAAAATTATGTAGAATTTGTTTAGAATGGTATAAATTATTTTAGGTGATTAGTCATTTTATATTAATCAATATTTTTAGGGTCAGTTTATTGTTTACACATTTTTAATGAAATATTTTTATTTAAAATATGGTTATTATATTCCTTATATTGATGTAGGATTATATATATTTTAGATACAAATTTTTAACCTAATTAAATTTATTTAATATTATTATAATATTAATACTTTTTTTTAAAATATAATGTATTATTTATACAATCAAATAATTTATATATATAGTTCACCAAAATAATAATTTATATATATAGTTGTAATCAATTATATCTTTTTAAATAATATATGAAGATTTTCTCAAGATTTTATTAAATAATAGATAGATTTATTTTATAAATATAGATATTGATGATGTGGAAGATGATTTGGAATTAGTCAGTGATTACTCAATGCCTACATATGAACTATATGTTTTAATAAGAGTCGTTGATCTAAAAATGAGCATATAATGACCGATTAACCCTTTAAAATTAAGAATGATGATAAAATTAATAGGGGCAATAGAGTTTGAACAGACCAAAAAATATCCAAGATTTATTATAGATAGATAGATATCACTTGTCCGAACAGCTGGCCAATCGTCCTGGGAAATAAAACTCATGTTACCTGTCTGTACAACCTTTTCAAGCGATGAATGAATGAAATACAAAAAGACAAATGCATCGAAAAACCACATATGATATGAAAAACCACATATGATATGTTGTCATAATAAGCTGCGTGAGCAAATATATAATGATAGTACTGTATGTTCTTATGGTCGTATACAATGAAATATAGTTCGAACAGTAGCTGTGTTGCTATATTACAATTAGGTATAGGTATACCCAAATCGCGATCTACATATTGTCCCGGAGGGCAACGAGGAAGGGCTAAAATAAGTAACTTCGGCTGACATTTTTCATGGCTTAAATGGAGCGAAAACAACCACAGCAATGTTCCCACCTAATCCGAATGAGTTCGATATAGCTGCAAGATATATATGCAAGGAGTTGTAAGATTGCATATTTTGTAGGTAACATTATTAAATATTCCATCCGCTTTTTTTTTTTTTTTTTTTTTTAATAACATCTCTATTTCTTTACACGCAATCCAATACATATTTTTAATAATTAATATTTCAAATTATATACAAGTAAAAATTATAAAAATTTGATATTTAAAATTACGAGACTAGACGAATTCAACATCTATCTTGATTATGTTTTATCTTATATATCTATGTGAAAAATTGAATCAAAGTTACTTAATAAATAGTATCAAGTATGCAAATGGTAAGCTTATAAAAAGAGAGGGAGTACAAGCAATAATAAATGTTTGTAGTGGCTGAAAATCAGTTGAGACATTTTTTAGTGACCTATTTTGATAATTTTCTCTATAGTTAATGTGTCAAAGAAAAGAATCCATTCGGCAAAGTTACGAAGTACTATCAGGCTTTGTGGCACAAAAGATAAAACAAGAAATATCTTAATTAGTTTTTTTTTTTTAAAAAAAAATTATTTCAGAGTTACTCAATTGTATTCAAGACCAAATCATATGTTCATCATCAGTCAGACTAATTATACAAAAAGGTTTTAAAACCTAGCTAATTTGTTAGCAAATCTAAAAATAGGATCATTATGCAATTTGTTTGATAATATAATGGATAAAACCATTTTTTTTTTTTTTTTGGTACAAGGAGGGATAAAAAGTCTGGATGAATTTTGTTAGTGCCTCTACTTTTGAGATAATGTGTTCCACTCCGATGTTGAACACTAGGTAGGATCCCACCCCCTTGATCTTATCGTGTGGTATTATTGGCAAGAAGATCCCTGTAATTCGATAAGGGCGTCTCAGCTTGGCAAGGCGTGTCCTAACGGCTATCCCTCATTTCCTTACAATGGGGAGATCAAGCTATGGCATGTATATCTTTCCATCCGAGGGCATTGGGACAGCTATGGAAGGAAGAAGATCTTGTGGGGCTAATTATTCTCTTCCATAGCGATAAGGATTCTGGGAAATCCCTTTAAGAAGGAGGAATCACAACGGACTATACAGAGTTTTTGAATTATCCTTCTTACGATAAGAACGTGTGAGAAAATTCTCAAATCCAATCTCTCCACCCCGTATGCAAGATTCATCTCTTGTGGAAGAGATTGTCACTTGAGTGTTCATTCGTCCATTGTGCACACCGAACCCTTGATTGATCTCGACACCTTCATCAAGGGCAACACTCAAACTCGTATCATCAAGATACTACCCTTCATTGCTACATCAAAGGGAGGATCTTTTACAGGTTCACTCGAGGGAAACTTGGAGAAGGCGTCTTCAAGGGGTCGAAGAAGAATCGGAGTATTTTCACCAGAAAAGGGAGTTTCTGGTACCATCGATCATCCGCTTGGGTGTTGGAGTGAAAGATTTCTAGTTCACTATTGTTCGTGTTGTAACGTGGTATTCAAACACATAGTGCAACACTCCTGGATTGGTATCCCCCAGACGTAGGCCTTGTGCCGAACTGGGTCAACAATTCTCTGTTTGTTCTTGGTTGTTTACTGCACTTATTTATATTTGACAACTAACCTACTAACAATTTATTTAAGTGTGTGGGTTGAACAAACAGTTGTGGTTAAGGGACTAAGACTTGACGTATAGTGGACCCACAAATTTCAACCATAAAATTGGAAGTTAACGACTTGGCTACTGGTCCGCATTTGGCTACATGCTCAGGACCAGAAAATTCATTGCGCAGCAAGACGAGGATAAGATAACATACCAACATTTACTTCATGTTGTTTCTTTACATTTGGCACAGTGTCGAAAGTGACCTCAGGTTCGAGGTCCTACATAATGTAAGAGAATGGAGAATTAATTAGGACATCACTTGAGGGCAATGCCAAATTTTGCAAGGAACTTGTGTGTTACAGTAGTCTTACATATTGGTTGATGGTTGGATGCAACCAACCAGTGTTGATCGCTTTAATTGTTGCTATGGCTTGCATCCCACCCGCGGCTCCCATTGCGTGTCCAATCATTGACTAAACAAAGTGAACACAACCTCAGCGACCTAACCTAGGATAAAGGGACAAATTAATTTGTTTTGCTTGTATATAGTAAGAAGATTTTTTTCACCTTGATGCTGTTAATCTTTATCTTTGAGGTGTCTTTGAAGACGTTATTGATGGCATTTAACTCCGTCAAATCCCCAGCTAGTGTAGAGGTAGCGTGAGCATTCACATAATTAACCTGCCATCGAGCAATGACTATGTCGCTCTTACCAGTACAAATAAGGCTAACATGCGGTTTTATAGGTAATTGGAAAAATCAATTGGCCAACCTCTTCGACAGAAACCCCTGCATCTTGCAAACTCTTGAGCATGCATGTTGATGCAACGAGTCCATCCGGACGATGCTCAAACAAATCATAGGTATCGCAGGTGATGGCACCTCCTAAGTACTCAGCAACGATGTTGGCGCCTCTTTTCAAGGCATGTTCTAAGCTTTCCATAACCTATTTACACTCATTTCCCATTTCCACCAAGGCAAACAATATGTGAGTTCATTTACGGGGAAAAAAAAAAAGTCAAAACGGTTTCATAACTTTGTCAATTTTTCAATTTGGAGTCATAATTATGGAGTTTTCTAATTTGGTGCTACAACTTTGTTAATTGTCTCTGATTTAGTTCCATCGGGCCTTAATCACCCTGACATGACATGAGATTAGTGAAAACTAATTTAATTGTGTCACGTGGCTGCCACATAGGCATTGATTGTATTTGACCTACACATGTGAATACTTTAGAACCCTACACATTATAGAAAATGATGAGGGCAGGTTGGGCGGATTGAGAAATTAGATTTCTAAAGTGTACACATGTGTAGATCAAAGAAAATCAATGCCTATGTGGCAGCCACATAGCACAATTAAATTAATAATAATTTTCATTAATCTCATGTCATGTTAGCAAGTGAGGGTGATTAAAGGCCCGATTGGACCAAATCAAAGACAATTAGTAAAGTTATGACACCAAATTAGAAAACCACATAATTATGTCACCAAATTTTTCATTTGGTGAAGTTACAACACCATTTTGATATTTTTCCCTTCATTTACGAAGAAATTTACATAAATAACAATGTTGGAATTTACCAGTACACCGGCCCCTTCACCCATGACTAAGCCATCACGGGTTTTGTCCCATGGCCTCGACGCCTTCTCTGGGTCATCATTTCTTTGAGACATGAGGTTGGAAGCCACGAGACCTCCAACTTCAGTAGGATTAATAGGAGCTTCGGTCCCTCCAGCAACCATGACATCTGCATCGCCTCCTCTAATATGATTTGCAGCATTAAAGAAGCAGCTATTTGCTGTAGCACAAGCCGCTGAAATGAGGTAATTTGGACCCAATAACCCTTCATCTCTAGCCAACAATACCGATCCCGGGTTTGTGATTGTGTTGGCAGTCATAAATGAACTCATTTTATTATATCCCTCTTGTATTAACGCTTGAAATCCATTACGGAAAGATGCGATGCCTCCGCCGGCAGATCCCACCAACACTCCTATTCTCGACCTGTCCATCTGGCATGCACAAATGACACGGTTGCTTTGTAGGATACGGGGTTTTAAATATCGGTATCGGTATCTATATCGGACATTTAAATTTACAGAAATTTCGAAGATATTGAAATTTTGGGGGAAATTTCGAAAATATTTGAAATTTTTTAAGAAATATAAAATTAGTATTTAAAACCACATCAAGTTTCTATGAGTATGAAAAATGAAGATCTTCCAAATTTCGCCAATCTATTGCTATATACTTAAATCTGTAATATAATGAAGACAATACTCATTCCATAATATACTATGCTAATGATATTGTTGATATCATGTACCATGTTGATTTTGAGAATATTTTGATTTAAAACCGATAAAAGCAAATTAATTGGATGACATAAATCAATATGCATGTATCGAAATATAAATTTTAATTTTATGTTAAAATTTTATTTAAAAAGATATTTTTTTAATAAAACATTTTTAAAAAGGGTTAAAATTTCAGTCAAATTTCCAGAAATATCGAGTTTCGGATGAACTTTCGATGGAAATTTTGCCAAAAAATATTGCTTGTGAAATTTCATTTAGTGTTCCGAAAACTTGAAATTTCGGAATTTCGGTGGATATTTAAAACAGAGATTACAACGAACACTAATCATTTAATGTAAACATAATGTTGTGTTTCAGGAAGGTTAGCACTAACACGAACGGTTGAATGAAGAATGTTTTAAGTGCTCACATTGGTGAGCATATCTTTCCCAAGGTTTGCATCTTCAAGTGCCCTTTTGGCGGCGACCAAACAATATCTCCAGCTATCATCTAGTTGTTGGTCAATTTTGGCGTCAATGTAGCCTTGGGAGGAAAAGTTTCGGATCTGCCCTGCGAATCTTACTGGGAATTTGGAAGCATCAAATCGATCTATTGGAGTTATTCCACTTATGCCATCAAGCAGTTTATTATAGAATGTGTCAATGTCGCTGCCAAAGACTGAAACAAGGCCTTGTCCTGTTATGACAATCCTTTTCTTGGGATCTATTTCTCTCCTGGGAGCTGAAACTGTTGGAGCGGCCATTGCCTTTATTCTACGGCACTTGGCTGCTGAGGAAATATAGGAATGATGATTACTTTCTCAAAATGGAAAAAGCAAAAAATGTAGTATTGTTGAATGATAAAACAAGAAATTAGTATTGCCGAAAAATAATAAGGAAACAGAATCAATACAACAGAATTACATTAATTTTGGAATTAGTACTTTCGTCACGTATACATTGTTAATTGCCCACTTGGTCCATTAGTTTGTTAATTATTGAATTAATCCTAAATACTTTACATATAAAATGAAATGGGTACTTATCCCTATTAATTTTTCTTTCTTCAAAGGAATAAAATCAAATGGTAATCATAAAGCAGTAAAATGCATTCAAACACATCAGTAAAATATACCAGCAATATTGGAGACAGAACTCTTATTTCTAAACCCCAGTGAAAGCAGTTGTCCAGTTTCGCCAGTTTTGTGTCCATCGTACCCAAACAAGAAAGCCCCATTTGATTGTTCCCTGCGGAGGGTGAAACCAGCAGAGCAAGACACACAAAATACACCTGCAGCCATTGGTCCCAATCACTTAATTGAATTCAATCTCAATTATCCTTTGTTGGCATGTGCTTTTTCTGCCTGAGTAATCTTATTCGAAATCCAACTGCAGTACCTACGCAATGAATTTGACGATATTTTTTTTTTTTTTTTTTTGCGCATAAAAAAAAGCAACAATTGGCTTGCTCTTCTTCAACTACTTCATAACATACTATAAATTAATGGGTCTGAATTGTAGCCTGTGGAGCAATGGCGAATGGGCATTCAGAAGTCTCGGCTGCTGTATATCACTACATTACGGCTTGTTCCAAATGGTACTAATAAATAATAGTATTATGAGCTAATAATTTTTTTAGGTCATGAAAATGAGCTTTTTGTTTTTTTTTTTTTTTTCAGATTTGGACCACCATAAATTGAATTTCTATATTGGGCCATGAGGAGATGATTTTTTGGGCTAATTGTACAGGAAATGTGAGAGGCCATGTGTTGTTCAAACACGGGAGCATCCCAGGCACCGGCACCTACCATGACATGCGCATCACCTCTTCTAATATGGTTTGCTGCATTAATGAAGCAGCGATTTGCCGTAGCACAGCCTGCTAAAATGGAGTAGTTAGGAACCAGTAACCAATTTTCTATAGCCAACAATGCCGACCCCGTGTTGGCCACTGTATTATTAAGGAAAAAGGGATTTATTTTCTTGTATCCTTTTTGTATCACTGCTTGACTACCACTGCTGAATGATGTCAGGCCTGAAGGCAGAGCAATGGAACAATGAAAGAAAATGAACTTTGAACCACAATCAGATTTGTATTTCACACAACTGGGTGCCTTTAGGCTTTAGCTTACAAAATTACTTCTTCACTCATTCATGCATCTATAAATAGCAATAAACTCATGAACCTACCACCTTAATAAATGTCTTGTAAGTTACAATAAACTCACCAACTAAACTAATTGCATTTGACTCACCAACTACAAATTCAATTTATCTTCCCAACAAGGCCTCCACTGCCAGATCCCACCAAAACTCCTATTTTCAGCCTGTCATCCATCTGCAATGCACATAAACAAGGATGAAAAATGCTAAAACGGAAGGGTGAATAATTTTTTTTTTTTTTTTAAGTACTCAATGAATAGTATCAACTATGCAAATGTTACATCTAAAAACGGAGGGAGTATATACCAGCTTTGGAGATGAAAACCCCACTTGTTTCTTCCCTGCATTGGATCAAACCAGTGCAAGACAAACAAATACGTACCACAGCCATTGAGTCCTAATAATCTCCGTAACGGTGTAGCCAACTACAATAATCACAGGAAAAAAATGAAACCACCATTTAGCTTTTCTCATCTTCAACTACATTTAAATTACCAATAGTAGTTGACTTGAGTGGATTGGAGGTCTAGTGTATGTAAAAAACTTCTTTGGGTGAGGACACCTTCATCGTCCATGCAGATCCTCGAAGGGATTAATCTTGGGTATGTGGCCAGGAATACTAGTTATTCGCCAACAAAACTACATTTAAATTAAGGGATTAATTGAGACTATGGAAGAATGAATGATCAATAATTAATTTTGGCTGCGGGCACATGTTCTTTATATCAAAATACAATATAGCCCATGTGTTATGTGGTTATACAATAGCTCTTGTATATTGCTATAATATACAAAGTTGCATTGTAAGTAAAATAACCATATAACACATGAGCTGTAGGGAAAAAAAAACCCAAATCATTCCACAACTTTCGTCCATTTCTCAAATGATCCCATAATTGCGCCGTTCACTTAATCCGTCCAATATATTTGCTAATCCTTGCCAAAATCATCCCATCCGAGGTTAATGATCCCACAACTTTAGTCCGTTTCTCAAATGATCACATAATTGATAATGGCCAGAAATGACCATTATTTTCAATCCATTTCCGTGTCTAAAACGGGCATTTGATCGCATTCCGGTCTTATATTAAATAGGAAAGCAGTTGAATTGGACTGATTTATGCATAATTGTAAAAATATTGAGCTGGTGTGAAAAATGCATAAATATGTAATTTTATTACACATTTATGTTAGAAAAATCCAAAAAAAATGAGAAAAAGAAAAGAAAAGAAAAAGGAACGAAAAAGATGGGCAAAAGAATAAAATAAGTCCACAAAATACAAAAAGATGGGGAAAAGAAAGAAAAACCCACAAAAATACATGTTCCGGCCCATCAGTGTAACACCCCGAAATTCATCCTCATAAGGTTTCAGAATGTTACCGCCACACTTGTCAGTCAGGCTCGCCCTTTGGCTAACTTAATTGACAAGTGCTATGGCTAAATATCTTCACATATAAATTTTTGTAATATGGACTTTAAAAATTATTTCCACTTTTATAAAATATAGTCATAAGAAAATTTAAAGTACTTAATACCAAAGCCATTGTTCTTTCTCACGCGGAAGCATAAACTAAAGGCAATATATAAGACATTAATAATTAAAAGTACGTGGTTCCTTAAAGCAACAATCTTTTTGATGAAAGGTAATCCCATCCCCAAATGCTCATGTCATGAGATGCAGTTCACATGTCAGCTCCAATATCTGTAAAAAGATAACACAACAACTTTTTATCAGTACAATGGTACTGAGTAAGTCAACCCGCTCCACTTTAAGAAGTGGATTTTAAAATAATGGTTGACACTCATTTAAAAAAAATAATTTTCACTTTTTCTTTTAAAAAGGATCACACACATTACCTTTAACAAAATAAATAACTTTCATTCTTACCATTGTAGCAACTATGCACAAGAGGCACCATTTTCCATATATCGTATCATATCATATCATATCATATCGATCATAAGTCATGATCAGCATGCAGCGGACTCATATACAGACACACTCCGGAGCCTTAGGTAACCCATCACGGATACACCCAAGAGTATAGACTCATACATGCAACAACGCCGTTTTGGCACAATTTATCAACAATGCCGTCTTGGCATATTTAGAGGGGGAGGCCCCGCAAGACACATCCCTAGTGCATTAGCCCTCTATCAAGTATGGCATGTTACTCAAGTTAATAGTGCACAATGGATTTAAAAGAGTTTTTCACAATTTTTCCACATAATATCCTCTTTAAAAGAGTTTTCAACAATTTCACGGGAGTAACCTCATAACAAGGGCATTCAATAATGCCAAATATCATTTCAACATTTAACTCCCATATCAATATCTCATATATATGAAAATATCATTTCATGGATCTCAAAATCCAACAATTTCTCATTTGGACCAAATATCAAGTCCAATGTCGCAGTTTACGCCAAGTCAGTTTAAAAATTCATATGAAAGGCAATTGCTTTGAAATTTAAACTGTAGATACTCAACACATAGTTGAACAAGTTTCATGTTTTACACTTTTCAAAATAAGGTATGGAAATAGTTCAAAAATTGAGTTCTTTTCAGAACATGTATTCTGTCAGAAATTCAATGGTGACTCTATAATTTTCAACAGGTTTTAAAAATAGTAATTTGCGACCAAAAATTCTAAAATTTTACTACAAGGTAGATAACATATAGATAAATATTTTTCATGAATAAACCATTTAGGTTTGAAACACTTAAGACCTTCAAAAATGAGGATTTCAGAAACACTATCATTTCTTAGATTTCAACAAAAAGATATTTCGACCTTTCGATAAAGCGGATCCCATAACTTTTTCATATGAGTTCTAAAAATTATAAAAGTTTCCAGAAATATACTCAACTCAATAAGGAAAAGTTTTATGAAGGAACCTTTGAGGTATAATGAACCAAAATATTTTAAAAAGATGGATCATTACGTAAATGAAAAACGGACAGATTTTGGTGTAATGAGGGAATTCTAATTTTGTACTCTTAAAACATGGATGAGGATCTCCAAACTTAAAGAGAGAGTGTTAACTTACAGAATAGATGTATAAGACCAAGGAGATTCAAAGATAATGGCCGTTATAACACAAGATTCGCACCACAAATTACGGGTTTCGCTGAAATTCGACAAATAGAGGGAAATCAATTTATAGTATAAAAATAAAAGATTTAGATCTCTAAGATACAAGTTTCAAGGATGATATCTTACTAACCAAGTGTTGAGAAGAATTAGAACTCTTAGAATGATGAAGGTTGCCAAGCCTACAAGACTCCACAATCCTTAAGATATGCTCACTATGTGGGAGAACTTTGAAGAATAAAATGGGTAGTGAATTTGGCTAATGAGATGGATGAGATTGGTGTGTTTGAAGGCTAGAAACTCCCTCTATTTATAGGCTAAGATTTGAACACTTGAACATGACACATTGTGAGAGTGATTACAACCTCACCAATCATCCAATTAAGTGTGTCTTGAGCAATAATGGTTAGAGTATTTGTATCCACTCATTTGGTCCTTATAGCCTAACAAAGAGGCTATTAATTTGGGAGGCTATTAATTTTGTCCATCATGTTGTCTATTAACATAATGGTTTGCCTATTATGGAGGCTATTAATCTTGGTGGGTTCAAGAGATAATTGATCACCTTTCTTTGCTAGCCATTCATCCAAGACACTTGTTAATCATGTTGATTTTTTCATCTATTTGTTTAGGAAGAAAATTTCTTGCAATTGCTTTTTAACCTTATATTTGTGTAAGTAGTGTATCATGAAAATGATTGAAGTATTAGCTTGTCTAGAAAAATCATTATTCTTGCCATTATTTAGTGGCATGCATTTATACTCAATGAGTTGGATATGATAATATAATATTTATTTATTTATTTCAAGTATTGTATTTATATTAATGTGCTTTCAAAAAGATAATAATAATATACTTGCATGGTTTTATTTTATTCATAACAATACTCAAACCACAAAGTCTTCATGTCATCATCAAATAAAAATTATAATCTATGAATATATTTTCTTATATATAAAAGTTAATTCTCATAGATTCACATAAAAACTCATACTTTTATTTTTATAAAAATTTATTGGTACTTAAAATATTCACATACTATCCTCATAAAAATTTTCAAGACCAATGTGTATATATATAAAAACTTATATATATAATTTAAACAATAGATTTAAAAACTATATAATTCTATTACCCTTGATATTGAAATTCATATTTCTTTTGGAAAAGACAAATTTACATATATAGTTTTTCAAGTGTTGTTTTGTAGAAAAAAACAATATACTAATTCTTTAAGCAAGTGATTAAATATTTAATAAAAGTCTCTTTAGTGAATTACAATTATTTCGGGTAATTTCTATGGTATTACAATCCACCCTCCTTAAGAATCAACTTCGTCCTCGAAGTTTTAATGAAAACTACTATGGCAATCTAATATGCGGAATATAAGATAAAAGTTAATGGAAAAGAAAAAAATAGGAGATTTTGAACATACCCTATCCAGATTGTGTCGGGTGGTTACATCCTCCTCCCCTTAAGCCTACAGTTATGTCCCCATAACTGTTATTTGGTCGTTTAAAAAGAGATTGGGGTAGCGTTGCTTCATATCATCCTCTAGTTCCCATGTTGCTTCTTCCGTACCATGATTGGACCAAAGTACTTTAACAATCCGGGTGGTCTTGTTCCTTGTCGTTCTTTCTTTGATATCGAGTATTTGGATTGGATACTCTTCATAAGTTAGATCTTCTTTGAGTTCAATTACTTCCTGTTGAAGTACATGGGTTGGGTCACGCACATATTTCTTTAACTGTGAAACATGGAACACATTGTGCACTTGAGATAGTTGTGGCGGTAGGGCTAGTCTGTATGCCAGGGTTCCAACTCGTTCCAGAATGTCATACGGTCCAATATATCGAGGACTTAACTTTCCTCGCTTTCCAAAACGCATCACTCCTTTCATAGGTGATATTTTCAGCATAACCTTATCTCCAACTTGAAATTCTAGGTCTTGTCGCCTAACATCGGCATAACTTTTCTGTCGATCTTGTGCTGCCTTCATTTTCCCTTGGATCATCTTGATCTTTTGGGTCATGTCTTCAATGAGTTGCGGCCCAACCACAATAGAATTCTCACATTTTTCCCAACATAATGGGCTTCGGCACTTGCGTCCATAGAGTGCCTCAAACGGTGCCATACCTATACTAGCATGATAGCTGTTATTGTAAGAGAACTCTATCAAAGGTAGATGCCTTTCCCAACTTCCTTTAAATTCAAGAACGCATGCTCTCAGCATGTCCTCCAGTGTTTGGATTGTCCTTTCTGTTTGTCCATCCGTCATCAGGTGAAAAGCAGTGCTCATTTTAATTTGGGTACCAAGAGCTTCTTGCAGCTTGGTCCAAAAATGAGAGACAAATCTGCTGTCTCTATCAGAGATTATATCATGTGGTACTCCATGTCGTCGAACCACGTTATTGATATATGCTCTTGCTAATTGATCCATAGACCATGTATCCTTCATTGGTATGAAGATCGCAATCTTTGTCAATCTATCAACAATTACCCAAATTTTATTCATTCCTTTTGGTGATCGTGGTAGTCCTGAAACAAAATCCATTGATATACTATCCCATTTCCAACTCGGGATTTCCAATGGTTTCATGAGTCCTAAGGGCTTCTGACGTACTGCTTTAACCTTTTGACAGGTTAAACATCTAGCCACAAACTCAACAACCTCATTCTTCATCCTTGGCCACCAATAAACCTTCTTTAAATCCTTATAAAGCTTATCACCCCCTGGATGTACTGAATATGGGGTGTTGTGGCCTTCTTCCATTAATCTTCGTTTTAGCTCTACGCATTTATGCGGTACGCACCATCTTCCTTTGAAGCGAATGCTTCCATCCTCATGGATTGCAAAACCAATTGCTTTTCCTTCAGCAACCTTCTTCTTGATCCTTTCAAGCTTTATGTCGCCTGGTTGAGCACTGCGTATTTCATCAAATACTGTAGATTCAATGGTCATAACATTAATGACATTTTCCACAGTTCCATAATGGACTAGCTCCGTATCTACCTTGACCAAGTCCATATACAGTTTCGAAGGTAAGATAAGAGTATTTGCCACGTGTCGAGTCTTGCGGCTCAACGCATCTGCGACCACATTAGCTTTCCCTTCATGGTAGGCGATGTCCAAATCATAATCCTTGATCAACTCTAACCATCTGCGTTGCCTCATGTTTAACTCCTTCTGAGTAAATATGTACTTAAGGCTCTTGTGGTCGGTGAATATCCGACAAGTTCGTCCGTACAAGTAGTGTCGCCAAATCTTTAATGCGAACACTACCGCTGCTAATTCTAGGTCGTGCGTCGGATAATTCTCCTCATGAGGCTTCAATTGTCGTGATGCATATGCAATGACTTGTTGTTGTTGCATTAAAACACACCCTAGCCCCTCTTTTGAAGCGTCACTATACACTTCAAAATCTCCATTCTCTGTTGGCAATGTTAAAATTGGTGCTGTTGTGAGGCGTTTCTTTAACTCTTGAAATGATGATTCACACTTTTCTGTCCATTCATACTTCAAGCCTTTCTTCAAAAGTTGAGTCAGAGGTCGTGCAACTTTGGAAAAGTCCTTGACGAACCTCCTGTAATATCCAGCCAGTCCAAGAAAACTTCTCACTTCTGTTTGATTAGTAGGCGTAGGCCACTCGGTGATTGCTGATATTTTTGCTGGGTCAACAGAAACTCCATCAGCTGATACAACGTGGCCTAAAAATCCTACTTTTTCTAGCCAAAAGTCACACTTGGACAACTTGGCATAGAGTTGGTGTTTCCTTAATGTCTCTAGCACCTGATGCAAGTGTTGCTCATGTTCTTCATTGCTCTTTGAATAGATCAAGATGTCATCGATGAAAATGACTACACATTGATCTAACAATTCTCGAAACACATCATTCATGAGATTCATGAATATTGCTGGGGCATTTGTTAGCCCAAAGGACATCACTGTAAATTCGTAATGTCCATAACGTGTCCTGAAAGCAGTTTTCGGAATATCCTTTTCAGCGATTCGCAGTTGATGATAACCGGATCGCAAATCTATCTTGGAGAATACCGTTGCACCTTTAAGTTGATCGAAAAGGTCATCAATCCTAGGTAACAGGTATTTGTTTTTAACCGTTACCTGATTTAAACCTCTATAATCGATACAAAGACGTAACCCTCCATCTTTCTTCTTGACGAATAAGACTGGTGCTCCCCACGGCGACGTGCTAGGTCGTATATACCCCTTTTGTAATAATTCCTCAAGTTGCTCCTTGAGTTCATTCATTTCTAGGGTTGCCATGCGATAAGGAGCTTTTGATACAGGTTCTGTTCCGGGAAGTAGATCGATTGTAAACTCGACTTCACGTTCTGGAGGCATTCCAGGAATTTCTTCTGGGAATACATCTAGATACTCCCTCACTACTGGAATGTCATCAATTTTATTCTCCTTTAACTTGAGGTTATGGATATAGCATGCATAAAGCATATATCCTTTCTGCATAAGACTATAAAATTTTAAGGCATTTACTACCTTAGTCTTACGTTTGGGGAGTTGGACATAGTAGTTGACCTTTTTGCCTCTCGTCTTAGACAGTGTAATTTTGTGTTTCTGACACTCAATTACAGCTTTATATTGGGTAAGCCAATCCATTCCCAATATAATATCAAAATCTTTAAGGTCAAATTCTACTAAGTTTGCATAGAACTCAAGGTTCTTAATGACTATAGGAATCCCATCGTATCGTTTGGTGCACGATACAATTTTTCCCGAAGGCAACTGAATTCCTAAGTTAATCATTTTAGGTTTTGGCATCTCTAATTCAGGCAAGATTCTAGAAGAGATAAACGAACAACTTGCTCCAGAATCGAATAAAACCTTAACAGGCACACTTAAAGCCGTAAATGTACCTGTTATCACATCCCCTTGAGTTGAAAGATCTGCCTGATTAATAACATTGAGCCGCCCTATAGGTGCTCCATGGTTCCCTTGTTGGTTTCTATTTTGCTGAGGCCTCTGTCCTTGATTATTTCCGTTTCGCACATCCTGATTATTTGGCTGAGTGGGGATATTAATAAGGTCATCTCTTTTTGTAATATTTTCAATGCGGGTCTTACACTCCTTCCTCATATGACCTTCTCGGCCACATCTATAACATGTACCCGGCTTGGGGCATCCCCTAGCCAAGTGGGGCTTGTTGCATTTTGGGCATTGTGGTATGTACCCTTCATGGTTTCTAGTACCATTGTTGCCCCCTCCTTTGTTTCCCTGGACGGGTCGATTCTGCCCACCTCGAATATTGCCTTTATTGTTGCTGAGGTGGTTGTTGTTGCTGCTGCTTCCTCGGTTGTCCCGAATCCTCTTGTCCTGTCCTTGGAACCCGCGGCTAGACTCCCCGGCTTTTCTCTTCATCTGTTGTACACGAGAAACTGCGACAGCTCGATCGTAGATCGCTTGGAGGGTAGGATACTGAACTCCAGCCACCACTTCTCTAATGGAGAGGTTTAATCCCATTTCGAACTTCTGTGCCTTCTCGGCATCGGTGGAGACTAACTTAGGAGCAAATCTGACTAACTCCTTGAATCTGACATAGTATTCTTGTACAGATTGTGCTCCTTGTCGTAACGATAGAAACTCTTCATACATTGTTGCTTTGGTACTCATCGGGTAAAACCTTTCTCTTAGAGCTTCTGTAAAGTTTTCCCATGTATACTCCTCATCATCATCTAGCTCTCTCTTCTGTAACTGCCACCAGTCATCTGCATCACCTCCTAAAAAGTACGAGGCTACAGTAATCTTCTGCTCATCTGGGCAACGAGTCGCTTCGAGTAGCTTGTTGAAACTTTTTATCCAATCCTCCAATTTAGTAGGGTCCTCCTGCCCATCATAACGAGGTGGTCTGTATTGGTTCACCACTGCTAGGTGATTGAGCTGGGCTTGAGGTGGCGGCACAGCTGCTGTGGCTTGATTAATTTGACCCTGACCCAAGGCAATGAGCATTTGCTCAATGATCCTTAGGCGATCATTGTCAAGCGAGTTTGGCGTGTTTCGATTCTGAGGGGTTTGGTTGTTGGGTGCTCCCTGATTAGGAGGTACCATGTTGTGTCCAACACCCTGATTGTTGGTGATGTCAGGGTGATATATGTTGTGTGCAGGTGGTACAGCTTGTTGATTGGATACACCCGGTGCTGCTGGCACTTCGTGGTTAGTCATGTTCGGATTTTGGTGTGGCTCCATGTTGTTGAGGGCATTAACACTTCGGAGGGTTTTTCTAGTCCTTGCACGGGGTGCCATTCTGCTAAGGATGGTTAAGCAAGAGTGAGTTCAAGTCTAAGGGATGATTATGTCCTAAAACTCGATAGGTCATAGTATAAGGATGAGTTAACGCAGAAATGTCTAAGTTAGGAGTATGACTTTATTTAGAGATTAACCAGAAGGAATGAAATAACAAGATTTATTTCATAAATCTAGAGAATATTACAAGATAGAGAATTTAAAAAGAGCACTTATAATAAGGTCAAATGACTTAGTATATCATAACAATATATATTTTTTTTAAAAATTTTTTTATAAAAAATGATGCATGCTCATGAATGCATATGTCCCCACCCCAAAAATAATTTCAAAGTTTCAAAATTTAACATAGCCCATATGGGCCTTTGAAAAATATTTTGCATATTTCTTTCTCAAAATGGACTTTTTTTTTTTATCCATAAACCGGAGTTAAACTGTCGCATCCCTTAGTCAAGCTCGCCTTGTTGCTAACTTAACCAAGAAATGCTAAGATTAGAGGGTACCGCCTTCTAAGTAATTTGCCAACTAGTTAAGATATAGAGCTACAAAGTTGATTCCCAGGAAAGACTGGTAGAGCCACCGGCTGACGGGCAATCTTTAAAAACCAGACTCCTTAGACAGAATCAGCTCATGCAGTTCTATATTTAACAGTTTACAAATACTTAGAGTTTAAAAATACGCTCTGATACCACTCTGTAACACCCCGAAATTCATCCTCATAAGGTTTCAGAATTTTACCGCCACACTTGTCAGTCAGGCTCGCCCTTTGGCTAACTTAATTGACAAGTGCTACGGCTAAATATCTTCACATATAAATTTTTGTAATATGGACTTTAAAAATTATTTCCAATTTTATAAAATATAGTCATAAGAAAATTTAAAGTACTTAATACCAAAGCCATTGTTCTTTCTCACGCGGAAGCATAAACTAAAGGCAATATATAAGACATTAATAATTAAAAGTACGTGGTTCCTTAAAGCAACAATCTTTTTGATGAAAGGTAATCTCATCCCCAAATGCTCATGTCATGAGATGCAGTTCACATGTCAGCTCCAATATCTGTAAAAAGATAACACAACAACTTTTTATCAGTACAATGGTACTGAGTAAGTCAACCCGCTCCACTTTAAGAAGTGGATTTTAAAATAATGGTTGACACTCATTTAAAAAAAATAATTTTCACTTTTTCTTTTAAAAAGGATCACACACATTACCTTTAACAAAATAAATAACTTTCATTCTTACCATTGTAGCAACTATGCACAAGAGGACACCATTTTCCATATATCGTATCATATCATATCATATCATATCGATCATAAGTCATGATCAGCATGCAGCGGACTCATATACAGACACACTCCGGAGCCTTGGGTAACCCATCACGGATACACCCAAGAGTATAGACTCATACATGCAACAACGCCGTTTTGGCACAATTTATCAACAATGCCGTCTTGGCATATTTAGAGGGGGAGGCCCCGCAAGACACATCCCTAGTGCATTAGCCCTCTATCAAGTATGGCATCTTACTCAAGTTAATAGTGCACAATGGATTTAAAAGAGTTTTTCACAATTTTTCCACATAATATCCTCTTTAAAAGAGTTTTCAACAATTTCACGGGAGTAACCTCATAACAAGGGCATTCAATAATGCCAAATATCATTTCAACATTTAACTCCCATATCAATATCTCATATATATGAAAATATCATTTCATGGATCTCAAAATCCAACAATTTCTCATTTGTACCAAATATCAAGTCCAATGTCGCAGTTTACGCCAAGTCAGTTTAAAAATTCATATGAAAGGCGATTGCTTTGAAATTTAAACTGTAGATACTCAACACATAGTTGAACAAGTTTCATGTTTTACACTTTTCAAAATAAGGTATGGAAATAGTTCAAAAATTGAGTTCTTTTCAGAACATGTATTCTGTCAGAAATTCAATGGTGACTCTATAATTTTCAACAGGTTTTAAAAATAGTAATTTGCGACCAAAAATTCTAAAATTTTACTACAAGGTAGATAACATATAGATAAATATTTTTTATGAATAAACCATTTTGGTTTGAAACACTTAAGACCTTCAAAAATGAGGATTTCAGAAACACTATCATTTCTTAGATTTCAACAAAAAGAGATTTCGACCTTTCGATAAAGCGGATCCCATAACTTTTTCATATGAGTTCTAAAAATTATAAAAGTTTCCAGAAATATACTCAACTCAATAAGGAACAAGTTTTATGAAGGAACCTTTGAGGTATAATGAACCAAAATATTTTAAAAAGATGGATCATTACGTAAACGAAAAACGGACAGATTTTGGTGTAATGAGGGAATTCTAATTTTGTACTCTTAAAACATGGATGAGGATCTCCAAACTTAAAGAGAGAGTGTTAACTTACAGAATAGATGTATAAGACCAAGGAGATTCAAAGATAATGGCCGTTATAACACAAGATTCGCACCACAAATTACGGGTTTCGCTGAAATTCGACAAATAGAGGGAAATCAATTTATAGTATAAAAATAAAAGATTTAGATCTCTAAGATACAAGTTTCAAGGATGATATCTTACTAACCAAGTGTTGAGAAGAATTAGAACTCTTAGAATGATGAAGGTTGCCAAGCCTACAAGACTCCACAATCCTTAAGATATGCTCACTATGTGGGAGAACTTTGAAGAATAAAATGGGTAGTGAATTTGGCTAATGAGATGGATGAGATTGGTGTGTTTGAAGGCTAGAAACTCCCTCTATTTATAGGCTAAGATTTGAACAATTGAACATGACACATTGTGAGAGTGATTACAACCTCACCAATCATCCAATTAAGTGTGTCTTGAGCAATAATGGTTAGAGTATTTGTATCCACTCATTTGGTCCTTATAGCCTAACAAAGAGGCTATTAATTTGGGAGGCTATTAATTTTGTCCATCATGTTGTCTATTAACATAATGGTTTGCCTATTATGGAGGCTATTAATCTTGGTGGGTTCAAGAGATAATTGATCACCTTTCTTTGCTAGCCATTCATCCAAGACACTTGTTAATCATGTTGATTTTTTCATCTATTTGTTTAGGAAGAAAATTTCTTGCAATTGCTTTTTAACCTTATATTTGTGTAAGTAGTGTATCATGAAAATGATTGAAGTATTAGCTTGTCTAGAAAAATCATTATTCTTGCCATTATTTAGTGGCATGCATTTATACTCAATGAGTTGGATATGATAATATAATATTTATTTATTTATTTCAAGTATTGTATTTATATTAATGTGCTTTCAAAAAGATAATAATAATATACTTGCATGGTTTTATTTTATTCATAACAATACTCAAACCACAAAGTCTTCATGTCATCATCAAATAAAAATTATAATCTATGAATATATTTTCTTATATATAAAAGTTAATTCTCATAGATTCACATAAAAACTCATACTTTTATTTTTATAAAAATTTATTGGTACTTAAAATATTCACATACTATCCTCATAAAAATTTTCAAGACCAATGTGTATATATATAAAAACTTATATATATAATTTAAACAATAGATTTAAAAACTATATAATTCTATTACCCTTGATATTGAAATTCATATTTCTTTTGGAAAAGACAAATTTACATATATAGTTTTTCAAGTGTTGTTTTGTAGAAAAAAACAATATACTAATTCTTTAAGCAAGTGATTAAATATTTAATAAAAGTCTCTTTAGTGAATTACAATTATTTCGGGTAATTTCTATGGTATTACAATCAGGCCCAATAAGAGATAACCAGTCGCGAGACTGGCATCCTGGCGCTAAGCATGGCCCCGCAACTAGGGGCAGGCTAGCGACACAGCAACCCAACTGAAGAGAAGGCCAGTCCTGGAACATCCTGTCGCTAGCCCCTTGGCGCGAACCATGGTCTAGCGACACAGGAGGGTTTCGCGCCACATCAGCATGATGAAGAAGAAACTGTCCCTAGACTCCTGTCGCTAGCCTCGTGGCGCGATCCATGGTTTCGCGACAGGAGTATGGCTAGCGACACAGAATCAAGACCTGGTCCAGAGAGCCTCAAGACAGGGCGTGAAGTCTTGCAACATGCAACCTAGTTCTGCACCACACCGCGTGATGCCGCGACATGCTTGTGATGTGTGTGAGCCTTGCGACAGACTTGGGCCTCAGATCAAGGCCCATGGGCCTAGGGTTTCACCTCTATAAATATGTGGTGATCCCTATGTGCTCAGGAGTTAGACATTTTTTTCATTCTTGAAGACAGAATCAAGATTCTCTCTAGGTAGTTCTTAGTTTAGTGTTAGTTTTCTTTTTTTTGTATTATTTAATTTTTGCACTAGCTTAGCTTAGATTAGTTTTATTTTTAATGTTGTTTTGCCTTTAATAGCTTAAGTAGCCACTGTTCACAGCCTTTCTTTTGGTTATGGATTTTAGATTTAGGGTTTGTGATGCCCAAATTAATGGGGATTAACAAACCCACCTAATAACTGGGAAGTTAATCTGAAAATGTGTCCTAAAAACATGAAATGGGTGTTATTAACCCATGGGATTTACTGCTTTCCTTTTCTTTTGGGTTATTTGACCCTTATTTCTTGTTTAGCATGTAATATGTTCTTATTTTTTGTTAATGGTGCATGTTTGTGTGTGATCAAACCCTAGATTAGGATTTTGCTTTATTTAAATACTGTTCCAGTAGTTTATTTATGTTCAAGCATGTTCTTGTGGATTTTGAATCTTGTTTGGTTATTTTAGCTTAGAACAGCTTTTTAATCTGAAATAGGGTGAGATCACGCTGTTTGCATGCCACTGTTCATTTCTACTTTTACTGACTTGTGTCCTGAACCATCCCTGTCGCCAACCGCCTCCTGTCGCGAGACCACGTCTAGCGACAGGAAGGTTGTTTAGCGACAAGGGTGTCTAGGGACACCTGTCTTAATACTCTTGAAATCCTCAGTCGTGAGGCATTCCTGTCGCACAACACCTGCTTAGCGACTAAGGGCCAAACTCTTACATAATTTTTCTGCATGGCCTTTGTCGCGGAACACTCCTGTCGCGGACCCACGGTTCGCGACACACTTTTATTCCGAGACAGAAAATTATGCCTTGTCAATATTTTGAAAACCCAGTCGCTAGACACCCTGTCGCGGAGCCACGCCTCGCAACACAATTTCCATGACTAGTGACTGGGAGCCAAATACTTTGAAAATTCTCAGAAAACCTTGTGTCGCTAGATTCCTGTCGCGAGGCCACGCCTCGCGACACACTTTTGCTTAGCGACACAAGGTGAAACTCTGCTATATTTCTGAAAACCTGTCGAGGTACCCATGTCGTGGGTCTAGGCTCATGACACAATTTATGGTTTCTTGACATAATCCTCTCTTCTATTTAATCCCAAAAATTCTGATTTCTTAACCTCTATTATATTGCAAACACTCACATCTTAATCCCACGGATTAAGATGTAATATCCCAGAATTGCAATATAAGGCGTTATGGTGCCGAAATTTTGATTCTCCATTTCCATCACTTAATTAATTGAACCCTCTAGTCATTAATGATTAATGATTGTAATTAGCAATGATTAAATCACTAATTGTTATGATTAAAGGATCTTTCTTCAATTTTCATTAAAACATTTTTCTATAAACAAAACCATGATGCCTTAAACAGATAATCCGGACTGTAATTAATTATGGTAGGAGGGATTATTTAGGTCATCAACTATGGATTAGTTCCATAACCTTGCATGAGAAACCAATGTCTCTCATACAAGGCCTTGTTTTCATTTCATTTCCATCTTGTCTTTTCTGTATTGTGTGTAACAATTAGTAAAGAATACATCAGACTAATGTTGGCTGATGACAGTCTTTTATGACTGTCATTTGCGTCCAATTTAGTATCTTATTGATGATCTTTTGTTCTTAATTCCATTAGTTTTTAATGAATAATCATGGAGGATCAGAAAAGATGGAAGAAGAATTAAGATTGCAAAGAAGTTGGAATTACATTGAAAATGGTTTGAAATTATAAGTTTTCATTGTAAGTCTCGCACGCTGTGTTTTTATTTGAACTGATTCACGCTTTGTCATTTATCAGGAAGTTAAGCTGGAAAGCAGCAGGAAGTGGAAAAAGACATAGCGGGGAAAAAGAAGGAATTGTGCGAGGGCTTGTGTTCGAAATCAGGAAGAGATTTAAGAAAAATGTTCAGATGCTGAAGTCCACGCGATGATTGTTTGACATCGCGAGGAAAGAAAATCTGTGCAAGACAGAAAGCTTTAGATATTATGGCGAGAAGCAAACTCTTGGAGAAACTGTAAGACCTCGCCTTGTTGAGAAAGATGATTATATTTCTGACTCTCGCTTTGAAGGAACTGGGCAAAGCGAGAGGAGAGCTATTCTGATGCGAGCGGTTATCATCCAAGGCTAAAGCAGTTACAACGCCCATCTATAAATAAGACCCTTGGGGGAATCAGCTCAGCAGGCGGGAGATTGAAGAGAATAGCTCGATTTTACTCTCCAGTCCATTTTTAGAATTTAGTAGGTAGGTTAGGATTTAATTTTCACTGCAATTTACTTTAAGTTCTTCAAATTTGTAATTCAATTCCGTAGTAGATTTCTTTAAGATAGTTTTTAGATTAGCTTGAGGATACCCTGGAAGAAGAGTTGCTTTTGGAATGCTTGTTCATCCATCACGACGATCATCATCTAAACTTCCGACTCCTTCGCTCACCTTTGCATTATTCTGATTGCAATCAGATTTCCAGGTGTATTCGTTTTTAATTCTTTGTTATTCGAGATACATGAAGAATTATCGGTTATCAAATTGTGAATTTCTTATCTTTCTGGTTTCAATTTTCATTTCTCAATTCTGTTTCAGAAGAGTATAAACCTCAACTTCAATTTTCAATTCTGGAATTTGCATCACATCGATAATTCGATTCTCGAAGATTATAATACCTTCATATCTTAAATACATAATGTGTTCATTCTGATTACGCAAGAAGTTTGAATATTGTAGCCGAGTTAGGTATGAACTGACAGAATTATGAATTCATTTGATTTTCTGTTGATATTACGTCGTGATCACAAAATAGGAAGAAAATCATAGTGTTTAATGTTCAGAACTTTAAAAAGTTCCTAAAGACCCATGCAGTGTTAATCATCGCATGATAATCTTTAAGAATTAACAATTCTAAGTTCATGAATTTGAATTGGAAAGGTTCTGTATTCATGATTTTCTAAACAGAAATCCCAGAAGGTAGTTATGACAGTTATAGAACCTGATCATTCACTTCACATAAGGATAAAGCCACACTTCATCCTAAAAGATGATGCGAGGAAATATCCGGATAACTTTGCTGTGAGAAAGGCTATTTTAATACTCTCGCGATGTCAATCTGACAAAGCGAGAGAACCAATCTATAATAGCAACAGATTTGATATCCATTTCTCAGGGTATCAACTATTCACTTTTTACTTCTTATACATATATAACCCCTATCTTATAAGCAGGAATTGAATACCTCGCTGCATTCTTACAGAAATTATTGCGAGGCATTCAGTTCTTTGTATAAACAAAATCTGAGGAACATTCTTTGAATATTAACTCCCTCCACGCTGTACAGACATAGCGTGCGGAAAATTGGAATGTTCATAGTTTGAAACCCAAAGTAGTTACTGCAAGTTACTTTGGACATTTATTTTGCAGAATTATTTCTCAAATCCTTTTTCATGGGAAAGTTATTTCCTAATTTTGTCTAGTTCCCAGAGTATATTTTGGGAATACCCTAGCATTTTGATTAAGAGGACTCAGAACCCTCAATGTTTCTTTATACATATAATAATTACATATACATATAATATTTTGGGATATTTCCCAGTCTATGATGAGTAATCTTACTTCATAATTACAGACACATAATTCATATCTGCAATTCGTATTACCATTTTCACGAGTACAATGAGAAAAGATGATGATATAAGTTTTCTCAATCATTATTTACTCAGGTTAACGAAGAACAAACTTGTTCTTTAGTTGGACATTTAGTACCTGTCGTTTAAAAGGGAAAGATGTTTCAAAAACCATCTTTTGTCCTAATAATTAGTAGAGTATTAGGAAGATTAATTTCCAGGGTTCATAGTTTTATAGTTATCACTATATGCAATGGGTAGGAGATTAAATATTTCTCTTACAGTCTACTAATCCTGAGTAAAACCGTGGAATTTAGAAGTGTTTACAGAGATTTCTCAAGCTAAATCATCTATATGAATCTGAGTAGTCTGGATAAGTCAAGGAATTTGAATAGCAATTTTATCTTGACATACTTACAGGACTATTATTTCTTACAAATACTTGCAGGAATTACTCTGAGGATACAAGTTTTATGAAAACATTGGATGATAGATTTAAATACTTGCTTTTTCACTTTTTATAGAGGACATCCAACATAGGGTCATAAGATCAGTTTTACCCAGAGTAATGAAAAGAATAACTTCAAGTTCAGAAGAATATAAGATGATTTAGAAGTGACCTCGAGTTGTCAAGGGCTTAATCTGAGTCTGAAAGAAATAGATTAAGTGACAGTTCTAAAAAGCGTTTATCACAGAACGAGTCTGACCGATCATTCTGTGATGATAGTATTCCATGATTTCAGTGCTTAGAATGTCATGACACTGAATCACAAGTACCTGTCTTGGGAAGTGATTTTAGACATGAAGATTTGATTAAGTTGTATAAAGGATTTTTCTATCTCAATGAACTTTCATTATGTTTTAACCATTGAAGTATGATACTCTCATCATATTCTTATTTCATTCATTTGATTTGGTCCGTGTTATCTTAAAACACATGAACATAATCACAATATTCAACATCATTTTAATTGTTTTCTTTACTATTGTTTACAGCTTTAAGCATTTACATTTTAGCATTAAATCTTTAGTAATCATCATTACACCATCCTTAAACCAAGAGCAGAAACAGATTATAGAGCTAATAATTCTATTAAAACACTTCTATCGTGTAACTCTCTATTGAACGATCCCGACAATAAAAAATAAATATTGCAGCTTGATACCGTGCGCTTTCGGTAGGAAAAACTGTAACACCCCGGATTTGATAACCCAGGCCGGGATGTCACCGCCACACCTCCCTAGCAAGACACGGTTTCTCCGAGCTTGCTAAAGAGATGCAAGGCTATGGTTTTTCAGAATTTAAATCATTCAAACAGCCCATTATAATATAATTTTAAAAAAAAAACAATAATATCAAAGTTGCAGCGGAGAATAATATTTAAATACATGTATTGCAGCGGAATTTGAATATAGGGCCGACATGGCCAAAACACGGGTTAAACAGGCCCGTTCATGCAAGTCGTAACTAAATGTAGGAATTTAAAATAGAGTTTTTCCCCAAATGTTCCCATGTATGCATATGATGATGCATAATCCTCATACTCTGAAAGAAAAAGGGGAAAAATGGTTTGGGTCAGCAAAACGTGCTGAGTAAGTTAACACCTAGCATGATCTAGGGTTTCAAAGCCTTTAATTAAATTTCAGAAAAACATGTGCATACAAGACATGATTTAGACTTTAATTCATCTACTAATAATAATTTAATTACACAATTTAAAAGACAAGGATTTCCACACGTTCATAATTTAACACACACGAAAAAGGGGTTTAACACACGTTCATAACTTAACACACGTTCCTAATTTAACGCACATAATTTAAATAATTAAATTTTTCTCCTAAGCATGCATACAAAAATATTTCATTTACAAATTTTACCAACTTAAAGGAAATAATACTTAAATTGTGTACTTGACATGCCTTTAATCCACAATAACCATTTAGTCATGTTATGAAATTTAAAGACATAATTTAATTGCATAATTTAAAGACATGCAAAAATAAATAAATACTTAAAAATATTAAATCTTTTATTTCCCCGTTACGTAACCATTTCTCAATGTTTTGTATAGCCGGTGATCCGGCCGCCGCAGCCGTTTCGTAAGTATCTCGTATAGCCGGTGATCCGGCGGCCAGCAGCCGTTTCGTAAGTATCTCGTATAGCCGGTGATCCGGCGGCCAGCAGCCGTATCTGCCATACCCAGTAACACTCCGGAGCCTCGGGAAATCCATACGGACAAACCCGAGAGAGTAGGCAATGTATCTCCCGCCGATTGGCGTAATATCTCATCTAATTTCTCTCGTCCATTATAGGCCCGAAGAGAAAGGCTAGAGGGGCACCCTGCAGAGCACTCACCCTCCACCAAGTATCTCATGTATCATTTAGATTTAACGTATCGGGGTTTTTCAAAAGTATAGATGTATCGTATTTCAAATCTTTGATCGTTCGTTTCAACATTTCAAAATCATTCGATTCAAAAGTATATTGGCGTCACAGTTTGCGCCTTTTCAATTTAAAAATTCGATTTAAGTCCGAAAAATCTGAAACCTTCACAGTTTATGCAAAACACCCTAACGAACAACTTTCGTGTTTTAACGTTTTCGAAATAAGTTGAGGAAACATGTCAAAAATCGATTTTACTATGCAATCAGAAATCTGTCCGAACTCAGGTTTGACACAGTTCAAAATTTCGACTTTTTAACATATCAAATGGACTCCAAAAATTCTGAAATTTTATATGCCCATACTAGACATGATTATCTACAACTTTTATTTAGATTGCAAAGCTCAAATCGGACTAGAAAATATAGAAACAAATTCACTAAGTTCGAACATGTTCATAGGCAGATTTCAACACGTTTTGTCAAAACAGTTTCTTTTCGATGCGATTTAAAATAGCAAAAAATGAAAATGTCTGAAATTTTTACACAACCTAGATTTATGTGTTAGGATTAAAAGTCTAGTTTTGAGTTTTTGGGTTTGAACTCTCGAAATAGGGGTTTTGGTCCAATTTCAAATCTGTCACAGTTTCACATTCGACTCTCAAGGCAGGTTCTTTCTCGGCCGTTTTCAGATATCAAACCTCAATGAAAAATTATGAAAATTTTACACGAACTAGATCTATGTCTTAGGAGCGTTTTTCATGTTTTGAGTTTTTCCGTTTGAGCAGTTTTAAGGGTTCGAAAAATTCGCACACAATCGCTGCGCCGGGGGTTTTTCGTGTTGACAGATTTTAGAGTTACTAAATCTCTATGTTTGGTTACATTTTACGTCACCCAAAACCAAGTAAGCATTAACTTACAGTGGGGATGATGTGTAGGAGGTCACGGGATCGTCCGGGATCCACGGGATGTCACGAGCGAGTTTCCTCAAGTCGATTTCCTCTTCCAACGTCCACGAACCGAATCCGAAAGCAAAAATCATTAGTTAGATCAGATTTTTGGATTCAAAAATGGTTGGATAAACTCAAAAACCACTTACCAACGTCCTAGGGGACTGTCTTCTCTTTCTCAAGTCCCTCTTGTTCGGATTTCGTCGTCGGCACTTCAAGAACGCAAGGGATTTTGGGGTTTTCGGTTTTGGATGAACAAGGGAGAAGTTTTGAGAGTCTTGGGAGGAATGAGGGCTGCCAATTTCGAAATTAGGGTTGATTATTCGTGTCAAATCCCCTCAAATCCGTCCATATACTCTTCCCTTTGCTTAGGATTGAGTTTCCAAAGTCGGGGAGTCGAAATATGGCAAGAAATCGCCCGAAATCACATTGATTGCTGCTGCCTGTTTGGTGGCGCGGGGTTGGCGCGGTGTTTAGCCAAAAACCGCCCGGAGGGCGCGCCGCCTGGTCTGGGCCGTGCGTCCGGACTGGGCCGCGCGATCCCATCGGGCCTTTTCTCCTCTCTTTCGGACTTCTGTCCTCCTACGTTTTTGGGCTCGATTTTTCGGGTCATTCTCGGATCATAAATTCTTATCTTAAACTTATCTCGACTCAAATGAATTTCATGTTTGAAATTTTAAGTCCGTCGGTCTCGGGTTCGTCGGCTTCCAATTCGTCGTCTTTTGACTCCCGTGCAATAACTTGTGTAATTAAATTTCTTCCGACTTCACGGGTTTTTGGAATTAGAATTATTTTCCTTCTTGAATTTAATTCCAATTATTTTGACTCAATTCATGGAATGTCTTCGGGCTTCCTTTCCCTCTTTTATTCCAATTTGAATTTTGAATCTGTCGGCGTTTCATTTACGAGCAATAATTTATCGTGATAAATTATTTTCTTCTTCTCGGAGATATTTCGACATTGATCGGAATAAATTTTATTCCTTTGGACGTTGATAAAAATCTGGGGTATTACAGTCTACCCCCCTTAAGAATCAACTTCGCCCTCGAAGTTGTGTTTCGGCTTTTCTCGCGCTAAGAGTTAGGGTCGTTTTGTTTATTTTATTATTTTGCGATATTGTGTTATTGAATTATTGTTCGATTGTTGATTGTTTGTTGTTTGATTATTTTTTGACTGAACCCAGAAATGAAATTTCCGAGTTGCCTACGTACCCTGTGAAGGGATCAAGCCATGACGTAGTTCAAAACAAATTTGAATTTATTTATTTATTGATTTGGGGATACAAAATATTCGGGTTGTTACATCCTCCCCCCCTTAAGATTACAGTTATGTCCCCATAACTGTTGTTGGATCGGTTTGACTCAGGGTTGGGTAACGTCGTATACAATCATTTCTCACTGAGCTAGCAAGTCCGCTTGGTCTACAACATTCCATCGTCCTACAGCTCTTCCTTGATCTCCTTGTTGAGGGTTTGCCAAATCTAGCCTTTTCTCAATCATCTCCGCACGAACATTGCATTCTCTAATCATGTGGTCTTCTCCACCACATCTATAACAAGTCCCGCGCCTTGGGCATTCGCGCACCAGATGGGCTTGGTGGCACTGCGGGCAACGTGGTATGGATGCTTCATGGTTGCCATCTCGACTGTTTGGGTTCTGTGGCTGGTCAGGTTTAATGGTCACTTCCTTTCTCTCGTTAATATTCTCTATCCGCGTTCGGCAGTCACGTAGCCGATGACCAAATCGACCACACCGAAAGCACGCTCCGGGCTTAGGGCATCCTCTCGCATAATGTGGGTTACCACATTTTGGGCATGGTGGCGTATAGTCACCATGGTTGTAAACCATCCCTCTGTTTCTTCCACCGTTGCCTTGAGGTGGTCTATTCGGGCCTTCCAGAATATGGTTCCTTCCTAAGTAGTTATCGGTTATGTGGTCTCGTTTCCTCTTGCCTTGCCCTTGGTTGATTAGTGCATTCCCCAAGGCAACCACAGCTTCCTCTATAGTTCTTACTCGGTCACTTAAGTTCTTAGGCATGGAGGCTACTTCCCCTCCTTGATTGGTTGCACTAACGTCTTGCACTGGTTCATCGGGTTGTCGTAGCTCTTCATTGGTGTTGGGTGGGATGGGTGGATTGTTAGGTCTTCCTCTAGGTGCCATTCTGTCACGAAGCGCAAGGATTTGATTGTAAGGATTTAATACAGTGTTGGAAGAATAACGATTTACTGATCAAACGGTGTTGTTAGGAGTTGTTTTGGAGTTGATAATGTTCACTTGTTGGAAAATCGATCCCCTTGGCGTAGGTTTATGCCGAGTTTTTATATATATATATATATATATATATATATAAGGAATTTTCGAACAGAGATAAGAGGTGAGATAGTGCTTCTATTTCTCAGAAAGGAATAACTAGACAAAGGTAGATAGATAGCGTTGAGAAATCTTCAATCTCCTTAAGCCTCGTTGGTAGGGTCTTCCTCCATCGGGCTTCGATCCTATCTATCATTTCTTCGTTCCGTTTGGTAAGTTTTTTTGAAGTTGGGTCTATAGGTTATTTATGCGTTCACAGTCAGCCGCTCTTAAGTTTCAGAAGGATTGTAGGTCATCTTTAAGTTGAGTTATACGGCGTTTAGAGTATCGTATATTCTGTTGAGGGTCAATGTAGGCGTTCATCGTTCTCATCGTTAGGTTTCTCGACAAGTCATAATATATCGTCTAGGTGAAGATCTTTGGAAAAAGGTAGAGAATAGTTATGTGCACGTTAAGCATAGACGATCAAGATTTAAAACTAAGGCACAATTAGTCTCAAGCTAACGCTTCTAAGTCAAGAGTCAAGGTCTAGCCGAATGCTAGTGTGAGAATGGTATGTATCACAAACGATTCACATAAGAGGTTAGTACAAATATTTATGTATGCATATGCATATGAAATCCCCCCAATAAAAATTTAATGCATGCATTTATTTATCCATGGGTTTTAAAAATAAATTTATTCCATGGATAGATTAAAATAAGGATAAAAGGTTTGGGCCACTATATTGGGCCGAAAGGAATAAATTATTTGGGCTTTAAGTAAAAATAAGGTTATTGGGCCAAAATAATTGGGGCAACATAGTAATTAAATATTGGGCTAAAGTTTGGGCTAGGAAAAATAAATTTTGGGCTCAAAAGGTTTGCGATTTAAAATAATAAATTTTTGGCTAAAAGTTAGGGCTTAGAAAAAAAATTGGGCTAAAAAATGTTAGTTTAAAAATAATAATGGATTTTTAAATATAATACTAGTTTAAAAATAATACTCGTAATAGTTTAAAAATAATAATACTAGTTTTAAAAATAGTCCGGGCTCTGATACCACTTTGTAACACCCCGGATTTGATAACCCAGGCCGGGATGTCACCGCCACACCTCCCTAGCAAGACACGGTTTCTCCGAGCTTGCTAAAGAGATGCAAGGCTATGGTTTTTCAGAATTTAAATCATTCAAACAGCCCATTATAATATAATTTAAAAAAAAAACAATAATATCAAAGTTGCAGCGGAGAATAATATTTAAATACATGTATTGCAGCGGAATTTGAATATAGGGCCGACATGGCCAAAACACGGGTTAAACAGGCCCGTTCATGCAAGTCGTAACTAAATGTAGGAATTTAAAATAGAGTTTTTCCCCAAATGTTCCCATGTATGCATATGATGATGCATAATCCTCATACTCTGAAAGAAAAAGGGGAAAAATGGTTTGGGTCAGCAAAACGTGCTGAGTAAGTTAACACCTAGCATGATCTAGGGTTTCAAAGCCTTTAATTAAATTTCAGAAAAACATGTGCATACAAGACATGATTTAGACTTTAATTCATCTACTAATAATAATTTAATTACACAATTTAAAAGACAAGGATTTCCACACGTTCATAATTTAACACACACGAAAAAGGGGTTTAACACACGTTCATAACTTAACACACGTTCCTAATTTAACGCACATAATTTAAATAATTAAATTTTTCTCCTAAGCATGCATACAAAAATATTTCATTTACAAATTTTACCAACTTAAAGGAAATAATACTTAAATTGTGTACTTGACATGCCTTTAATCCACAATAACCATTTAGTCATGTTATGAAATTTAAAGACATAATTTAATTGCATAATTTAAAGACATGCAAAAATAAATAAATACTTAAAAATATTAAATCTTTTATTTCCCCGTTACGTAACCATTTCTCAATGTTTTGTATAGCCGGTGATCCGGCCGCCGCAGCCGTTTCGTAAGTATCTCGTATAGCCGGTGATCCGGCGGCCAGCAGCCGTTTCGTAAGTATCTCGTATAGCCGGTGATCCGGCGGCCAGCAGCCGTATCTGCCATACCCAGTAACACTCCGGAGCCTCGGGAAATCCATACGGACAAACCCGAGAGAGTAGGCAATGTATCTCCCGCCGATTGGCGTAATATCTCATCTAATTTCTCTCGTCCATTATAGGCCCGAAGAGAAAGGCTAGAGGGGCACCCTGCAGAGCACTCACCCTCCACCAAGTATCTCATGTATCATTTAGATTTAACGTATCGGGGTTTTTCAAAAGTATAGATGTATCGTATTTCAAATCTTTGATCGTTCGTTTCAACATTTCAAAATCATTCGATTCAAAAGTATATTGGCGTCACAGTTTGCGCCTTTTCAATTTAAAAATTCGATTTAAGTCCGAAAAATCTGAAACCTTCACAGTTTATGCAAAACACCCTAACGAACAACTTTCGTGTTTTAACGTTTTCGAAATAAGTTGAGGAAACATGTCAAAAATCGATTTTACTATGCAATCAGAAATCTGTCCGAACTCAGGTTTGACACAGTTCAAAATTTCGACTTTTTAACATATCAAATGGACTCCAAAAATTCTGAAATTTTATATGCCCATACTAGACATGATTATCTACAACTTTTATTTAGATTGCAAAGCTCAAATCGGACTAGAAAATATAGAAACAAATTCACTAAGTTCGAACATGTTCATAGGCAGATTTCAACACGTTTTGTCAAAACAGTTTCTTTTCGATGCGATTTAAAATAGCAAAAAATGAAAATGTCTGAAATTTTTACACAACCTAGATTTATGTGTTAGGATTAAAAGTCTAGTTTTGAGTTTTTGGGTTTGAACTCTCGAAATAGGGGTTTTGGTCCAATTTCAAATCTGTCACAGTTTCACATTCGACTCTCAAGGCAGGTTCTTTCTCGGCCGTTTTCAGATATCAAACCTCAATGAAAAATTATGAAAATTTTACACGAACTAGATCTATGTCTTAGGAGCGTTTTTCATGTTTTGAGTTTTTCCGTTTGAGCAGTTTTAAGGGTTCGAAAAATTCGCACACAATCGCTGCGCCGGGGGTTTTTCGTGTTGACAGATTTTAGAGTTACTAAATCTCTATGTTTGGTTACATTTTACGTCACTCAAAACCAAGTAAGCATTAACTTACAGTGGAGATGATGTGTAGGAGGTCACGGGATCGTCCGGGATCCACGGGATGTCACGAGCGAGTTTCCTCAAGTCGATTTCCTCTTCCAACGTCCACGAACCGAATCCGAAAGCAAAAATCATTAGTTAGATCAGATTTTTGGATTCAAAAATGGTTGGATAAACTCAAAAACCACTTACCAACGTCCTAGGGGACTGTCTTCTCTTTCTCAAGTCCCTCTTGTTCGGATTTCGTCGTCGGCACTTCAAGAACGCAAGGGATTTTGGGGTTTTCGGTTTTGGATGAACAAGGGAGAAGTTTTGAGAGTCTTGGGAGGAATGAGGGCTGCCAATTTCGAAATTAGGGTTGATTATTCGTGTCAAATCCCCTCAAATCCGTCCATATACTCTTCCCTTTGCTTAGGATTGAGTTTCCAAAGTCGGGGAGTCGAAATATGGCAAGAAATCGCCCGAAATCACATTGATTGCTGCTGCCTGTTTGGTGGCGCGGGGTTGGCGCGGTGTTTAGCCAAAAACCGCCCGGAGGGCGCGCCGCCTGGTCTGGGCCGTGCGTCCGGACTGGGCCGCGCGATCCCGTCGGGCCTTTTCTCCTCTCTTTCGGACTTCTGTCCTCCTACGTTTTTGGGCTCGATTTTTCGGGTCATTCTCGGATCATAAATTCTTATCTTAAACTTATCTCGACTCAAATGAATTTCATGTTTGAAATTTTAAGTCCGTCGGTCTCGGGTTCGTCGGCTTCCAATTCGTCGTCTTTTGACTCCCGTGCAATAACTTGTGTAATTAAATTTCTTCCGACTTCACGGGTTTTTGGAATTAGAATTATTTTCCTTCTTGAATTTAATTCCAATTATTTTGACTCAATTCATGGAATGTCTTCGGGCTTCCTTTCCCTCTTTTATTCCAATTTGAATTTTGAATCTGTCGGCGTTTCATTTACAAGCAATAATTTATCGTGATAAATTATTTTCTTCTTCTCGGAGATATTTCGACATTGATCGGAATAAATTTTATTCCTTTGGACGTTGATAAAAATCTGGGGTATTACAGTCTACCCCCCTTAAGAATCAACTTCGCCCTCGAAGTTGTGTTTCGGCTTTTCTCGCGCTAAGAGTTAGGGTCGTTTTGTTTATTTTATTATTTTGCGATATTGTGTTATTGAATTATTGTTCGATTGTTGATTGTTTGTTGTTTGATTATTTTTTGACTGAACCCAGAAATGAAATTTCCGAGTTGCCTACGTACCCTGTGAAGGGATCAAGCCATGACGTAGTTCAAAACAAATTTGAATTTATTTATTTATTGATTTGGGGATACAAAATATTCGGGTTGTTACATCCTCCCCCCCTTAAGATTACAGTTATGTCCCCATAACTGTTGTTGGATCGGTTTGACTCAGGGTTGGGTAACGTCGTATACAATCATTTCTCACTGAGCTAGAAAGTCCGCTTGGTCTACAACATTCCATCGTCCTACAGCTCTTCCTTGATCTCCTTGTTGAGGGTTTGCCAAATCTAGCCTTTTCTCAATCATCTCCGCACGAACATTGCATTCTCTAATCATGTGGTCTTCTCCACCACATCTATAACAAGTCCCGCGCCTTGGGCATTCGCGCACCAGATGGGCTTGGTGGCACTGCGGGCAACGTGGTATGGATGCTTCATGGTTGCCATCTCGACTGTTTGGGTTCTGTGGCTGGTCAGGTTTAATGGTCACTTCCTTTCTCTCGTTAATATTCTCTATCCGCGTTCGGCAGTCACGTAGCCGATGACCAAATCGACCACACCGAAAGCACGCTCCGGGCTTAGGGCATCCTCTCGCATAATGTGGGTTACCACATTTTGGGCATGGTGGCGTATAGTCACCATGGTTGTAAACCATCCCTCTGTTTCTTCCACCGTTGCCTTGAGGTGGTCTATTCGGGCCTTCCAGAATATGGTTCCTTCCTAAGTAGTTATCGGTTATGTGGTCTCGTTTCCTCTTGCCTTGCCCTTGGTTGATTAGTGCATTCCCCAAGGCAACCACAGCTTCCTCTATAGTTCTTACTCGGTCACTTAAGTTCTTAGGCATGGAGGCTACTTCCCCTCCTTGATTGGTTGCACTAACGTCTTGCACTGGTTCATCGGGTTGTCGTAGCTCTTCATTGGTGTTGGGTGGGATGGGTGGATTGTTAGGTCTTCCTCTAGGTGCCATTCTGTCATGAAGCGCAAGGATTTGATTGTAAGGATTTAATACAGTGTTGGAAGAATAACGATTTACTGATCAAACGGTGTTGTTAGGAGTTGTTTTGGAGTTGATAATGTTCACTTGTTGGAAAATCGATCCCCTTGGCGTAGGTTTATGCCGAGTTTTTATATATATATATATATATATATATAAGGAATTTTCGAACAGAGATAAGAGGTGAGATAGTGCTTCTATTTCTCGGAAAGGAATAACTAGACAAAGGTAGATAGATAGCGTTGAGAAATCTTCAATCTCCTTAAGCCTCGTTGGTAGGGTCTTCCTCCATCGGGCTTCGATCCTATCTATCATTTCTTCGTTCCGTTTGGTAAGTTTTTTTGAAGTTGGGTCTATAGGTTATTTATGCGTTCACAGTCAGCCGCTCTTAAGTTTCAGAAGGATTGTAGGTCATCTTTAAGTTGAGTTATACGGCGTTTAGAGTATCGTATATTCTGTTGAGGGTCAATGTAGGCGTTCATCGTTCTCATCGTTAGGTTTCTCGACAAGTCATAATATATCGTCTAGGTGAAGATCTTTGGAAAAAGGTAGAGAATAGTTATGTGCACGTTAAGCATAGACGATCAAGATTTAAAACTAAGGCACAATTAGTCTCAAGCTAACGCTTCTAAGTCAAGAGTCAAGGTCTAGCCGAATGCTAGTGTGAGAATGGTATGTATCACAAACGATTCACATAAGAGGTTAGTACAAATATTTATGTATGCATATGCATATGAAATCCCCCCAATAAAAATTTAATGCATGCATTTATTTATCCATGGGTTTTAAAAATAAATTTATTCCATGGATAGATTAAAATAAGGATAAAAGGTTTGGGCCACTATATTGGGCCGAAAGGAATAAATTATTTGGGCTTTAAGTAAAAATAAGGTTATTGGGCCAAAATAATTGGGGCAACATAGTAATTAAATATTGGGCTAAAGTTTGGGCTAGGAAAAATAAATTTTGGGCTCAAAAGGTTTGCGATTTAAAATAATAAATTTTTGGCTAAAAGTTAGGGCTTAGAAAAAAAATTGGGCTAAAAAATGTTAGTTTAAAAATAATAATGGATTTTTAAATATAATACTAGTTTAAAAATAATACTCGTAATAGTTTAAAAATAATAATACTAGTTTTAAAAATAGTCCGGGCTCTGATACCACTTTGTAACACCCCGGATTTGATAACCCAGGCCGGGATGTCACCGCCACACCTCCCTAGCAAGACACGGTTTCTCCGAGCTTGCTAAAGAGATGCAAGGCTATGGTTTTTCAGAATTTAAATCATTCAAACAGCCCATTATAATATAATTTAAAAAAAAAACAATAATATCAAAGTTGCAGCGGAGAATAATATTTAAATACATGTATTGCAGCGGAATTTGAATATAGGGCCGACATGGCCAAAACACGGGTTAAACAGGCCCGTTCATGCAAGTCGTAACTAAATGTAGGAATTTAAAATAGAGTTTTTCCCCAAATGTTCCCATGTATGCATATGATGATGCATAATCCTCATACTCTGAAAGAAAAAGGGGAAAAATGGTTTGGGTCAGCAAAACGTGCTGAGTAAGTTAACACCTAGCATGATCTAGGGTTTCAAAGCCTTTAATTAAATTTCAGAAAAACATGTGCATACAAGACATGATTTAGACTTTAATTCATCTACTAATAATAATTTAATTACACAATTTAAAAGACAAGGATTTCCACACGTTCATAATTTAACACACACGAAAAAGGGGTTTAACACACGTTCATAACTTAACACACGTTCCTAATTTAACGCACATAATTTAAATAATTAAATTTTTCTCCTAAGCATGCATACAAAAATATTTCATTTACAAATTTTACCAACTTAAAGGAAATAATACTTAAATTGTGTACTTGACATGCCTTTAATCCACAATAACCATTTAGTCATGTTATGAAATTTAAAGACATAATTTAATTGCATAATTTAAAGACATGCAAAAATAAATAAATACTTAAAAATATTTAATCTTTTATTTCCCCGTTACGTAACCATTTCTCAATGTTTTGTATAGCCGGTGATCCGGCGGCCGCAGCCGTTTCGTAAGTATCTCGTATAGCCGGTGATCCGGCGGCCAGCAGCCGTATCTGCCATACCCAGTAATACTCCGGAGCCTCGGGAAATCCATACGGACAAACCCGAGAGAGTAGGCAATGTATCTCCCGCCGATTGGCGTAATATCTCATCTAATTTCTCTCGTCCATTATAGGCCCGAAGAGAAAGGTTAGAGGGGCACCCTGCAGAGCACTCACCCTCCACCAAGTATCTCATGTATCATTTAGATTTAACGTATCGGGGTTTTTCAAAAGTATAGATGTATCGTATTTCAAATCTTTGATCGTTCGTTTCAACATTTCAAAATCATTCGATTCAAAAGTATCTTGGCGTCACAGTTTGCGCCTTTTCAATTTAAAAATTCGATTTAAGTCCGAAAAATCTGAAACCTTCACAGTTTATGCAAAACACCCTAACGAACAACTTTCGTGTTTTAACTTTTTCGAAATAAGTTGAGGAAACATGTCAAAAATCGATTTTACTATGCAATCAGAAATCTGTCCGAACTCAGGTTTGACACAGTTCAAAATTTCGACTTTTTAACATATCAAATGGACTCCAAAAATTCTGAAATTTTATATGCACATACTGGACATGATTATCTACAACTTTTATTTAGATTGCAAAGCTCAAATCGGACTAGAAAATATAGAAACAAATTCACTAAGTTCGAACATGTTCATAGGCAGATTTCAACACGTTTTGTCAAAACAGTTTCTTTTCGATGCGATTTAAAATAGCAAACGTTAATGAAAATGTCTGAAAGTTTTATACAACCTAGATTTATGTGTTAGGATTAAAAGTCTAGTTTTGAGTTTTTGGGTTTGAACTCTCGAAATAGGGGTTTTGGTCCAATTTCAAATCTGTCACAGTTTCACATTCGACTCTCAAGGCAGGTTCTTTCTCGGCCATTTTCAGATATCAAACCTCAATGAAAAATTATGAAAATTTTACACGAACTAGATCTATGTCTTAGGAGCGTTTTTCATGTTTTGAGTTTTTCCGTTTGAGCAGTTTTAAGGGTTCGAAAAATTCGCACACAATCGCTGCGCCGGGGGTTTTTCGTGTTGACAGATTTTAGAGTTACTAAATCTCTATGTTTGGTTACATTTTACGTCACCCAAAACCAAGTAAGCATTAACTTACAGTGGGGATGATGTCTAGGAGGTCACGGGATCGTCCGGGATCCACGGGATGTCACGAGCGAGTTTCCTCAAGTCGATTTCCTCTTCCAACGTCCACGAACCGAATCCGAAAGCAAAAATCCTTAGTTAGATCAGATTTTTGGATTCAAAAATGGTTGGATAAACTCAAAAACCACTTACCAACGTCCTAGGGGACTGTCTTCTCTTTCTCAAGTCCCTCTTGTTCGGATTTCGTCGTCGGCACTTCAAGAACGCAAGGGATTTTGGGGTTTTCGGTTTTGGATGAACAAGGGAGAAGTTTTGAGAGTCTTGGGAGGAATGAGGGCTGCCAATTTCGAAATTAGGGTTGATTATTCGTGTCAAATCCCCTCAAATCCGTCCATATACTCTTCCCTTTGCTTAGGATTGAGTTTCCAAAGTCGGGGAGTCGAAATATGGCAAGAAATCGCCCGAAATCACATTGATTGCTGTTGCCTGTTTGGTGGCGCGGGGTTGGCGCGGTGTTTAGCCAAAAACCGCCCGGAGGGCGCGCCGCCTGGTCTGGGCCGTGCGTCCGGACTGGGCCGCGCGATCCCGTCGGGCCTTTTCTCCTCTCTTTCGGACTTCTGTCCTCCTACGTTTTTGGGCTCGATTTTTCGGGTCATTCTCGGATCATAAATTCTTATCTTAAACTTATCTCGACTCAAATGAATTTCATGTTTGAAATTTTAAGTCCGTCGGTCTCGGGTTCGTCGGCTTCCAATTCGTCGTCTTTTGACTCCCGTGCAATAACTTGTGTAATTAAATTTCTTCCGACTTCACGGGTTTTTGGAATTAGAATTATTTTCCTTCTTGAATTTAATTCCAATTATTTTGACTCAATTCATGGAATGTCTTCGGGCTTCCTTTCCCTCTTTTATTCCAATTTGAATTTTGAATCTGTCGGCGTTTCATTTCCGAGCAATAATTTATCGTGATAAATTATTTTCTTCTTCTCGGAGATATTTCGACATTGATCGGAATAAATTTTATTCCTTTGGACGTTGATAAAAATCTGGGGTATTACAAAAACTAGGCAAGCTTTTTAACAGCCCTATAGGATTATAGTGTAAAGGCTGTCGGGGGGCATTGCAGCGGGTTTCTACCTCAAAGCTTCATGGCACCGTTGCCGGGGAGGGTGTAGCGTTATGAATTTTAGAACTGTAGATACTCTTTACTCTTTGGTTTAACTGTAATTATTTACTTTATACCATAACAAATTCATTAATTCTTTCATTTTGTTCACAGAAAAGTCTCAACAGTTTATGAGCGAAAGAATAACTTGATCTTCAAGGCCACCTTTGCTTCCTTTCAATTGTGAACTTGAGAGAACAGCAAGGCTGATCAGAGCAAGCGCAAGAAGGAGACAGAGAGATCTTGTGGAAGGGAATCTTTCAACAATAACTAGGATGGCTAACAATGGACAAAATGACGGACCTGGAAACTTACCAAATGGACAACCAGATAATCAGCAAAATGTACCACTTCGAGGACATTTTCAAGCACCACAGAGAGCTGCTGCACCACAATTTATTCATCAACACTATTTTCCACCAAATTTTGCTAATCCTGCTCCAAATCCTCAAGAAGAACAATATCAACCATGGCAACCAAACGTTGATCAGTATCTGGCTGGAACAGATGAGGAGGTTGATATACCGCCTGGTATATTAAACCTAGCTTCCTCTAGAGCCTTTTATGGAATGAGTGCTGAAGATCCACACTTGCATCTCAAAAAGTTTGTTGAACTGAGTAAGACAGTGAAGAAGGGAAGAGCCTCAAGGGAAACCATTTAACTAGCAATGTTTCCATTCTCTTTGGATGGTTCTGCGAAAGAATGGTATGATTCATTGAATGCTCAACAGAAGGCTACTTGGCCAGAACTAGTCAGAAACTTCTTACTCAAGTATTTTCCTGAAAGCAAAGTAGATGAATGGGTAGATAAGATTTCTAGCTTCAAGATGAGAAAAGGAGAATCTCTGAAGGATGCTCGAGACAGATTCATTGATATGCTTAAGAGATGTCCACAGCATGGTATCACAGAAAGAAGACTTTTAAAGATCTTTTTCACTGGACTCACTCACACTTGGCAGATGATGATTAATGCCACTGGAGGGGAACAATTACTTCAGATGCCACTTGATAGAGCGTGGTCAACAATAGACACCATGACAGCTAGCAGAGCAGTCCTCCAAGACGATGATCCACCATCTCCTACAAGAAAGAGTCTTGTCATCCACACAGACAAAAATGAAGAGAAATTTGCAGCACTCACTAAAAAGATTGCTGAGCTACAGTTAGCTCAGCAAACAAGTCAACAAGTTCAGCATCAACAACAACAGCAACCAGTGATGATCCTTCAACCTGCTCCAATGGAACCAGTGTATCAATGCGGAATTTGCTCAGGGCCACATCACAATGATCAGTGTCCACAAATCCAGGAAGCCCCAAAGAAAGATGAGAGCTGTAACTACACCGGATTCCAGAACAAGCACTCGAATCTGAGCTATGGTAATACTCAGAACGCACAAAATGCACATCTTCTGAATCCACAACAACAAAATCAGCAACAGTTTCGTCCTCCACAACCATTTTATCCACAGCAACAGATGTACCCTCAAAGACCTCTTCAACAGATGAACCAACAGAACAGGCCATGTGGACAGTTTGCACCAGTCCCTGCAAACTTTCCACAGCAACCTTATCCTGTTGCTCAAGACAATACTTACTCTTTAAAGGTGGAGAATGCTCTGAAGGAGTTTATTGTTAAGCAGACAGAGACGAATAATCAACTGCAGGCTTCAATCAAGAATGTTGAAAATTCAGTAACAGAGATGGCCAAATTACTACAGCAAAGAGAAAAAGGAAAATTACCAAGTTCTTCTGAAACAAATCCACAATGTAAGGCAGTTACATTGAGGGGAGGAAAAGAGGTTGTTGATCCTGAATTTGAAAAGAAACGAGATAGGTTGCTGCAGCAGAAAAAGTTCAAGGATGTTCAAACGATGGAAGAAGATGATCAGCTTGAACAAAGACAGATACTTGAGGATAAGGGTTTGGAAAAGAATGTCTCAGGATATTCCTTTCCAAAGGAAAAAGAGGGAGGTAATGATAATCCTAACTCTACAGGTAACAAAAAGGATTCACTGGATGAACACATGCCCAGGATACCATATCCTGGGAGACTCAAAAATGATCTTCAAGAAATTAAATTTAAGAAATTTCTTGAAAAGATTAAGGCCATTGAAATATCAATCCATTTGGTTGAATTAATTGCTGAAATGCCCACTTACGCTAAGTTTCTGAAAGAAATAATTTCAGGGAAACGAAGTGCAGGAGAGCAGCAAATGGTGGTCTTAAATCAAAATTGTAGCTTGGTTCTTCAACAAAGGATTCCTCCAAAGCTTGAAGATCCAGGGAGTTTTACTTTACCTCTGATTATCAACTGTAAAGAAGCTGGGCGAGGGCTCTGTGACTTAGGAAGCAGCATCAATGTAATGCCACTTGCTATGGCCAGACGTTTGGATTTGGGAAAGATGAGGCCAGTTAATATGACCCTCTTCTTTGCTGACCAATCGAGCACCAGACCAGAAGGGAACATTGAAGATGTTATAGTAAAGACAGGAGGCCTTTGTTTTCCAGCTGACTTTGTCATTCTTGATATCGACGAAAATGTCAGGATTCCTATCATACTAGGAAGGCCTTTCCTGGTGACTGCGGGAGCCATGATTGATGCAAAGAATGGCATAGTGAAACTTCATGTTGATAACCAGGAAGTCACTTTCCACATGATGAAGATGTCAACATATCCTTTTAATGCTTTTGAAACCAATGTAGCGGGAAAGGAATTAGATTCTAGTACCATGGAGGGAGGAAATCTTTTTTATTACTATAATCTCTTTACCACTGATGTAATTGAGAACAATCTCACCCCACTCACAAATGCTAAAGATGCTACTTTTGCTTACTTGTGCGCGGTTAGATTCGCTGATCTTGAGACTGGTGAAATCAAGGATGGATCAGAAAGTGAGGATATGCCATCTTCAGAGCAATCTGAGGATGACATTGATAAAACAGACCTTTCTAAAGAAGGATCTGATTTAAAGATGGAAGTGCAAACTCGAAGCAAATTAATTCCATCAATAGAAAACCCACCTGAGCTTGAACTTGAAGTATTACCAGAACATCTTAAGTATGCCTTTTTGGCAGACAAAAAGAAGCTTCCGGTAATAATTTCATCCAAATTGAGTGAAGAACAAGAACAAGCTCTAGTAGGTACTCTTAAAAATCATATTCAGGCAATTGCTTGGACTATAGCAAATATCAAAGGCATCAGTCCACACATTTGTATGCATAGGATTCTGATGGAGGTTGAATACAAACCATCCAGACAACCACAAAGGAGGCTAAATCCACCAATGCAGGAAGTTGTCAAGAAGGAGGTAATCAAGCTACTTGATGCAGGTATAATCTATCCTATCTCTGATAGTAAATGGGTAAGTCCAACACAAGTTGTACCCAAAAAGGGTGGGATTTGTATTGTGACTAATGAACATGGTGATGAAGTAGCAACAAGACCAGTAACTGGTTGGAGAGTTTGCATTGATTATAGAAAATTAAACACTGCCACAAGAAAAGATCATTTTCCTTTGCCTTTTATTGATCAAATGTTAGAAAGACTGTCAGGTAAACCATTTTAGAGCTTCTTAGATGGTTATTCTGGTTATAACCAAATAGTTATTGCTAGTGAAGATCATGAGAAAACAACTTTTACTTGCCCATATGGAACATTTGCTTATAGAAGAATGCCTTTTCGATTATGTAATGCTCCTGCTACTTTTCAAAGATGCATGATGAGTATTTTCTCTGATTTTATTGAAAAATGCATTGAAGTGTTTATGGATGATTTTACTGTTCATGGAACTGACTTTGAAGATTCTTTAAAAAATTTGTCAAAAATTTTGCAGAGATGTGAGGACACTAACCTAGTTCTTAACTGGGAAAAGTGTCATTTCATGGTTCAGGAAGGAATTGTCTTAGGACACAAAGTATCTAGAGCAGGAATAGAAGTGGACAAAGCTAAGGTTTCTGTGATAGCAAATCTACCGCCACCCAAAACAATTAAGGCAGTAAGGAGTTTTCTTGGTCATGTTGGTTTTTATAGAAGGTTTATTAAGGACTTTTCTAAGATAGCAAGACCTTTATGTAATCTTCTTCATAAGGATGTGACATTTAGCTTTGATGAAGATTGCTTGACTGCTTTTAAGACATTAAAGGAGAAACTAATCACTGCACCTATAGTTCAGTCTCCTGATTGGAGTCTACCTTTTGAACTTATGTGTGATGGAAGTGAGAATGCAGTAGGAGCAGTTTTGGGGCAACATAAAGAAGGCAAACATCATGTTATCTATTATGCTAGCCATACTCTTAATGATGCTCAGATAAACTACACTACTACAGAAAAGGAAATGTATGCTGTAGTTTTTGCTTTTGACAAGTTCAGACAGTATCTTATTGGAGCCCAAACTATAGTTTACACAGATCATACTGCATTACGATATCTCTTCTCAAAGCAAGAAGCCAAACCGAGGCTGATAAGATGGGTTTTACTTTTACAAGAGTTTGACATTATTATTAAAGATAGAAAAGGAAAAGATAATGGAGTAGCAGACCATCTTTCTAGATTGGAGGAGAAAACAGAGAAGGAGGAAGTTGTAAATGATAAATTTCTAGATGAACAATTGTATGCGTTGCAGTTGCATCAATTTGATTGTCCTTGGTTTTCAGATTTTGCTAATTATCTAGCTTGCAAGATTGTCCCAAAGTTTAAAGACTCTCATCAGAAGTCAAGGTTTTTCAGAGAAATTCAGAAATACTATTGGGATGATCCCTTCTTATTCAAGTTTTGTTCTGATCAGGTTATTAGGCGCTGTGTTCATGAAAAAGAAGGTTTTCAAATTGTTAGAAAGTGTCATGAGAATCCTCTAGGAGGCCATCATGGTCCTGCTAGAACTGCTAGAAAAGTCCTAGACTGTGGCTTTTACTGGCCAACTATCTTTTTGGATTCTCAGAAACTTATAAAGATGTGTGACAGATGTCAAAGATTGGGAAACATTTCAATGAGAGAAGAAATGCCTCAAAAAGGGATTTTAGAAGTAGAGATATTTGATGTGTGGGGAATTGATTTTATGGGACCTTTTCCCCCATCTTTTGGTAATCACTATATTCTAGTAGCTGTTGATTATGTCTCAAAATGGGTAGAAGCAGTAGCCTTACCCAATAATGAAGCTAAACAAGTTACTAAATTTCTACAGAAGAATATTTTTACCAGGTTTGGAGCCCCTCGTGCCATTATATCTGATGGAGGATCTCACTTTGTAAATAAACTCTTTGAGAAATTACTGAAGCAGTATGGTGTTCATCATAAAGTTGGATCACCATATCATCCTCAGACAAGTGGACAGGTGGAGGTATCTAATAAGGAAATCAAGCATATTTTACAAGCTTCTGTGAATATTACAAGAAAAGACTGGTCAAAGAAGCTAGATGATGCTTTATGGGCTTACAGAACTGCTTTTAAGACTCCTATAGGAATGTCTTCCTACAGATTAGTTTTTGGAAAAGCATGCCATCTCCCAGTTGAGCTAGAACATAGAGCATATTGGGCCATTAAGATGCTCAACATGGATCTTCAGTCAGGACAAGACAAGAGGAAGTTTGATCTGTCTAAGTTGGAAGAGATGAGACTGGAAGCATATGAAAGCAGCAAAATTTATAAAGATCGAACTAAGAAAATTCATGATTCAAAAATTAAACATAAGGAATTTTCTGTTGGTCAATTGGTTTTGCTTTATAATTCTCGTTTGAAATTATTTCCAGGTAAGCTCAGATCAAGGTGGACAGGACCATTTCCCATTGTAGCTGTTCATGACAATGGAGCAGTTACAATTATGCTCAGTGAAGGAGAAAAGACTGTAAATGGACACAGGCTAAAGGAGTATATTGGTCAACAAGATTTAAATATCCAAACTGAATATTTGGATAACCCTTAGTATTCTGTCTTTAAAAAATATATATATATATATATATATATATAGGGTGGTGGATACTACCCCAGTTAACTGAGTAGTATTTCCCTTTTTCTTTAAATATAATTTCCATCTCTAATTCTTTTATTCTTTATTTTCAGGTATTCGAGAAATGAAGCTGTGATGGAATGAAGAAGGATGAGATAAGAATCTTCAACCAGGTTTTTGAGTATTAAGTGTTTGGAAATAAAATATGAATAGATTCTGAGGCCACGCTCTTGTAATTTTGTCAAAGCGTGATTTAAAAGGAACTACTCTTGCTCACGCTTTGTAAAAGTTATGAAGCAAGGTGATCAGTTCAAATTCTTATTTCATGAAATCTGATAAGTTGTTAAATAATAAGAGTTTGATGTCTACGCTTTATCGAAATACAAAGCGTGACTATTTTCTCTGAAAACTGTACAAGAATTTTTCCTCGCTTTGTAATTAACAAAGCGAGAAACGGTTTTTATAATCACGCGATGACAATCGACAAAGCGAGAGTCTGGGAATAATGAACGGATAGATTTTCAAACTTCCCAAAGACCAAAATACCCTTTTCAGACTCTTCTTCTTCTCTTACACCAACCATCACACGTCGTTTCAACCGCTTGTAATTATGGCAGAATTTAGTTTTTCTGCTATAAAATCTAATCGAATCCTTCTCTTCTTTCATCTCAAACATTTCCACCTTAAGAAATTATCCTACAACCTTTATCAGAAATCAGAATGGCCGCGGCAGCTCCCAATGCTAGAACATCTATTCTAGACATTCCTGATGAAATCTTAGGAGATATTCTTTCAAGGCTGGGAAAGGAAGAAATGAAGGATGTAGCCAGGGCAGCCCCAACTTGCAAGAAGTTCGCCAGAGCAAGTAAGGCGCCTGTAGTATGGAGGAAAGCGAATGTAGAGAGGCGAATGACTGCAGAGAGGACGCTTGATTCTCACTACGTTCAAATACTGCGAAGATGCAGAGAGGCAGGGAACTTCATGCTCAAACTTGAACCTGCACTCTCGATCTTCTGCAACATAGGGCTCAAGGAAGCTGCTTTTGAAATCCTCAAGCCTGGAATTGAAGACAACCATCACCCTTCAATCTTCATCAAGGCCTTCATTCTTCTAAGTTTAGAGAGCCTTGAAGAGATTGATGAAGGATTGTATCTTCTTGGATCAATCCTTAAAGAGGAAGAACATATTCACAAGATCAAGGAGAAGATCAGCAAGCTGTTTATCGAAAGTGAAGAAGAGCCTAATCCCTTTCGGGGACAAGGGCATCGCTATTACTGTGATTACTTAGCGCCACACAGTAGGAACTTAGTTAGAGAACCTCCACACTTTAATTATGGTGCCACAAACATTGATTGTTTGTGTTGTGAGGTTACTAGTTTGATTAGAAGATTAAGAGAAGATTTCAATGAACATGTAATTGAATCTGAGTCAGAATTAGAAACTGATCCAAATTCAAATTAAATGATTATGTACTCTCTTAATTTTTATCTAAATTTTAAGCCCTCTGATGATGATATGTACTCCTCGCTTCATTCTTCTAAAAAGGAAACGACTTGATCTTATCTTTTAAACTATTTTTTTTTTATCTGAGTCATTTTAAATAAATTTGTTTTTTTTAAAAAAATAGGCTTATTCTAGGCTTAATCATTACTCTTTGCAGAGACAAGATTTACTATCTTGACCCCTGCAATCCTTAGATAAAAATAGGGCGGCTATATCCTTGCAGTCATTCATCTCAGTTGTCATTTCAAAACTCTTTCATCAGATTTTCTTTTCTCATTCGAGAAGAAATCACAACACACCATTTCTATCATTCTCAATCATTCTCGTAAGCAAGTTCATTCAGAAACCCAATCGACGAAGAAAATGGCTGAGAACAATCCGTAAGCAATTTAGTTCATCCTGTCTTTCATTCATTTTTGGTTCTATGTTGCAATGTTTGTCTCTGTATTACATTTCTAGACCTAGGGTTCATGATTCTGTATTTTCGAGAAATTCATTCTGGCTTTAGAAAACGGAAAGATTAAACATTTAAGATTTCTCATAACTGAAAGCCGTTTCTCTACACTCATTTAAACAGTGATTAATCTAGAGAGTTTTTTTTTCTGAAACCTTTAGTTTGTAACCGACGCATTATCTATTGGAGACTTTTGGAGCTTCGCAATAGGAATGAAACCCCATTTTCGAATTTTTAGTTCCATCATTCTAGATAAAAGTACCCCTCTGTATACCTTATTGTATTATTTTCTGGAAACAGAAACGCTAGGAATCCACAACGCGTTGGAACTCAGATATCTCATTTACCCACTGAGTTGCTGGGGGATATTTTGTCAAGACTTGGAAAAGACAATGTAAGGGAGCTCTTCAGGGTAGCAGAAGTCTCTCCATTATTTTATCAAGCAAGCAAAACTCATCTTGTGTTCAAGAGAGCAGACTTGGAATCATGCATGAGATGGAGAGAAGACGTTTATCCTGATAATCAGAAAAAGTTCATTCAAGAATGCCAAAATGCAGGGAACTTTATTTTCAACATCGAACCTGCATTGAAAGCATTTGTGGATGAACGAGATGAGAAGAAGGCCTTTGAGCTCCTTAAGCCAGGACTAGATGATGAGCATCAACCCACTATTCTGCTCAGAACAATGCTTCTCTTAACAAAACAAGATGACAAGTTGAATGAAGCAGGTTTAGAGTTGATCAAAACAGTAGCTTCAAATGTCTTAGAAGTGGTTTTTATTAAACTCTACCTTTTTCATTGGCTGATCCATATTCCGATAATCCCAAACCCTTTTCAAGGGCAACAAAAGAGGAGCTATTGCAAGACTCATACTTTGCAGGAACGAGCCTTGTTACCACCACATATTAGGATGGACTGTATTCCTTGTCAATTCTTTGACATGGTAAGGCAGTTTAGATTGTATTGTGGCGAGGTGTTCCCTGATGAATTTCTGTGGACTGATTCTGATGATGAGGAAATTGTTAATCCTTGAATAGTTCAGTGCTTTCTAGAGTAAGGAAATGCTATAGTATTATATATTTTTGTATTTCCAGGAATCTTGGGATGTATTTTGGAACCGTTTATTACTATGTTTTACAATTCTTGTACTTTCTATCCTTTATGCTCAGTTTCTTAATTCAATCCAACCATTAACTAGTGATGAAACTGGAAGCTCCTCATGAAACTAAGAATGTCATCAAAGGAGTCTGAATCAGAGGAAACTCAGATCACAGCACTTCACTGAACATTCTTTAGGCTAAAAGAGGAAGTATATTCAGGGAATGAAAGGAAAGGATTGGTAACCTTAAAATAAAGAAATTAAGGGTAGATTTTGTTGGGCATTAAGATGAATTGGTTGAAGAGTCTGATTTAAAAATCTAACTAGACTCAATGTACAATTTAATAGCCTTAATCCTTTTCAAACGTTTACCCCTCGCTTTGTTTTTCAACCAATCTATTCTTGTCCAATTTATGTTTGTGTGGGTTTATTAACTCAAATTTTAAATTAATAATCAGACTCACTGATGTGGCAGGCCTAGAATTAATGAGTACAATCTAGAAAAATACTTGAGTACCCTACTCTGCATTCTTTAACTAGGCCAGCCCATTCTTTTTATACCCTATAACTCCCGTATCTTTTCAAATCATTCTCATACCTATTCATATTTTCTCTCGAAGGAAAAACCGCCATTTTAAGTTTCTTCTTCTTCTAGTTGCGAAATTCTTATCCAGAACCATTCGAAATATCATCAGCTCCAGGAACAATCTTAATGGCAAGCAACAACCCGTAAGCTTCCCATTCATTCTTCAGCGCATTTCATCCTGATGTTTCAATTTTTTTTAGATTCTCTTTTTACACTCTGCATCGTAGTGCTTTACTTATACTAGGGTTTAAGTTTTTCATTCCGCATAAATCCTCTTCATCCATTCTCATTCTTCCCTAATTGTAAAATTTGGAGTATAATTTCAACTGATCTTCCTTCTTTAAAACTCACTTAAACAGCAGTGAGAAGCAGGCTTCTGAGTTCTCTGCTTTACACCTGACTGATCTTCCACTGGACGTCATTGGGGAGATTTTGTCACGAGTAGGGCAGAGCAGCTTCGAAGATTTGCTCCATTGCAAACAAACCTGTTCAACATTTACAATAGTCTCAAACTACCCTACTGTTTTCCAGAGATTTAATGTAGAGGATCCAACCTTTAAAAGAATCTCTAATGAATCTTCTGGTAAAATCAAGTTTCTACATGCCTGCAGAAGGGCTAAGAATCACATTCTGAACCTACAAAAGGCTATGGAACTGTTTACACAGGGTAAAGAATACAAGGCGTTTCAAATCCTGGAAGGAGGGATAGAAGATAATTTCAAGTTTTCTCAATATTTTAAAGCTTTATGCTGTTTAAGTAAAAGTTCTAGAGAAGAAATAGATGCAGGGCTTCACTTAATTAGTCCTATTCTAAGTGATAGATTAAACAGCTATGAGTTCAGATATAATCTTCTCACCCTACTCTCAGAATGGGAATATGTTCCGAATCCATTCTTAGGCCAGAAAAAGAGGGAATTCTGTATTAGTGATGATCATAGTCAGGAAAGCCTTCGTTGGCCATTATAGTTTAATCATACAGTAGATCAGATCAGCTATCTCTGTTGTGATATAAATAGAGCAATAGCTGATTTTAGGATGGCAGCAAGGGAGAACTATGACAACTATAGCATTAATGAATAATTCTTGGATAAAGGAGGAAGAGATTGATGCGTGTGACAAGTCTTCTAATTTTAGACCTTGAAACTGTCACTAGATCAAGTCTTTTGTATCATGTAATGCAGCCTGGTTTTGATAATAAAATCTAATCTCATTTCTTAATTACTGCATAAATGTTGAGTTTAACTCTTAATTCTGTGTTTTTCCTCCTTTTCTTTTCAGAAATGTCGAAATCCCTCAACTCTTGGAAACTCAAATACTTGATTTACCAACTGAGTTATTGGGAGACATTCTGTCAAGATTAGGAATGGAGAGCATAAAGGCACTTTGTAGAGCATCTGAAACATCTAAGCAATTCTTCTCATCAAGCAGATCATCGTTAGCTCTAAAGAGAGCTAATTTGGAAACCTGTGCTATTTGGAGAGGAGATGTTTACCCAAGTAATCAGGTCAAATTCATTAAAGGATGTCAGGATGCAGGCAATTATATGTTTAATATTGAGCCTGCATTGATAGCCTTTGTGGATGATAAAAATGAAGAAAAAGCTTATGAAATTTTAAAGCCCGGATTAGATGATAAACACAAACCAACTATTTTCATAAGATCTCTTTTATTGCTTTCCAAACAAGACCCACAGCTGGATGAGGAAGGAATTCAGTTGATTAAATCTGTAACCCAGGATCCTTTTGATCTACTATCCCTAAAAATGAGTGTTCTGCACTGGCTTCTTTATGGTGATAAGTTCCCAAACCCATTCCTTGATCACGAGGAAAGGATTTTTTGTAAGAATCACTCCCTTCAAGAGCGACAGCAACTACCTTTCAATGAAAGGATGGAGTGTGTTCCATGTGAACTGTTTGACTATGTCAAGCAATATAGAAGAGCAAGTGGAGAACTGGGCATATTATTTGATTGGGAGTAATGGAACAATGGAGAAGAGGAGCAGAATGAAGAAGAATTGCTAGAATTAGACTAATGTAGAAATCAAGCAGTTCATAGTTTCTTTGCTTGTAATCTTTTGTGCTTTTTGTTTCGGGGCAAAGAATTATCTGGAAGACCTAAACTGTACATTCCTTTTGCATTAATCAATTGCATTCTCTAGTTTTTAATACTATTATTGTTTTTAATCCTATTCAGCTGTGAAATTGGAACTTCATCAAAGCAACCAAGGACTTCAATAAAGAAATCTGGATCAGGGGAAACTCAGATCACAGATCTTCCTTATGAGATTCTTGGAAATATTTTATCGAGATTGGCATTTGACCACCTTGACACTGTCTTTAATTGTAAATTAGTCTGCAAAGAGCTTGAAAAGGCTACCCATCATCCTTTAGTCTTGAAAAAGGCTTCTCTTGAAGATTTTTCTGCATGGGGATGGGGGACTTTTGAAGAGACACAAAATGTTTTCCTTGAAAGCTGCAAAAATGCAGGAAATTGGATGTGCCAGTTACAAGAGGCACTGCGTTTGTTCGTTAAAGATAAGAATGAACAAGCAGCATTTAAACTTTTAAAACCTGCAATCACTGATAATCACCCTCCATCCATTTATGTAAAAGCTCTTATGCTCTTAAGTAAGGATGAAGTTGAAGAACAAGAAAAGAGAATTTGGCTCTTTTCTTCTCTGTGCAAGAATAGACGAAGACTCAAGGATCTTCGGCTTCAAGTTAGAGGGTGGCTATCAAGTTATAAGGAATTTATCTCACCCTTTCAAGGACAACCTAAGAAGAGACTTTGCAACCATAGGAGCTATTATGATAACAATCACGGCCCTTCAAGGAATACTTATGGAGTCACCTCAATTTACTGCATGAGGTGTTTAGTCTCTGAGCATTGTAATCTGTTCCTCAGATTTGGAATTGAGGCAGAGACACCTCCTCATTTGTAATTGATAGGTTAAATGTCATAAGAAACACCATGCTTTGTAATTCCATATTAGTAGCAAGGATCTAATGAATTCTATGCTTTGTTTTTTATTAATGATGTTTTGATTTTAAGTTCTCTGTTATTTTCTGCATTAAAGTAGATTTAGTCAGCATTGAAATCTTCACATTTAGAGCAAATCTCTAAATGTGAGTATGGTGATATCATGGAAAGAATGATGAATATAAAAGAAAAATCTGGTATTATGTTTCATTTTATCATCTGCACATTTAGAGTGAGTATGGTGACACTAGTTAAATGTGAGTATGGTGACACTAGTTAACCAGTTTGTTCTTATTTCTTTCTTAAGGATTCATAAGATGACCTATGAAGAACTTCAAGCTCGAGGTATAGAATCGGATAAGAAAGAGAAATCATTCTTGACGAAGATAAAAACAGTTAAAATGGTGGAAACTATTCGGAAAAGTGGTGGATGGACAGGAATGCAAATTTCACCTCCAGACTTTTATATCAATCCATTCATGGTTCAACATATACCAGACAAGGAAAAGGAATCATTGAGGATTGATTTAGAAGAAGCATTCTGGGATAAGATGAGTAAATTTTGGGATGATCAAATGATAATTCTGATCAATGACAGGCATCTGCCTAATGAAATCAGACTCGAAAGACTTTTGGAAAGGGAAAGGAAGTGCATGGCTGAGTGGAATCAGGAATGCTACAAAATTATCAATCCAAAAGATCAAATAGGGCTGGAGTTGGATTACTTTGATCCTCAACCACTACCAAAATATGTGAAGCGACTCACCAAACATTGCTGCAAACTTTATGAAATCCGAAATGCTAGAGTCTATGATGCTCAGCAGGCACTCCCTGCATACATGCCTCCGACATTCTTGAACAAGAAGGGACCCGTTGAACAGAATTTCTTGACAAATCTGGCCCTGGATAGGATTATTGATGCTCGGATCAACTTAAGACATGACCTAGAGCCTTATTTCAAGAAAGCTAAACAAGGTAAGATGGTATTGAAAGATGTCCTTAGAACTATTCAGGAAGCTAGAAATAGCTGGATCGGGCATATGAATAACTGGTCTAAAGGGGTAGATCTAAGGAGAAGGATTCTTAAACCAGGGTTGACAAGGAAACCTGATGAGGAATTTCCTTTAGAGGAGTTTGCTGATTTGATACCAGAGCAGCAAGCATGGGTTAAGGATGCAGAGGAGAGAGAAGCTGAGAGATCAGGGAAAAACAGGAAGCAGAGATCAGATGCAAAACAGACACCACAAAATATAGTAATGAATATTTTCAGAGAATCTGTTGTTAATGAAGGACTGGTACCTATAGCGAATTTCAGAAAAGTTTCAGCCCCATCAATAACCCAAGCAGATGCAGATCTTCTCATTACAGATAGACCCAACAAGATCATGAAAAGATTACCTCCAACTCTCCAACAGGAAGTTCATGGATATGTTCAGGAGAGGAAGAAAGAATTCATTGAGAAGTATGTCATGTATGATGCTATGTGCAGAGAAAATGCATACAAGGTGCATAGACCCTATACTGATCAAACACAAGGAAGAATTCAGCAGGTAATTATTGATGATTGGGATGCATGGAACGAGAAATATCTGAACAGAAAGGGAATGAATGTCATGCTGAAAGGATTGGGCAAGAATTTTTATGTCAAGAGGCACGATTCAGATGAAGACAGCACAGATGATGAGCAAAGATTTGAGAAGATGAGAGTAGTTGATGAAGTCACAATTATTGTAGGAATGAAGAAAATGATGAAATCCATCCAATTCTGCAAGAAAGTATGGATTATTATTATGCAAACAGACAAAAGGCAAACCGTGAATGGGAGAAACTCATGAAAACCCAAGATAAGAAAGGTAAAAAGAAAGTATCCACCAAAAAGAGAAAGCCGCACAATCTCAGTCCAAGTACTTCAGAAGAAGTACCAACAGCCAAGAAAAGGACTGGGAGAAAGGTGGAGACAAGCAGGTCTGAGAAGACTAGCCGAATGCCAAAGAAGAGGAAGAATGAAGATGAGCTGGCAGCCAAAGAAACTTTGGATTTGAAAAGGATTTAATGGATGGAGATGTTGGGATTTTACAATCAGCTCAAGAAAAGAAAGAAGTTGTTACCTACAAAAGGAGAGGAAAGTTACCCTCTGATCAGAAGGAGACTGATCCTGAAGAATTTAAGCAGTAAGGGTCTTTTCTGGAGAATGTAGAACAATTGGAAATCACTCCTGAGAAAGAAAAGCAACAAGAAAAAGAACCTGAAAAACCTGTTAAGAAGTTCAGAATAAAGATGAAGGCCAGGAAGCCTAAGTATGTGGTACATGATACCAGCTCTGAGGAAGAAAAAGTCAAACCAACTCTAGGGATAGTTCCCTATACAGAGAGGTTGGAACTCACTCCTTATACTAATTTGGAAGTGGGAGATATAGATCCGGAAGGCTGGAGAGCATGTATCGATGAACATCAACCTGATGAACAAGGGTCAACTAAACCGATCACTGATCTTCAACAGGTTCAGATTGTTGAAAAAGATAATAGAGAAGAGCAGGATGAAGGTCAGCAAGCTCAGGTTAATGAAGATCTTATTCAAAGTCAGATTGATTTACAAGGATTTTCAGGAAAAGAAACTGAACAAGATTTACCACCAGAACAAGCTGCAGATGAGCAAGAATTTTTAAATCAAGTTGAGAAATCAGTGGTGGACACATTTCAGGAACAATCACTTGAAGATTTACAAACTTTTGAAGATATGAACTTGCATGGAACTACAGTAGGGAACATGACTTATTCCCTGGAAGGACTGATTAAAAAGTTCAGGAAATTGGCTAGAGAAGGAGGGAATGCACACACTTCAGTAGAACAAGCAAGTGAATATGCAGCTAAACTTGAGTCAGAATTAGAGGAAGTCCAACAACAAATAAATTCTGACCAAGTAGTGGAACCATCTCCATTAGCAATCCAAGCTTATGAAGAAGAAGTGCAGAGAAATGAAATTCAAGAAGATCAACAGAGAAAGTATTTTGTGGAATACACTGTTAGTCAATATCTTAGAACACAGACAAATGCTGAAAATCAAATGAATCAATGGCTCCTACCATCTCAAGTCAGGGAAGAAGTAACTCAGAGAGCGATTGCAAGGATGAACGATCATGAATAGGTTGCAGAACAGAAGAAGAAAGCAGAAGAATACTTTGGAACCAAAGGATTTTTAGATTCAGAACCTACTGCTATTCTTTTTCTACTGAACGAACCTGTACAGGAAGATCCTACAGAGATCTTTAATCAGCATAGCTTGGAAGTTACTGAGAAGGTAGATACCAGCACATCATTGATACATGATTCAGGTATAGACAATTCACAACATGATGACACTGATAGAGCTCAAGAAGAACATCCAGAGCCTGACCATGAACAAAACCCAGAACAAATTCATGAAGAAAACGTGGAACCTGCTCAAGAAGGAGGTCAAACAGAAGAAGAAGGAAATGAGAATGCTGGGGATGAGCAGGAAGAAGCACAAGAATCCGAGGGAAATGAATCAGATACATCTGAAGGATCGTCCCCAGGAAAAGAAATTCCAGAATTGTTACCCTTGAGTTATTGGGGGAAGAATAGTCCAAAGGTGAGGTTGTCAATCCCTGATAGCATTGAAAAGAGGACTGAATTCACCGAAGAAGAAATCAAGGTTAAGTTTAATGGAAGAAAGGAGGCATTGGAGAACTACCTGGGGATGTCCAAAATGATTGTTCCGGACAAAGGATTTCATCCCAAGTGGCTGGATCATAAATGTATCAGTTACTGGAGGAGAATCAATGAATGAGACGTTTTCATGAGACATAACAACAAATGTGGTTATGTGGAACTGACCAGAGAGTTCTATGCTAACTTTGATGTTGAGGCAGAAACAACATGGATTAGAGAAAAAACAGTGCAAGTCACTGTGGAGACTCTAAATGAGTTAATACAGGCACCTTTGTTAGAACAGCCAGAAGTTAAGTCTGAGGTTCTTTTGAGGAAGAAAACTCAAGGAAATAAGCTTGCTAATGCTAGAAAAATGGCACTAGGATTCTGTTCAACACACAGAGGAACTGAACAGAATAAGATTCCATTGAAGAATTTGAAGCCTGAATATCTGCCAACACTTGATTTCTATTATTCAAAGCTCAGACCCACCACAAATTTTCAAGGACCTTCAGCTGGAACTTTCGAAGGATTTGCATTGTTATGGTCAGGAAGGAAATGCAGTGCTGCACACCATGTTCTCAATGTCATTAAGTCAAGAGTTGGAGAAGATGCAGTATTGGCCTATCCAAATTTAATCAGAAGACTCTGTGAGAAACAAGGAGTGTCAATCACACCATTTTTACCAGAGATCATAAAGATAGATCCTCCTATTCCATTACCAGAAGACACTTTGAGGGGAGAATTGGTTTATCTAATGCCAGATTTAGAGGAACAAACTTCCGAGGGATCAGGATCAAAGGTGCCATCTCCTAAGACAAAAAGGGTTAAGCTTCCTTCAAAATCAAGATCATCTCAGTCAAGAGCCGCAGTGAAAAGGACAAAGACTGTAGCTCCATCTCCTGCATTGAATCCTATTCCAGAAGATGAGGAGTTTGAGAACACTTCTGCACCATCTCACCCTTTGAGACAACCAATGAGGAACACAGTGTCTGTGGATGAATCTCAGAATATGAGTACCTCAATCCAAAGTTTTGCACAGTCCATGGAGATGCTAGTGAAAACTATATCAGAAGACAAGCATGTTCAAAGAGAAATGGAACAAAAGCGGATTGAACTTGAGCATGTCAGGATTCAAACTGAAGAAAAACTCAGGAAAGAGGAGATGGAGAGGCAAGAAAAGATAAGGAAGGAAGAATGGGATAGACAGGAAAGAATGAGAAGGGAAGAAATGGAAAGATTTGAAAGGCTGAGAAGAGAAGAACTTGAAAAGAGAAGACATGAACGAGAAAGGGATATGGAGCTGAGGAGACAGGAGCAGCAAAATAGTATGAGATTGGTAGACATCCTTGCCAACCTAGTCTCGGATCTAAAGAAATCTCCATCCATACCACCCAAAGATCCAGACAATGATGCAGGACCATCCTGAGATCACAGGGGAGTTTTCTGTAACCTTCTTTTTCTTTTAAATTGCAGTCTCTTTTTCTTTATTTCTTTCCTGTTTCCATTTATTCTAACTTGAGAATATAACTTAGGATAGAGTTAATATGAAGTTGTACCATAGGATTGAATTTCAAGCTAGGATCATATATAAAAAAAAAGGAACAACAACACAAAAACTCAGGTAGGCTAATAAACTGATGAAGGAATAGAAGATGAGTCTAAAGTGGTTCCTGTGGAGACATCTACTTTATAGATTTTCACTGCAAGCATGAGCCGCTCTTGAAAACTGTCTTCAGCTGTAAGCTCTGAGATTGATTGATGTCATTACTGGATAAATAGTTTGAAGGTTTTATGATTATATTAATCCTAGTGATTTGTATACTTTAAACAACAACTGCACAAGGTTAAAAGGATTGATCTAATCTAGTCTCTCTTGGAAGATGAGTGTGCATATTGAGTCAAAAAAAAAAAAAGAGAGCAAGGGAAATTTCAGAAACAGACGTGGTAAAATAATGTGGATATAAGTAGCTGGCACAGCTGCCCCTCTGATTTATAAGTTGAAGAACTTTAAAAAACAGAATCAAGGGCAGGGGAGTTGAAGTTTCATCTGCAATGTCAGGCCATGCGACTCCTCCTAATAATGTGAAACCGAGCTATTGAAAGCCACGGAAGGCCACCCCTCGATTAAAAAAAGAGAGTGTATTTTATTTTTGAGTAAGGATTCAAAAGCACAAGATATGCACATAAGTTGGACAGGATTGAGCGTGAGAAGAGAAGTCTGACTAACTAAGGAGCATAACAATAATTCACATAAATGCAAATCACTTTTGTTAATGTTCTTATGAAACCTGGTGAACTTAAAGTTAGGTATGAAGCATCAATCAGTTGAAAGAGTTGAGCTTGAGATAGTTGGAAAAGAGAGGGTAGTGATCCAGGAGAATCTTACATGAACATCTAAATCCCGGAAGCCACTAATTGGACTTATTCTTTGAAACTTTACAAGTTTCTTACCACTTGAGGACAAGTGTTTCTAAATGTGAGGATGGTGATGACAGTCTTTTATGACTGTCATTTGCGTCCAATTTAGTGTCTTATTGATGATCTTTTGTTCTTAAGTCCATTAGTTTTTAATGAATAAATGGAGGATCAGAAAAGATGGAAGAAGAATTAAGATTGCAAAGAAGTTGGAATTACATTGAAAATGGCTTGAAATTCTAAGTTTTCATTGTAAGTCTCGCACGCTGTGTTTTTATTTGAACTGATTCACGCTTTGTCATTTATCAGGAAGTTAAGCTGGAAAGCAGCAGGAAGTGGAAAAAGACATAGCGGGGAAAAAGAAGGAATGGTGCGAGGGCTTGTGTTCGAAATCAGGAAAAGATTTAAGAAAAATGTTCAGATGCTGAAGTCCATGCGATGATTGTTTGACATCGCGAGGAAAGAAAATCTGTGCAAGACAGAAAGCTTTAGATATTATGGCGAGAAGCAAACTCTTGGAGAAACTGTAAGACCTCGCCTTGTTGAGAAAGATGATTATATTTCTGACTCTCGCTTTGAAGGAACTGGACAAAGCGAGAGGAGAGCTATTCTGAAGCGAGCGGTTATCATCCAAGGCTAAAGCAGTTACAACGCCCATCTATAAATAAGACCCTTGGGGGAATCAACTCAGCAGGCGGGAGATTGAAGAGAATTGCTCGATTTTACTCTCCAGTCCATTTTAAGAATTTAGTAGGTAGGTTATGATTTAATTTTCACTGCAATTTACTTTAAGTTCTTCAGATTTGTAATTCAATTTCGTAGTAGATTTCTTTAAGATAGTTTTTAGATTAGCTTGAGGATACCCTGGAAGGAGAGTTGCTTTTGGAATGCTTGTTCATCCATCACGACGATCATCATCTAAACTTCCGACTCCTTCGCTCACCTTTGCATTATTCTGATTGCAATCAGATTTCCAGGTGCATTCGTTTATAATTCTTTGTTATTCGAGATACATGAAGAATGGTCGGTTATCAAATTGTGAATTTCTTATCTTTCTGGTTTCAATTTTCATTCCTCAATTCTGTTTCAGAAGAGTATAAACCTCAACTTCAATTTTCAATTCTGGAATTTGCATCACATCGATAATTCGATTCTCGAAGATTATAATACCTTCATATCTTAAATACATAATTTGTTCATTCTGATTACGCAAGAAGTTTGAATATTGTAGCCGAGTTAGGTATGAACTGACAGAATTATGAATTCATTTGATTTTCTGTTGATATTACGTCGTGATCACAAAATAGGAAGAAAACCATAGTGTTTAATGTTCAGAACTTTAAAAAGTTCCTAAAGACCCATGCAGTGTTAATCATCGCATGATAATTTTTAAGAATTAACAATTCTAAGTTCATGAATTTGAATTGGAAAGGTTCTGTATTCATGATTTTCTAAACAGAAATCCCAGAAGGTAGTTATGACAGTTATAAAACCTGATCATTCACTTCACATAAGGATAAAGCCACGCTTCATCCTAAAAGATGATGCGAGGAAATATCCGGATAACTTTGCTGTGAGAAAGGCTATTTTAATACTCTCGCGATGTCAATCTGACAAAGCGAGAGAACCAATCTATAATAGCAACAGATTTGATATCCATTTCTCAAGGTATCAACTATTCACTTTTTACAAATACTTGCAGGAATTACTCTGAGGATACAAGTTTTATGAAAACATTGGATGATAGATTTAAATACTTGCTTTTTCACTTTTTGTAGAGGACATCCAACATAGGGTCATAAGATCAGTTTTACCCAGAGTAATGAAAAGAATAACTTCAAGTTCAGAAGAATATAAGATGATTTAGAAGTGACCTCGAGTTGTCAAAGGCTTAATCTGATTCTGAAAGAAATAGATTAAGTGACAGTTCTAAAAAGCTTTTATCACAGAACGGGTCTGACCGATCATTCTGTGATGATAGTATTCCATGATTTCAGTGCTTAGAATGTCATGACACTGAATCACAAGTACCTGTCTTGGGAAGTGATTTTAGACATGAAGATTTGATTAAGTTGTATAAAGGATTTTTCTATCTCAATGAACTTTCATTATGTTTTAACCATTGAAGTATGATACTCTCATCATATTCTTATTTCATTCATTTAATTTGGTCCGTGTTATCTTAAAACACATGAACATAATCACAATATTCAACATCATTTTAAATGTTTTCTTTACTATTGTTTACAGCTTTAAGCATTTACATTTTAGCATTAAATCTTTAGTAATCATCATTACACCATCCTTAAACCAAGAGCAGAAACAGATTCTAGAGCTAATAATTCTATTAAAACACTTCTATCGTGTAACTCTCTATTGAACGATCCTGACCATAAAAAGTAAATATTGCAGCTTGATACCGTGCGCTTTCGGTAGGAAAAACTAGGCAAGCTTTTTAACAGCCCTATAGGATTATAGTGTAAAGGCTGTCGGGGGGCATTGCAGCGGGTTTTTACCTCAAAGCTTCATTGGCGGGTATTCCCTCATGGATAAACTAGCTCGTATTCTGGGTATTAGTTAATAAGTGTTATTTTGCATGGTCTGGATAGCAGTCAGTGGAAGCCTTGGCGGTTCGTCCACCCAGGATTATAATAGCTGCTCAGCTGACTCCTATCCGGATACAGTTTTCTTTTCCTTATCTTAATTTCCAAACCCAAATTCTAATATGTAGTGTGAATCAGCCAACATCTGTCAATGCTGACTAATGATCATTACAGAAAAGAAGCATGTAGGTCTTTATCTGAATTCACAGACAGTGGAGGCCCAACTGGCATTGACACTGCCATTATAGGGTCTAAGCTGTCTAAATTCGCTCCATCCGAGTAATTGGGAAATTGGACAGTAGATGTTTGCAGTCTACCCGATTATTCTGCCATTACTTTGGTCCTCTGACCACTTCATGTTTGTGTTTCACTTTCTGTCTAGACCCACCAGTATATTCTGGGTCAATTCATTTTACACTTCATTATATCCGTATGCATGCTACTATTATGTAATTAATGTGGTCTATAATATTTTGGGATCCTTCCCTTGGACAATAGAAGTCTAGATTTTAAACAGATATTGTATATTAAATTTCCAACAAAAACTCCTTTATAAAATCCGGATCTGAGTAAGGGATAAATTCCTCAGTTATGACTAGTTCATATCTGTCAAGGGTTGATTTTGGGAAATTAGAAGCAGGGTCAGCGATTAGGTCTCTTCTAGACTGAAAGGATCTGTGTTTTAATTGAGAGTCTAGTACCTGTTTAGGGAATGGTTTTCAAATTCATTATTTTCCAAAAATTGTTGTTTGTTGGGAATCCGAGATTAATTATTACACCGAGATGGGGTCCACTTGGATTCAAATACAGTGTAGTAGATAATCTTAGATGAACAACATCCAGGCCTTGGTTATTTTCTAAGATAGGGTTGAGTTCCTTCCAACCACTATCCTCTTCTGCCAAAGCCTACCTTTGAGTCCTGAGTGAGTACATCCGGAACAAGCTAAATTATTAGTTCGTTTCATTAGTTTGTATCTCATAACCACTCGGAAGGAAGTGAACACTGCGAGCGGTTCACCGAGAGCCGAGAATTCTTGATCCGCACCCGGTCACCATGACTGGGGGCTGTCTTTTACTACCAGGGTCAGACCTTCGAAACATCCGAGTGATAGGATTTTAAATGCTTTCTTTATCGCTTTCTTTTAAAGGCTTTCATTAGAGGTCACTCGGTTGTATTGAGAGTTGTGTAACTGCTACTAGGATTGATAGCTAAGGGATAGTTCAGGCTTGATTAGAATCTTTGGGTGTGACATGGGAGAATGATAGTAGTACTTGGCATGTCAATAAATGATTTGTCAGGTGTTGTTTATCCACCACAGATGAAGTAACATACCCAGGCCAGGAGAGTTACAAATTTGTGGTATCTTAGAATCTGTGGTTTTGAGAACATGTAAACTCATGTTGAAAGTACCTGTCTATCAAAGGGAACTCAACACTGAGAGCATGAGAATTAGCTATCTGACAGGATTATCCCAACCAAAGATCTGTGTATTAAAATGGAAGTTTAATTATGCCTTATCCAATTCTTGTCCAATTTTTATTCTTTTCTTCCTGTCCCTTATGTCCACACTGTGAATCAACTTCATAGCTAGTATAGTGTAAATTTTCACTGCTTCTGCAGATAGTATTTACTGCATTCTTAGAATAACTTTATTTGCTTTCCAGTATAAATTCACCCGCTTTGTAGAATAGATTTAAGTACTTTTGTAATTTAATTTAAATTCAGTTAGTAGATGATTAATCATTTTTCAAACCAATTGGAGCAATACGAGTGGAAAATCTAGTAAAACGACGTGGGCCCTGCTTCTATCGCACGTCCTCCAGTGAACGATCCGGTCTTACTATAAATTACTGTAATTTTTGACACCGTGCGCTTTCGGGGGCACAGTTTCTTAACACGAGTAATGAAAACGTGACAACCTATAAATATATCCCTAATCCCAACTCCGCCATCATAAATTTGTTTCATTAAATAAAACTGAAAACCAGGATTATGATTTTTCAGAAAATACTCACATAGTGGGGAATTGTCAAAAGTTTCATGGCCGGGGATTTTCATCGCGCCATTTGAAATCAAAGTTTCCCACATGAGTAGTAAAAAGTGAAATATATCCTTAAACCCCTTTCCCACGAAGCATAACTCCTTTCATTTAATAAATTTAACTTGGGATATTTTAGAAAAACTCGTGTTGACGAAATTGTCAAAAAGTTTCATGGCGCCGTTGCCGGGAAGGATGCAACGCCGTTTTATTTGAGAATTACATTCCTCATCGCTCCTAGTTAGCTTATACATATAAATATAAATATTTACCTTCAAAACCAATTCTAACCTGGGGATTGTACAGGTAACGTCATTATTGAAGCCGTTGTTCTATGCAAAGGAGGAAGCAGACGCCAGCCGAAATCCCGTACAACGCAGAGATAGAAAAGACAACTCGACGTCTTAGGGCAGAGACTAAACGAAGACGGGAACGGGAAAGACAGGCACTACTTTCACCAAGCACCAGTAGCGACATATCCGATATGGCAAACCCTGACATTCCTCCAATCATCCCACCCAATCCACCACTTCACAACATTGAGGAAGACCCCGAAGATGCTGATAACGATGATTTGGATGATCCCCCTCCTCAGATCATACAGGGAGGCGGGAACCCACCAAACATTGAACAGCAACACTTCGAGGCACCTCCTCCCAACCCAAACCCTCAAAACCCACCAAATGATCAAACACCAAAACAACCAAAACTTCCAAAACCAGCAAAATCAGCAGTACCAGAATCCCCCAAATCCTAATGACTTTAATGATCCTAGGAACTATTATATGCATCAGAACTATTACCCACAGCAATATCAAGGAGGGGTTGAGAACAATCAACAAGCAACAGCCGCTGATTACATGCAGCCAATCTTAGAGCCATATTTGAACATTCCTGGACAAGCTCCATTCTTGGCCAGGAATTTCGAATTGAAGCCGGCCCTCATCAATCTTGTTCAGAGAAATCAGTTCGCTGGGGCAAGTCATGAAGATCCCCATGATCACCTGCAGACTTTCTTAGAATTGTGTGATACTATCAAGAACCAGAATGTTTCTGCTAACACCATTCGATTAAGACTGTTCCCTTTCTCTCTAACTAGCGGAGCACGAACATGGTACAAATCACTGCCCGTAAATCAGAGGTCCACATGGGAGGACGTGATCAGAAATTTCTCAGCGAAATACTTCCCGGAGTCCAAGGTGGATGAATGCCGCTCTAAAATTGCGGAATTCAAAATGAAGCCAGACGAGTCCCTGTATGATGCAAAGGAACGGTTCTTCAACTTACTCAGGAAATGCCCCCAACATGGTTTCCATGATTGGGAGAAATTGAGAAAGTTCTACAGCGGTTTGACCCCATCATGGAAGTACATGCTTGATGCTGCCGGCGGTCAACATCTGCTATACATTCCAATGGATCAAGCATGGGGCAAGATTGAAGCAATGAGTTTAAATAGATCTGTTTTTACTGATGATGTTAATCCCCCTCCCCCTCGTGGTTTGTGTGCTGTAGGTACAGCAGAAAAATCAGATATTGAAAAGCTTCAAGAGCAGGTGGCAGCATTGTCTGTTAATCAGGGAGCTGGGAGCTCTACTCAAGGACAGCAAACAAATGTGATTTGTGGACTGTGTCAAGGTGCTCACGCAACTGACACATGCGAACAGATTGCAGCTGAAAGCTGTAACTTTGCAGGAGCTTTCCCAAATAGACACCCAAACCTGTCATACTCAAACAACAATGCCCTTAACTCCCACCTCTTGAACAAACCACAACAGCAGCAATTCAATCCTCAGCAGAATCAAGGATTCATTCAGAACAGGGGCCAAAATTTTCAGAACCCAGGCTTCCAACCCCAGATCCAGCAGAGACCCCTTCAAAATTTCCAACAGCCTAGCCAGAACTTTCAAAACTTTCAGCCCCAAAATTTCCAACCTCCCTCTTCCTAACTCAATCAAATCAGTTTGGAGCTTCTTAGGGCATGCCGGTTTTTACCGGAGATTCATTAAAGATTTCTCTAAAATTGCCAAGCCGCTCACTAATCTGCTTTGTAAAGAAAATTCTTTCCTAATAAATGAAGCGTGTGTTCAAGCCTTTGACACGCTCAAGAAGATGTTGGTTTCTGCACCGATAGTGCAACCACCCGATTGGTTAATACCTTTCGAGGTAATGTGCGATGCTAGTGATCTCGCCGTAGGTGCAGTACTCGGGCAACATAAAGATGGGAGACATTGCGTGATTCATTACGCAAGTCATGCCCTGAATGAGGCCCAAGTCAACTACACCACAACGGAGAAAGAGATGTATGCTGTAATCTTCGCGTTTGACAAATTCAGACAGTATCTTATAGGTACGAAGACTATAGTGTACACGGATCATTCTGCACTGAGATACTTGTTTAGCAAACAAGATGCCAAACCTCGATTAATCAGGTGGGTACTTCTGTTGCAAGAATTCGACATCATAATAAAAGATAGGCGAGGTCGAGATAATGGTGCTGCTGACCACTTATCTCGACTAGAAAATGATAAAAGGGAAAAAGCCGTCAATGAAGAGTTCCCGGACGAACAGTTGTTCGCATTGCATCTGCATGACCAAGCATGTTCATGGTTTTCTGACATCGCTAACTTCTTGGCGTGCGGAATAACCCCATGATAATGGCCAGAAATGACCATTATTTTCAATCCATTTCCGTGTCTAGCATTTGATCGCATTCCGGTCTTATATTAAATAAGAAAGCAGATGAATTGGACTGATTTATGCATAATTGTAAAAATATTGAGCTGGCAGGAAAAATGCATAAATATGTAATTTTATTACACATTTATGTTAGAAAAATCCAAAAACATGAGAAAAAGAAAAGAAAAGAAAAAGGAATGAAAAAGATGGGCAAAAGAATAAAGCAAGCCCACAAAATACGAAAAGATGGGAAAAGAGAGAAAAACACACAAAAATTCATATTCCGGCCCATCAGGCCCAATAAGGCGAACCAGTCGCGAGACTGGCATCCTGGCGCTAAGCATGGTCCCGCGACTGGGGGCAGGCTAGCGCCACCACAACCCAACTGAAGAAAAGACCATTTCAGGAATCCCCTGGCGCTAGGCACTCCTGTCGCGGAGCATGGTCCCGCGACAGGGGACAGGTTAGCGCCACAATGATGAAATGCAAGGAAGCCAGTCCTGGAACATCCTGTCGCTAGCCCCTGGCGCGAACCATGGTCTAGCGACACAGGAGGAGTCCCGCGCCACCGGCATCGCAGTGAAGAAGAGACTGTCCCCAGACCCCTGTCGCTAGCCCCGTGGCGCGATCCATGGTCTCGCGACAGGAGTATGGCTTGCGACACAGAGTTGAGGACCAAGACCCAGTCGTGAAGCTTTGCAGCATAAGGCCTCAGTTCGCGCCACATCGCGTGATCCGCGACATGGCTGAGATGTGTGTGATGACTTGCGACACGGGCCTCAGATCAAGGCCCATGGGCCTAGGGTTTCACCTCTATAAATGTGTGGTGATCCCTATGTGCCCGAGGACAGCAGAGAGAGAGAGAGAAAATACACTCTTGAAGACAAGTGTGGAGCTCGGTTTGTAGGTGGTTTTTAGGTTAGTATTAGCTTAGCTTTAATTTTTTGTATTATTTAATTTATGCACTAGTTTAGCTTAGGCTAGTTTTTTTATGTTGTTTTTTTTTTTATTTTCATCAGGTTTAGGTAGCCATCTTCTACCTTGTTTTCAGTTTCTAAAACTTTGTTTTAGGGTTTTGTAATATCCAAAATGATGGGTATTAACAAACCTACTAATAAATGGGAAGTTAATCTGAAAATGTGTCCCGACAACATGAAATGGGTGTTATTAACCCATGGATTTACTGCTTTCCTTTTCCTTTGGGTTATTTGACCCTTATTTCTTACCTAGCATGTAATATGTTCTTATTTTTTGAGTAATGGTGCATGTCGTATGTGATCAAACCCTAGATTAGGATTTTGCTTTATTTTAAATATTGTTCCAGCTTAGTTTATTTATGTTCAAGCATGTTCTTGTCATTTCAACTTCTGTTTGGTTATTTCTGGGGTAGAAATACTTTTGATCTGAAATAGGGTGAGGTCACGTACTATGCATGCCACTGTTCTCTTTTCTGACTTGTGTCCTGAACCACACCCATGTCGCTATCCTCTTCCTGTCGCGAGACCACGTCTAGCGACAGAAAGGCAGTCTAGCGACATGAGTGACTAAGGACCCCTGTCTCTTCATCTAAAATCCGGTCGATAGGCAATCCTGTCGAGAACCCATGGTTCTCGACACACTTTTAGCCTAGCGACTGGGATCAAATTTATTTTTGCAATTTCTTTTCCAAGAGCTCCAGTCATGTAACTCCTGTCTTGAACCCACGGTTCAGGACACAATTTCAATTTCATGACTGGAAAATTATGCCTTGGTTAAATTTCTGAAAAACCCCAGTCGCTAAACCTCCTGTCGCGGAACCACGTTTCGCGCCACAATGTATGGCTAGCGACTGGCCTCAAATTTTAACTTCTAAACCTCCTGGCGCTAGATTCCAGTCGCAAGGCCATGCCTCGCGACAAGAATTACATCTAGCGACAGGAAAACCCCAATTTTCAAAATATCCCTTTTCTCTTATTACCCACCTCTCTGTCGCGAAACCCCTGTCGCGGACCCACGGTCCGCGACACAATCTCTGTCCCGCGACAGGCTTGGCACCTTTTTGCCAAATTTTTATTCTCCATCTCACACCATTAATTAATTGAACCTTTATATTAATATTTTGAGGTTGAAATCCAATGATCTCAACCCATGATTATTTTGATATAAAGAACTTTGTTCAAATTGTCCATTAAAAGATTCTTCTACAAAAAATTAAACTCTAATGATCTAAGTATATAATCCGGACTGTAATTAATTAATTAATTATGGAATGAGTGATTATTTAGACATAATGAGTAATTATGGATTAATTTCCATACCTTGTATGAGAAACCAATGTCTCTCATACAAGATGACCCAAAAATATTTTCTTTTATTTATTTATTTTATCTTTTCCGTATTGTGTGAAACAGCTAGTAAGAGATATAACAGACTAATGTTGGCGGGTATTCCCACACGGATAAACTAGCTCGTGGTCTGTATATTAATTACTAGTTGTTATTTTGCATGGTCCGGATAGTGGTCGGTGGAAGCCTTGGCGGTTCGTCCATCCGGGATTATAATAGCTGCTCAGCTGACTCCTACCCGGATACAGTCTTATTTTCTTTATTTTAATTTCAAACCCGAATCTGGAACTGTAGTAATGTTAGATGATATATGCCAATGTCATCTAATAATTATTGCAGTAATAGAACATGTAGGTTTTTATCCAATTCACAGATAGTGGAGTCTAAAATGACGGCGGCAACTGTCACTTAGGGAATTCCGCTATCTAAAAATCATCCCACCTGGAATAGTCAGGACCTGGATAGCAGATGTTTGCAGTTCGGATTATCCTGATTATTTTTGTCATCTTTTTAGCCAAAATAAATTCTTCTCATCTCCGGCTATTTCATCTCTGTGTTCCAACTTTTGTCTAAACCCACCTTATATTTTGGGTTATTTAATTTTACACTTCTTTATAAATTTATGCATGATATTATTATGTAAATATTGTGGTCAATGTTATTTTGGGATCCTTCCCTTGGACATAGAAGTCGTGATTTTAATCAGATGTCTCACAATAAATTTCCAACAAAAATTCATTTATAAAATCCGGATCTAAGTAAGGGATAAATTCCACAGTTATGACTAATTCATATTCGACTGGGGATTGATTTTGGGAAATTAGAAGTAGAGTCAGCGATTAGGTCTCACCTAGACTGAAAGGGTCTGTGATCTTATTGAGAGTCTAGTACCTGTTTAGGGAATGATTTTCAAACATCTATTATTTTCCAAAATTGCTATATGTTGGAAATCTTATATTAAATATTGCACTAACTCAGAGTCCACTTGGATTCAGATGATGTGTAATAGATAATACTAGAAGAACAACATGTGGGCCTTGGTTATTTTCTGAGATAGGGTTGAGTACTCTTTCAACTGCTGTCCTCTTCTGCCAAAGTCTATTTTTGAGTCCTGAGTGAGTGCATCCGGAACGAACTAATTCATTAGGTCGTTTCATTAGTTTGTATCTCATAACCACCCGACGGGAAGTGAACACTGCGAGCGGTTCACCGAGAATAGGGAATTCTTGATCCACACCCGGTCATTCTGACTGGGGGCTTTCTTTTACTACCAGGGTCAGACTTTCAAAAACCTCCGAGTGATAGGATTTTAAATGCTTTCTTTACCGCTTTCTTTTACCGCTTTCCTTCAATTGCTTTCTTTAGAGGTCACTCGGCTGAATTGAGAATTGCGTAACTGCCACTAGGATTGATAGTTAAGGGATAGTTCAGGCTTAATTAGAATATTTGGGTGTGACATGGGAGAATGATGGCAGTACTTGACATGTCAATAAATGATTTGTCAGGTGTTGCTTATCCACCACAGATGAAGTAACATACCCAGGCCAGGGCAGTTACAAATTTGTGGTATCTTAGAATTTGCTGTCTTAAGAACATGTAAACTCATACTATAAGTACCTGTCTGTTAAAGGGAACGCAGTGTTGAGGGCATGAGAATTAGCTATCTGACAGGATTATCCCAAACAAAGATCTGTGTATAAAAATGGACGTTTAATACTGCTATATCTAAATCTTGTCCAATTTTTATTCTTTTCTTCCTGTCCCTTCTGTCCACATTGTGATTCAGCTTCACAGCTAGCATAATGTAAATTTTCACTGTTTTCATAGATAGCATTTATCGCATTTTTAGAATAACTTTACCTGCTTTCTAGGATAGACTTATTTGCTTTGTAGAATAAATTTAAACGCTTTTATAGTTTAGTTTAAATTCATGCCAGTAGTTGTTAATCACTTTTTCAAACCAATTGGAGCAATACGAATGGAAAATCTAGTAAAACGACGTGGGCCCTGCTTCTATCGCACATCCTCCAGTGAACGATCCGGTCTTACTATAAATTACTGCAATTTTTGACACCGTGCGCTTTCGGGCCACAGTTTCTTAACACGAGTAATAAAAACGTGACAACCTATAAATATATCCCTAATCCCAACTCCGCCATCATAAATTGGTTTCATTTAATAAAAATTGAAAACCAGGAATATGATTTTTCAGAAAATACTCATGTAGTGGGAATTTGTCAAAAGTTTCATGGCAAGGATCTTCAAGGCTGGAAGCTGTCAAAAGTTTCATGCCGGGGAGGCCCATAACGCCGTTTGAACTTAAAATTTCCCCTCATGAGTAATAAAAAGTGAACTATATCCTTAAACCCCTTTCCCATGAATCATAACTCTTTTCATTTAATAAATTTAACCCGGGATATTTTAGAAAATACTCGTGTGACGAAATCGTCAAAAGTTTCATGGCGCCGTTGCCGGGGAGGATGCAGCGCCATTTTATTAGAGAATTACATTCCATCTGGTGGAAACTACTATATCTTGGTAGCTGTCGATTATGTGTCCAAATGGGTCGAGGCTGTCGCATTACCGACCAATGATGGTAGCCAAGTCATCAAGTTCCTCAAGAACAACATTTTCAGTAGATTTGGCATACCTAGGGTGGTGATATCTGATGGAGGAACACACTTTATTAATAAAGCTTTCGAAACTTTAATGAGTAAAAATGGAATCCTCCATAAGATAGGCACGCCCTATCATCCCCAGACTAGTGGTCAAGTCGAAGTATCCAATCGCGAAATCAAACACATACTCGAAGCCACTGTCGGGATAACCTGTAAGGATTGGGCACGTAAGCTCAACGATGCTCTATGGGCATACCGCACAGCATATAAGACTCCCATTGGGATGTCTCCATATAGGCTTATCTTCGGAAAAGCCTGTCATTTGCCTGTAGAGCTAGAGCATAAAGCTTACTGGGCCGTTAAGACGCTCAACTTCGATCCAAAAGTTGCTCAGAGCAAACGTAAGTTGGACCTCAATGAAATTGAGGAAATACGAGCGCTAGCTTATGAAAGCTCTCGAATTTATAAGGAGCGGACCCAGAAGTTGCACGATCGCAGGATTAAGCCTAAGCATTTTTATGTTGGTCAAAACGTGTTATTATTCAATTCTAGGTTGAAGCTATTCCCCGGAAAAGCTCAAATCCAGATGGGAAGGACCACATGAAGTGCTAGAAGTGTTTGAAAATGGAGCCGTCAACTGACATGGGCAACATAGTAGTGAATGGACAACGAGTGAAGGAGTATATCGGACAGTTCGATCCGGATAAAGAAAGTCAAGCAGTGGCAGACCCGGCTTACACCTAATAAGAAACAGCATTAAAAACACAAAAATTTCATTTCATATATATATATAGTATATTATTATAGTATATTATTTTCATAACAGGAGAGTACCCAAAAAAAAAATCAATTAAACATTTAGAGTACTAAGACTCTAAATGTGAGGATGTTGATATTTGGAGAAAATCTAATGCGTTTTATTTATCTGTCTTGCAGAGAGTTCGGAACCATCAAAAAGAAGGAGTAGAAAAGTAACACGGAAAACCAGGTTCTTGGTTGGATTAATTCCATGAATTTAAGAAAATATTTCTGGAATTTAAAGCAATTTAAAATCCGGAATAATTTTTGCAAACAAATGGAATTGACCCAACCTAATTTTATGCAAGTGGATCACTCTTTAAATTTCAGCCTAGCATTTTGAATTTATTTGGACTGAATTTATTCAGGTCCAAAATAAATAAAGTGGATTCAGGCCCAATACCACGCTCGGGCCCAGACCACGAAAAATTTGAAAATTCAAAATTTTGTGTCGCGAAGCAACCACTGTGTCGCGAAGCCATGTCCCGCGACCAGGCCTAGTTCCGCGACACACTCTCATCTGTTCCTAACTCTCTTTGTCACTGTCGTTATACAACCTGTCGTGAGGCATGGCCCGCGACCGGCCTTCTATTCCGCGACACCTTCCCCCGTTGACTTTATTTCATTACTGAACTCGGTCGCAATACCTATGTCGCGAGGCAAGGCCTCGCGACCGGATTCCAATTCCGCGACATGTCTAATGTCGCTAGGTCCTGGTCGTGAAACCTTGTTCCGCGACATGGTCTGGGGTTCCGCGACCAGCTTTTTCAGTATTTATACCCCCCCTCCCTCACCCGTCTTCTCCCTGCACTCTCATCTTTTGCTTCATTCAACTCTCCAACTTCCCCTTCTCACTCTCTACTCTCCCGAACGAACACCACCGTGTTCTTCGCACCAACCCATCCATTCTCAAGGGGACACCATGGACAGGTTGCTAAGGATCTTCCCAAACCTGGGACCGTTACCCAGACCCGAACGAAGGAGGGCAGGGTAGAAACCCACTCCTTCCACCTGTTCATGGCCTCTATCGAACTCTTTTGCTTCCTTTTCTTATTTTTGGGTTGAATGTGGTTTCTATGCACTTTTGTTTTCTATTTTTGGGGTTTTAGGTGCTCTCGGTTTTGAGCACTGTTTTGAGATCTTTTTGGAATCCTCAAAAACTGTCTTAAAAAAACTGTTAAGGGTTTGAAAATTTTAAAGTTAAAATTGGAAAAGGATGAACTGATGAATGTTAGGGTGCTATTTTGAGCACCATGATATTATTGGTTTTTCTACTCTTAAGTTCTTGACAAAAGTAGGGTTAAACGCTTGATGTTTTTGTTCACACCTTGTTTTGTATGCTTCTGCAGTGTGTTCTTGAAGCATTCAAGTGGAAGATCTTTTTGGCATATTTGTTTCCACATGTTACAATCTTGTGGGAATAAATGTTTGTTTGTTTATGGAAACATAGTACAAGCACCCAATGGGAGACTTCCACTTTTTAATAAAAGTGACCTTTTGGAAAAAGACAAAAATAGTTGATAGATTTAATATTTGACTTGTGTTCTTTTTGTTCCCAATGGAACTGTAGTGTGAGTAAATAGCAGTATTTTTGTCACCCAACTGCTATCCTTTTCAAAAATCCAAAATGGGACCATTCACATCCCACTTTCCTTAAATAAAACAAGTCAACCCTTTAAAAATTAAAAATATTGTTTGCAAATTTTGGGAATGCTTTAACTATCCAAAGACAGTCCAAGCAATTCGAGAATAGCAAATCCATTTCGCCACGCATCCACTGCACATCCCAATATTCGAGCATTTCATTTCCATCATCCCATCTCATTCCATTCCAACAAGTGTCTCGAACTTGTTTAATAATATTGGAAAATCGAACTTTTGGGCCCGATGGCCCATTAAAAATATATAGGGGCCCAATGACCCCTATCTCTTCATAAAAATTTATTTTACCTATGCTTTATACTAAATTCAAGTCGGATATTTAATAACCTCACATCTAGAGCAAAGCTCTAAATGTGAGGATGTTGGTTTCCAAACTTGAATAATCTCTGAGGAAATTATAAAAATTGGAGTTACCACTTCTTATCTCTTCAGGGGCAACCTTCCTCAAATCCCAGATCCTGAACCCGAAGGAACCCAGCTGCTAGACTTACCACTGGAGCTTCTAGGAGAAATCCTCTCTCGAATAGGAGAGGATGAAATCAGGGAAGTTTTCATTGCGCAGGAAACGTGCAAAAAGCTCAGAGACGCAGGGAACCTCACCATCGTGTACAAGCGATGTGAGCTGGACACCTCCACAGTGAAGCAGTGGCAGGAAAGAATTCGGTGGCAGAAGGAGAGATTCCTGCAAACATGCGTGGAGGCAGGAAACTTTAATATTCAAATCTGTCCAGCACTCCTAGCATTCGCGGGAGGGGATGAGGAGCAAGCCTGTGAGCTATTGCGGCCAGGCATTGAGGACAATCACAAGGCATCTGTAACACCCCGGTTTTGGTAACCCAGGCCGGGATGTCACCGCCACACCTCCCTAGCAAAACACGGTTTCTCCGAGCTCATTAAAGAGATGCAAGGCTATGGTTTTTCATAATTTAAAACATTCAAACAGCCCATTCATATATAATTTAAAAATAATACATCAAAGTTGCAGCGGAAATAAAGTTTATGCAGCGGAATTTAAAATATAGGGCCAACATGGCCAAACACGGGTTAAACAGGCCCGTTCATGCAATCCATGTAATATAAATAATTAAATGCCCAAAATGATTCCCCAATGTAAGATCATACTCCGTACTCTGTAATAGAAAAAAATTGAACAACGGTTTTTATCAGTATTATAAAATACTGAGTAAGTCAATCCTCACATAGCAATAAAGGGGTTAAATTTTTAATAATTTAGATTAAACTTTTTGTCATGCATACAAAACACTTTATTTACCAATTTAAAAATAAGAATTTAGTTGCATGCTTTAAAGACACATTTAATTTCATAATTAAAAATTTAAGCAAGGGCAATTATTTAAGACATGATTTAAAAACATGAATAGTGCCACGAGTAAATAAATAAAAATTTGAGCTTTTTAATATTTTCCCCGTTACGCCACCATCTCAACAATATATCATTTAGCCGGTGATCTGGCGGCCGCAGCCAATTTCATAAGTATCATTTAGCCGGTGATCCGGCGGCCTCAGCCAATTTCATAAGTATAATGTATCATTTAGCCGGTAGCCCGGCGGCCGCAGCCTATCCGCCATACCCAGTACCACTCCGTCGAGCCTCGAGTAACCCATACGGATACACCCGAGAGGGTAGGCCTGTTGGCCGAAGCCAAATTCGCCATATCCAGTACCACTCCGTCGAGCCTCTAGTAACCCATACGGATACACCCGAGAGGATAGGCCCAAATTAAGATGCCGGTTTGGCAACCTTTCGCGCGGGGTCACCATCGTCCATAAAGGCACGAAGTGAATAGTTACGAGGGCACCCTGCAGAGCACTCACCCCCTAATTTTATGTAACCAATGTAACCGATATCGTTTCAATTTTACTGTAACGGGATTTTCAAAAATATAGCTTTATCGTATAACAAGATTTCGATCGTTTGTTTAGAAATTTCAAGATCTCACAAGTTTAAAACCGATCGATGTCACAGTTTACGCCTTTTCAGTTTAAAAATCCATTTCTTAGGCGATTGATTTGAAATTTTCACAGTATCTCAAAAACATCCCAACGAACAACTTTCATGTTTCGAGTTTTATGGAAAAAAGATGGGAAGCATGTCAAAAATCATGTTTTCTACACAAACAGTATGCTGCCAGGATTCAGGTTTGACACCGTTCAAAGATTCGACCTTTTAACATATCAAATGGACTCCAAAAATTCTGAAATTTTATATGCACATACTAGACATGATTATATACAACTTTTTTTTAGATCACAAAGATTAGTTCGGACTAGAAATGATAGAAATATGTTCATCAAGTTCGGTTAAGGAAACTGTCAACTTTTGAAAATTCTTTAAAAACACAGAATATGTCCGACACGATTTGGGGTATCAAAACTCGATGAAAATCTCTGAAATTTTTACACATTATAGCTTAAGATCTTAGGATCAAAATATTAGTTTTGAGTTTTTCGGTTTGAACACTCGAAATAAGAGTTTTGGTCGGATTTCAGAAAACATGTAGATTGGGGTCTTTAGGTTCGATTTCAACGTTTCGTTTTAGATCCAATGTTTCAGATGCCCTTAAACCGCCCATATTGATATGGAAGGTATTGACTTACAGTAAGTGAGTTCTTGAACATCCTAGGGTCGATCGATTCGTCCAAAATCGCCACGAACGGATCTACGCAACACGTTCTTCTTCTCCTTTGGCCACGAACGTGTTTGCAAGTAAAGATCCGTAAGTTAGAATATTGATTATGATCTTAAAACAATAAGGAAACTTGATTTACATCTTACCAACAATCCAAAGCCTGCAAATCCTTGATCTACACACTTCCTTGGTCGGATTTGGTTGCCGGAAAGTTGCCGGAAAGTCGCCGGAAGGTAAGAACTTTGTGGCTTTGGTATTTGGGAGAGTTTGGGATGAAAGTTGGGTGTTTATGGCTGAAATGGGGTGTTAGGAGCACCTAATATCGTCCAAGATCTGCTCCCCCGGAAGTCAATCAAGTTTCCCACGTTTGGGACCCAAAATATGGCAAAAAAGTCGCCAAAACGCGTCATTGCCGGCTGCTACAGTAGCGTGCTACAGTAACTTTTTTTTTTATATTAAGATTCTTATCCTCAAAAAAAATAAATAAATAAATAAATAAAAATCATAATGTGGGAATTATTTGTGATCTTTGGGACAATTCGATAAACTCGTTTCGAGTTGCTATCATCCGATAAATAATTAATTCCGCTCTCTCGGAATTATTTCGGTTCTAATAATTAAATCCAATTCTTTATTTTTGGATTTAATTTTTTTTTATGGTGATTTCTCGGGTATTACACCAATAATGTCTCTTACCTCATTCTCATTAAGAAAGGGTCCTCCATTAATGGGAATGCATATTTTAATTATTATTATTATGTTAAGTTTTCAAAAGTCTTAATGTAATTGGCTATTAGAAAAAAAAACTTATCCACTAACTACATCCTAAAAATCCAAAACCGTTAGCTACTCGTGACAATCCCATTACCCAATCTTGACAATGGTAGCAATAATAATAATTATAATATTATAATAAATAATAATAATAACAATATATACCAAAATAATCTAGGACTACACTACCTATTGTCCTTTCATGCATATAATTAAAAGTGATCTTGTAAGTAGTCCATGCATAGCTCCAAAGGGAATATATTCTTATTTGAAAATGCCATGATTAATCTTAATATGATAACACAATAATCTATTTAAAATAACTTATAGGTAGAATAATAATTATATTATTAATAAAAGGAAAATAAGCAATAGTAAAAATAATACATTTTTAAATATGGAATTATGGGGTATTACAATCCACCCCGCTTAAGAATCATTTTGAACAAATTCTCGGGTATTACAATCTACCCCCCTTAAGAATCAACTTCGTCCTCGAAGTTGCGCGACTTATTGCTCAATTGATTGATTGATTGGTTGTTGATTGTTATTATTTGTTATTGTTTGACTGAACCCAGAATTGAAATTTCCAAGTTGCCTACGTACCCTGTGAAGGGATCAAGTCATTACGTAGTTCAAAACAGTTTGAATTTGTTTATTTGGGATACAAAATATTCGGATCGTTACATCCTTCCCCCCTGATGGTTTCAATTGTCCCCATAATTGTGGTTGCACCGTCTTGGAATAGGGTCGGGTAACGCTCCTTCATGTCGGCTTCTAACTCCCATGTCGCTGTTTCACTTTCATGGTTCGACCAAAGAACCTTGACCATTCTCACGGTTTTGTTCCTTGTTACTCTCTCCTTAACATCGAGTATTTGTACCAGAATTTCCTCATAACTCAAGTCATCATCCAATTCAATTCCTTCCGGTTGGAGTACATGGGTCGAATCGTGCACATACTTCTTCCATTGTGATACGTGGATCACATTGTGAACTCGAGCCAATTGTGGCGGTAAGGCTAGACGATATGCTAGATTCCCGACTTTTTCTAGAATTTCATAAGGTCCTGTATATCGAGGACTTAACTTTCCTCGTTTGCCAAAATGCATAACCCCCTTCATCGGTGATATCTTTAACATGACCTTATCTCCAACTTGAAATTCTAGGTCTTGCCGTCTCACATCGGCATAACTTTTCTGTCGGTCTTGGGCCGCTTTCATCTTTCCTTGAATCACTTTGATTTGTTGGGTCATATCTTCTACGAGTTGTGGTCCCACTACCACAGTCTTATCACTCCCTTCCTAACTCAACGGAATTCGGCACCTTCGACCATACAATGCCTCGAATGGTGCCATGCCGATACTAGCATGGTAGCTATTGTTGTAGGAAAATTCAATTAAGGGTAAATGATTTTCCCAACTTCCCTTAAACTCCAATACGCATGCTCTCAGCATGTCTTCCAGGGTTTGGATGGTTCTCTCAGTTTGTCCATCCGTCATTGGGTGGAATGCGGTACTCATCTTAATCTGCGTACCGAGAGCTTCTTGTAACTTGGTCCAAAAGTGAGAGACAAATCTACTGTCTCTATCAGAGATAATGTCATGTGGTACCCCGTGTCTTCGTACCACATTGTCAATATACGCTCTTGCTAATTGGTCCATGGTCCAAGTGTCCTTCATTGGGATAAAAATGGCCGTCTTCGTTAGCCTATCGACAATCACCCATATCTTATTCATCCCTCTTGGTGATCGTGGTAATCCCGAAACGAAATCCATCGAGATACTATCCCACTTCCAACTCGGGATTTCCAATGGTTGCATCAATCCTAAGGGTTTTTGTCGCACGGCTTTGACCTTTTGGCACGTGAGGCATCTTGCTACAAATTCTGCCACTTCATTCTTCATCCTCGGCCACCAGTAAATCTTCCTCAAATCCTTATATAATTTGTCGCCTCCAGGGTGAACCGAGTAAGGTGTGTTATGCCCTTCTTCCATCAATCTTTGTTTTATCCCCACGCATTTCTGTGGTACACACCATCTTCCCTTGAAACGAATGCTTCCATCCTCATGGATAGCAAATCCTATCGCTTTCCCGTTGGCAATGTTCTCCTTAATCCTTTCCAACTTTGCGTCGCCCGGTTGGGCGAGTTTGATCTCGTCAAATATGGTCGATTCGACTACCATTGCGTTGACCACTTCATTTACAGTGCCCGAATGCACTAGTTCTAAGCTCAATCTTGCCAAGTCCATATACAATGCCGGCGGAATCACCAAAGAATTCGCCACATGTTGGGTCTTCCATCTTAAGGCATCGGCTACCACGTTGGCCTTCCCTTCGTGGTAAGAAATTTCGAGATCATAGTCCTTGATTAGTTCCAACCACCTCCGTTGCCTCAGATTTAACTCCTTTTGAGTGAATATGTATTTGAGGCTTTTGTGGTCAGTGAACATCCGACACTTTCTCCCATAGAGGTAATGTCTCCATATTTTCAGAGCGAACACGACTGCCGCCAACTCCAAGTCGTGTGTCGGGTAGTTCGCTTCATGAGGTTTCAATTGACGCGATGCATATGCAATGACTCTCGAGTCTTGCATCAAAACGCATCCTAGACCTTCCTTCGAAGCGTCACTGTAAACCTCGAAGTCACCATTCTCTGATGGTAGTGCTAATACGGGTGTAGTGGTGAGTCGCTTTTTCAGTTCTTGAAACGCGGACTCACACTCACTGGTCCAGTCATATTTCACCCCTTTCTTCAACAGCTGGGTCAACGGGCGTGCGATTTTCGAGAAGTCCTTCACAAATCGCCTATAATAACCAGCTAGCCCAAGGAAGCTCCGTATTTCAGTTGGACTCGTCGGCGATACCCATTACGTCACCGCCGAAATTTTTGCCTGATCCACTGAAACTCCAGTGGCGGATACTATGTGCCCAAGGAATGCTACTTTCTTCAACCAAAAGTCGCATTTGGATAGTTTTCCATAGAGTTGGTTCTTGCGAAAAATCCCTAACACTTGGTGCAAATGTTGGGAATGCTCCTCCTCGCTTCTCGAGTAGATCAGGATGTCGTCGATGAACACCACGACGCATTGATCTAACAATTCTCTAAATACATCGTTCATGAGGTTCATGAACATTGCAGGTGCATTTGTTAACCCAAAGGATAATACTGTGAACTCGTAGTGTCCATAACGAGTTCGGAATGCCGTCTTCGGGATATCCTTCTCCGCAATCCTCAGCTGGTGATAACCGGATCGCAAGTCGATCTTTGAGAACACCGACGCCCCCTTCAATTGATCAAATAAGTCCTCAATCCTTGGTAATGGATACTTGTTCGTGATGGTCACTTGATTGAGTCCTCTATAGTCGATGCAAAGGCGTAGTCCTCCGTCCTTCTTTTTAACAAATAAGACCGGTGCTCCCCACGGGGACGTACTTGGTCTTATGTATCCTTTCTCCAACAACTCTTCGAGTTGTTCCTTTAATTCTTTCATTTCCAGTGGCGCCATGCGATAAGGAGCCTTTGAAATAGGTTCCGTTCCCGGAATGAGATCTATGGTGAATTCAAGATCTCTCTCAGGTGGCATACCAGGGATGTCTTCAGGAAATACGTCCGGGTATTCTCTTACCACTGGGATGTTGTCAACCTTGCTCTCTTCCGCCTCAAGGTTGTGAACGTAGCATGCATACAACGCGTATCCCTTACGCATTAAGCTACGAAGCTTGAGAGCGTTAACAACCTTGTTGCTCCTCTTAGGGGGTTGAGAGTAAAAGATGACTCTCTTTCCCCTACCTTTCGACAGAGTGATCTTCTGTTTCCGACATTCTATTACCGCTTTATACCGGGTCAACCAATCCATTCCCAGTATAACGTCGAAGTCGCTTAAATTAAATTCTACCAAGTTTGCGAAGAATTCTATATTCTTGATAACTATCGGAATTCCGTTATAACGTCTAGAGCATGATACTACCTCTCCTGAAGGTAGTTGAATTTTTAAGTTAATCAGTTCGCACTTAGGTAGATCTAGTTCAGGTAGGACTCTTGAGAATATAATCGAACAACTAGCTCCTGAGTCAAACAGAACTTTAAGGGGTGTACTTAAAACATTGAACGTACCTGCCATCACGTCACCCTGCATAGGCACATCTGCTTGGTTGATAACATTCAACCGCCCCATTGGCCGTCCTTGATTGCCCTGCTGATCCCGGTTCGGGTTCTGATTCTGTTGCTGATTTGGATTCTGTGGAAGGCGTTGATTTTGGTTGAAATTCTGATTTTGAGGGGGTCTGTTGTAACACCCCGAAATTCATCCTCATAAGGTTTCAGAATGTTACCGCCACACTTGTCAGTCAGGCTCGCCCTTTGGCTAACTTAATTGACAAGTGCTACGGCTAAATATCTTCACATATAAATTTTTGTAATATGGACTTTAAAAATTATTGCCAATTTTATAAAATATAGTCATAAGAAAATTTAAAGTACTTAATACCAAAGCCATTGTTCTTTCTCACGCGGAAGCATAAACTAAAGGCAATATATAAGACATTAATAATTAAAAGTACGTGGTTCCTTAAAGCAACAATCTTTTTGATGAAAGGTAATCCCATCCCCAAATGCTCATGTCATGAGATGCAGTTCACATGTCAGCTCCAATATCTGTAAAAAGATAACACAACAACTTTTTATCAGTACAATGGTACTGAGTAAGTCAACCCGCTCCACTTTAAGAAGTGGATTTTAAAATAATGGTTGACACTCATTTTTTAAAAAATTATTTTCACTTTTTCTTTTAAAAAGGATCACACACATTACCTTTAACAAAATAAATAACTTTCATTCTTACCATTGTAGCAACTATGCACAAGAGGACACCATTTTCCATATATCATATCATATCATATCATATCATATCGATCATAAGTCATGATCAGCATGCAGCGGACTCATATACAGACACACTCCGGAGCCTCGGGTAACCCATCACGGATACACCCAAGAGTATAGACTCATACATGCAACAACGCCGTTTTGGCACAATTTATCAACAATGCCGTCTTGGCATATTTAGAGGGGGAGGCCCCGCAAGACACATCCCTAGTGCATTAGCCCTCTATCAAGTATGGCATCTTACTCAAGTTAATAGTGCACAATGGATTTAAAAGAGTTTTTCACAATTTTTCCACATAATATCCTCTTTAAAAGAGTTTTCAACAATTTCACGGCAGTAACCTCATAACAAGGGCATTCAATAATGCCAAATATCATTTCAACATTTAACTCCCATATCAATATCTCATAGATATGAAAATATCATTTCATGGATCTCAAAATCCAACAATTTCTCATTTGGACCAAATATCAAGTCCAATGTCGCAGTTTACGCCAAGTCAGTTTAAAAAATTCATATGAAAGGCGATTGCTTTGAAATTTAAACTGTAGATACTCAACACATAGTTGAACAAGTTTCATGTTTTACACTTTTCAAAATAAGGTATGGAAACAGTTCAAAAATTGAGTTCTTTTCAGAACATGTATTCTGTCAGAAATTCAATGGTGACTCTATAATTTTCAACAGGTTTTAAAAATAGTAATTTGCGACCAAAAATTCTAAAATTTTACTACAAGGTAGATAACATATAGATAAATATTTTTCATGAATAAACCATTTGGGTTTAAAATACTTAAGACCTTCAAAAATGAGGATTTCAGAAACACTATCATTTCTTAGAGTTCAACAAAAAGAGATTTCGACATTTCGATAAAGCGGATCCCATAACTTTTTCATATGAGTTCTAAAAATTATAAAAGTTTCCAGAAATATACTCAACTCAATAAGGAACAAGTTTTATGAAGGAACCTTTGAGGGATAATGAACCAAAATAGTTTAAAAAGATGGATCATTACGTAAACGAAAAACGGACAGATTTTGGTATAATGAGGGAATTCTAATTTTGTACTCTTAAAACATGGATGAGGATCTCCAAACTTAAAGAGAGAGTGTTAACTTACAGAATAGATGTATAAGACCAAGGAGATTCAAAGATAATGGCCGTTATAACACAAGATTCGCACCACAAATTACGGGTTTCGCTGAAATTCGACAAATAGAGGGAAATCAATTTATAGTATAAAAATAAAAGATTTAGATCTCTAAGATACAAGTTTCAAGGATGATATCTTACTAACCAAGTGTTGAGAAGAATTAGAACTCTTAGAATGATGAAGGTTGCCAAGCCTACAAGACTCCACAATCCTTAAGATATGCTCACTATGTGGGAGAACTTTGAAGAATAAAATGGGTAGTGAATTTGGCTAATGAGATGGATGAGATTGGTGTGTTTGAAGACTAGAAACTCCCTCTATTTATAGGCTAAGATTTGAACAATTGAACATGACACATTGTGAGAGTGATTACAACCTCACCAATCATCCAATTAAGTGTGTCTTGAGCAATAATGGTTAGAGTATTTGTATCCACTCATTTGGTCCTTATAGCCTAACAAAGAGGCTATTAATTTGGGAGGCTATTAATTTTGTCCATCATGTTGTCTATTAAGATAATGGTTTGCCTATTATGGAGGCTATTAATCTTGGTGGGTTCAAGAGATAATTGATCACCTTTCTTTGCTAGCCATTCATCCAAGACACTTGTTAATCATGTTGATTTTTCATCTATTTGTTTAGGAAGAAAATTTCTTGCAATTGCTTTTTAACCTTATATTTGTGTAAGTAGTGTATCATGAAAATGATTGAAGTATTAGCTTGTCTACAAAAATCATTATTCTTGCCATTATTTAGTGGCATGCATTTACACTCAATGAGTTGGATATGATAATATAATATTTATTTATTTATTTCAAGTATTGTATTTATATTAATGTGCTTTCAAAAAGATAATAATAATATACTTGCATGGTTTTATTTTATTCATAACAATACTCAAACCACAAAGTCTTCATGTCATCATCAAATAAAAATTATAATCTATGAATATATTTTCTTATATATAAAAGTTAATTCTCATAGATTCACATAAAAACTCATACTTTTATTTTTATAAAAATTTATTCCATAATGAATACCAAAGTACTTAAAATATTCACATACTATCCTCATAAAAATTTTCAAGACCAATGTGTATATATATAAAAACTTATATATATAATTTAAACAATAGATTTAAAAACTATATAATTCTATTACCCTTGATATTGAAATTCATATTTCTTTTGGAAAAGACAAATTTACATGTATAGTTTTTCAAGTGTTGTTTTGTAGAAAAAAAACAATATACTAATTCTTTAAGCAAGTGATTAAATATTTAATAAAAGTCTCTTTAGTGAATTACAATTATTTCGGGTAATTTCTATGGTATTACATCTGTACCCCTGATTGTTACCGTTTTGCCCATTTTGATTACGAGGCTGTGCTGGCCCCATAACCAAGTCCTCCCGCTTGGTGATGTTTTCAATTCGAGTCCGGCACTCATTCACCCGATGACCAAATCGACCACACCGGTAGCATGCGCCCTGTTGGGGGCATCCCCTAGTCAAGTGAGGTCTCCCACATCTTGGGCATGGTGGCACAGGGTTACCTTGGAAAAAGGTTCTCCCATCATTTCCCCTATTCTTGTTCTGAGGGGGTTTGTTCAGGCCTCCCCGAAAGTTGTTTCCTCCAGAATTATTACCAGATCGGCTATCCCTGTTCCTCTTATCTTGTCCCTGAGGTCCCCGGCTGGACTCTCCACTCATCCTCCTCTTCAGTTGTTGCACCCTTGCAACAGCCACCGCACGATCATACACTGCTTGCAGGTCCGGGTAATGGACGCCAGTGATCACTTCCCGTATGGTCAAGTTCAACCCCATCTCGAATTTTTGTGCTTTCTCTACGTCTGTCGGTACTAGTCTTGGTGCGAAGCGCACCAACTCCTTGAATCGAGTGTAATACTCTTGTACAGTCTGCTCGCCTTGTCTTAATGACAAAAACTCCTCGTACATGGCCGCCTTCGTACTCAGGGGGTAAAATCGGTCCCTGAGCAGTTCCATCATTTCAGTCCATGAATAGGGCTCCTCGTCCTCTCGTATCTTTCCCTGGGTGGCTTGCCACCAGTCGTCTGCTTCACCTCCCAAGTAGTATGAGGCTACATGCACCTTTTCCCCTTCCGGGCACTTAACCGCGCTTAACAACTTGTCGAAGGTCATAATCCACTCCTCTAGTTTTGCAGGGTCTTCCTCGCCGGCGTAGTGTGGCGGGTGGTATGGGTTCACCATGGCTAGGTAATTAATGCGAGCCTGTGGTGGAGGTGCCACAGTTGCTTGGCCCTGGTTCACCTGCGCGTTCCCTGGCGCAATGAGAACCTCTTCTAGAGTGCGTAGGCGATTACCCATGTTGTTTGGTATAGGGCCTGGTGGCTCTTCCTGAGCGTGTACACCCACGTTTGGTATCTGCATGTCGGGTTGCCTAGGTATTTCGTTGGTGACGGAATGGGTATCGCCGACGAGTCCAACTGAAATACGGAGCTTCCTTGGGCTAGCTGGTTATTATAGGCGATTTGTGAAGGACTTCTCGAAAATCGCACGCCCGTTGACCCAGCTGTTGAAGAAAGGGGTGAAATACCATCAGAGAATAGGCTGCCCGAGAGAGCGGAATTAATTATTTATCGGAAGATAGCAACTCGAAACGAGTTTATCGAATTGTCCCAACGATCACAAATAATTCCCACATTATGATTTTTATTTATTTATTTATTTATTTTTTTTGAGGATAAGAATCTTAATATAAAAAAAAAAGTTACTGTAGCACGCTACTGTAGCAGTCGGCAATGACGGTTTTTGGCGACTTTTTTGCCATATTTTGGGTCCCAAACGTTGGAATCTTGATTGACTTCGGGGGGAGCAGATCTTGGACGATATTAGGTGCTCCTAACACCCCATTTCAGCCATAAATACCCAAGTTTCATCCCAAACTCTCCCAAAAACCAAAGCCACAAAGTTCTTACCTTCCGGCGACTTTCCGGCAACTTTCCGGCAACCAAATCCGACCAAGGAAGTGTGTAGATCAAGGATTTGCAGGCTTTGGATTGTTGGTAAGATGTAAATCAAGTTTCCTTATTGTTTTAAGATCATAATCAAGATTCTAACTTACGGATCTTTACTTGCAAACACGTTCGTGGGCAAAGGAGAAGAAGAACGTGTTGCGTAGATCCGTTCGTGGCGATTTTGGACGAATCGATCGACCCTAGGACGTTCAAGAACTCACATACTGTAATTCAATACCTTCCATATCAATATGGGCGGTTTAAGGGCATCCGAAACATTGGATCTAAAACGAAACGTTGAAATCAAACCTAAAGACCCCAATTTACATGTTCTCTGAAATCCGACCAAAACTCTTACTTCAAGTGTTCAAACCGAAAAACTCAAAACTAAGATTTTGATCCTAAGATCTTAAGCTATAATTTGTAAAAATTTCAGATATTTTTTTTGAGTTTTGATACCCCAAATCGTGTCGGACATATTCTGCGTTTTTAAAGAAGTTTCAAAAGTTGACAGTTTCCTTAACCGAACTTGATGAGCATATTTCTATCATTTCTAGTCCGAACTAATCATTGTGATCTAAACAAAAGTTGTATATAATCATGTCTAGTATGTGCATATAAAATTTCAGAATTTTTGGAGTCCATTTGATATGTTAAAAGGTCGAATCTTTGAACGGTGTCAAACCTGAATCCTGGCAGCATACTGTTTGTGTAGAAAACTTGATTTTTGACATGCTTCCCATCTTTTTTCCGGAAAACGCAAAACATGAAAGTTGTTTGTTGGGATGTTTTTGAGATACTGTGAAAATTTCAGATCAATCGCCTAAGAAATGGATTTTTAAACTGAAAAGGCGTAAACTGTGACATCGATCGGTTTTAAACTTGTGAGATCTTGAAATTTCTAAACAAACCATCGAAATCTTGTTATACGATAAAGCTATATTTTTGAAAATCTCGTTACACTAAAATTGAAACGATATCGGTTACATTGGTTACATAAAATTAGTGGGTGAGTGCTCTGCAGGGTGCCCTCCTAACTATTCACTTCGTGCCTTTATGGACGATAGTGACCCCGCGCGAAAGGTTGCCAAAACGGCATCTTAATTTGGGCCTATCCTCTCGGGTGTATCCGTATGGGTTACTCGAGGCTCGACGGAGTGGTACTGGATATGGCGGATTTGGCTTCGGCCAACGGGCCTACCCTCTCGGGTGTATCCGTATGGGTTACTCGAGGCTCGACGGAGTGGTACTGGGTATGGCGGATAGGCTGCGGCCGCCGGGCTACTGGCTAAATGATACATTATACTTATGAAATTGGCTGAGGCCGCCGGATCACCGGCTAAATGATACTTATGAAATTGGCTGCGGCCGCCAGATCACCGGCTAAATGATATATTGTTGAGATGGTGGCGTAACGGGGAAAATATTAAAAAGCTCAAATTTTTATTTATTTACTCGTCGCACTATTCATGTTTTTAAATCATGTCTTAAATAATTGCCCATGCTTAAATTTTTAATTATGAAATTAAATGTGTCTTTAAAGCATGCAACTAAATTCTTATTTTTAAATTGGTAAATAAAGTGTTTTGTATGCATGACAAAAAGTTTAATCTAAATTATTAAAAATTTAACCTCTTTATTGCTATGTAAGGATTGACTTACTCAGTATTTTATAATACTGATAAAAACCGTTGTTCAATTTTTTTCTATTACAGAGTACGGAGCATGATCTTACATTGAGGAATCATTTTGGGCATTTAATTATTTATATTACATGGATTGCATGAACGGGCCTGTTTAACCCGTGTTTGGCCATGTTGGCCCTATATTTTAAATTCCGCTGCATAAACTTTATTTCCGCTGCAACTTTGATGTATTATTTTTAAATTATATATGAATGGGCAGTTTGAATGTTTTAAATTCTGAAAAACCATAGCCTTGCATCTCTTTAATGAGCTCGGAGAAACCGTGTTTTGCAAGGCTATGGTTTTTCAGAATTTAAAACATTCAAACAGCCCATTCATATATAATTTAAAAATAATACATCAAAGTTGCAGCGGAAATAAAGTTTATGCAGCGGAATTTAAAATATAGGGCCAACATGGCCAAACACGGGTTAAACAGGCCCGTTCATGCAATCCATGTAATATAAATAATTAAATGCCCAAAATGATTCCCCAATGTAAGATCATGCTCCGTACTCTGTAATAGAAAAAAATTGAACAACGGTTTTTATCAGTATTATAAAATACTGAGTAAGTCAATCCTCACATAGCAATAAAGGGGTTAAATTTTTAATAATTTAGATTAAACTTTTTGTCATGCATACAAAACACTTTATTTACCAATTTAAAAATAAGAATTTAGTTGCATGCTTTAAAGACACATTTAATTTCATAATTAAAAATTTAAGCAAGGGCAATTATTTAAGACATGATTTAAAAACATGAATAGTGCCACGAGTAAATAAATAAAAATTTGAGCTTTTTAATATTTTCCCCGTTACGCCACCATCTCAACAATATATCATTTAGCCGGTGATCTGGCGGCCGCAGCCAATTTCATAAGTATCATTTAGCCGGTGATCCGGCGGCCTCAGCCAATTTCATAAGTATAATGTATCATTTAGCCGGTAGCCCGGCGGCCGCAGCCTATCCGCCATACCCAGTACCACTCCGTCGAGCCTCGAGTAACCCATACGGATACACCCGAGAGGGTAGGCCTGTTGGCCGAAGCCAAATCCGCCATATCCAGTACCACTCTGTCGAGCCTCTAGTAACCCATACGGATACACCCGAGAGGACAGGCCCAAATTAAGATGCCGTTTTGGCAACCTTTCGCGCGGGGTCACCATCGTCCATAAAGGCACGAAGTGAATAGTTACGAGGGCACCCTGCAGAGCACTCACCCCCTAATTTTATGTAACCAATGTAACCGATATCGTTTCAATTTTACTGTAACGGGATTTTCAAAAATATAGCTTTATCGTATAACAAGATTTCGATCGTTTGTTTAGAAATTTCAAGATCTCACAAGTTTAAAACCGATCGATGTCACAGTTTACGCCTTATCAGTTTAAAAATCCATTTCTTAGGCGATTGATTTGAAATTTTCACAGTATCTCAAAAACATCCCAACGAACAACTTTCATATTTCGAGTTTTACGGAAAAAAGATGGGAAGCATGTCAAAAATCATGTTTTCTACACAAACAGTATGCTGCCAGGATTCAGGTTTGACACCGTTCAAAGATTCGACCTTTTAACATATCAAATGGACTCCAAAAATTCTGAAATTTTATATGCACATGATTATATACAACTTTTGTTTAGATCACAAAGATTAGTTCGGACTAGAAATGATAGAAATATGCTCATCAAGTTCGGTTAAGGAAACTGTCAACTTTTGAAAATTCTTTAAAAACACAGAATATGTCCGACACGATTTGGGGTATCAAAACTCGATGAAAATCTCTGAAATTTTTACACATTATAGCTTAAGATCTTAGGATCAAAATATTAGTTTTGAGTTTTTCGGTTTGAACACTCGAAGTAAGAGTTTTGGTCGGATTTCAGAAAACATGTAGATTGGGGTCTTTAGGTTCGATTTCAACGTTTCGTTTTAGATCCAATGTTTCGGATGCCCTTAAACCGCCCATATTGATATGGAAGGTATTGACTTACAGTAAGTGAGTTCTTGAACGTCCTAGGGTCGATCGATTCGTCCAAAATCGCCACGAACGGATCTACGCAACACGTTCTTCTTCTCCTTTGGCCACGAACGTGTTTGCAAGTAAAGATCCGTAAGTTAGAATGTTGATTATGATCTTAAAACAATAAGGAAACTTGATTTACATCTTACCAACAATCCAAAGCCTGCAAATCCTTGATCTACACACTTCCTTGGTCGGATTTGGTTGCCGGAAAGTTGCCGGAAAGTCGCCGGAAGGTAAGAACTTTGTGGCTTTGGTTTTTGGGAGAGTTTGGGATGAAACTTGGGTGTTTATGGCTGAAATGGGGTGTTAGGAGCACCTAATATCGTCCAAGATCTGCTCCCCCCGAAGTCAATCAAGATTCCCACGTTTGGGACCCAAAATATGGCAAAAAAGTCGCCAAAACGCGTCATTGCCGACTGCTACAGTAGCGTGCTACAGTAACCTTTTTTTATATATTAAGATTCTTATCCTCAAAAATAAATAAATAAATAAATAAATAAAAATCATAATGTGGGAATTATTTGTGATCGTTGGGACAATTCGATAAACTCGTTTCGAGTTGCTATCTTCCGATAAATAATTAATTCCGCTCTCTCGGAATTATTTCGGTTCTAATAATTAAATCCAATTCTTTATTTTTGGATTTAATTTTTTTTTGATGGTGATTTCTCGGGTATTACACCAATAATGTCTCTTACCTCATTCTCATTAAGAAAGGGTCCTCCATTAATGGGAATGCATATTTTAATTATTATTATTATGTTAAGTTTTCAAAAGTCTTAATGTAATTGCCTATTAGAAAAAAAATCATATCCACTAACTACATCCTAAAAATCCAAAACCGTTAGCTACCCGTGACAATCCCATTACCCAATCTTGACAATGGTAGCAATAATAATAATTATAATATTATTATAAATAATAATAATAATAACAATATATACCAAAATAATCTAGGACTACACTACCTATTGTCCTTTCATGCATATAATTAAAAGTGATCTTGTAAGTATTCCATGCATAGCTCCAAAGGGAATATATTCTTATTTGAAAATGCCATGATTAATCTTAATATGATAACACAATCATCTATTTAAAATAACTTATAGGTAGAATAATAATTATATTATTAATAAAAGGAAAATAAGCAATAGTAAAAATAATACATTTTTAAATATGGAATTATGGGGTATTACAATCCACCCCGCTTAAGAATCATTTTGAACAAATTCTCGGGTATTACAACATCTATCTTCACACGTGGACTGATGTTGATGAGCAAGCTAGACGAAAGTCAGGTTCTCCCGGGGATCACAATGATAGAGAGAATGGTGACTGACAGATCAGTCTTGAACTACACATCCACCAACACTCTCTCATGGATGGCAGACAATCCGGGCACTCCCTACTTATTTGCAGGCCAACCACCTCGGGTCTACTGCACAAGGATGCATAAACCCCTGAGGGACCACAATGGCTGGTGTCTGCGATGTGACTTGACAAGTTTCGTCCACTGGAGCAGATACATGTTCTGAGAGAAAAGAGTGGAAGAGGAATGAATCCTAGTATGCTTTATTTCTTTTTAAGCTTTAGTGTAGGCATCATATAAGGGATTTCTTCTTTTGTGTGCAGGTTCGTACTAACTGCATAAGAATCTCTTGTAATTGATGCAATTTACTGCTTTCCACGAATGGAACTCAAGCTTTGAGATCCGTAAACAATTTTTATTTGTTTTCCTCTTGAAAAGATGTCTGACAGTCCAAGATGAATAAGTGACTGTCAGGCCAAAAATATGTTGTTGACATACTCCGTATGTCAGCAGTGCCTCTTTACTGCTTTAATAACCAGCAAAAATGTGCATAAACCTGCTCTAAATTCACATGTTGAATTTAGGCTTGTGATTAAATTTTCAAACTTTTAAAATTGGGATAATATAATTGAGAACATGCATGACATGAATTCCTAAGGTTTTGAGCTATAAAAATTTAATGATGCGATCAGCTTGTTGGGTAATAAATCCGCATGTTGGAAATTTTGATTGAATAGATTGTTAGAGTTTAGCTTCGATTAAATTTTAGAATATTGTATGACATGAATCAACCCAACCTTGTGAGATTTGAGCCATTAGTCACTTTCACTCATTTATTCTCTTTGATGTGTGAATCTTTTTTATTAAAGGAAACTAGAACTTGCAGTTGGGACTGATTCAAGACCATGCCATATTCCCGAAATCGAGCACATGATCGAGGCACCTAGAAAACCAAATTTTAGGCCTTCTTTTGAAATCCAAACCCAAAAATATTTTCCCTTTAGGATTAACCAATTTGAGCCTATAAGCCTAATTTTTCTTTGAAACCCACTATATTTTTCCTAGCCTACAAAAAGACCAAAATTTTCAGCCCAAGTGTGCAAGAATAAATTTTATCAAGGCATTGAATTTATGATCATCGGAAAAAAGCATAAATCGGATTCAAAGAACCGGTTCAAAAAAAAAAAGAGAAAAAGAGAAAAATGTTGAGTTTCATTCAACAACAATAAATTGCAAATGACAAAGCAAATTAGACATAGTCTAATGTCATGCAATAGAAAGAGAAAAGCAAAAGAAAGAAAGAAAAATATCGATTATCATAAATCTTTAAATAAAAATATGCCATATTATGACAGAATTAATTCTTGCCACTCCTTAGCCCAATAATTTCCCTTTCCTACCAAATGTTACAACCGTATGCCCCGTTATAACCCTTGAATAAGACCTCATGATCTCGATTTGAGGAAGTGAGCCGGTGGCGAGTTGGTCTGATTGCAAGCTTATGGGATAATTTAATCGAATCTGATTTTGAGTGTTCACTGATTAAACCCCATTGAGAGTGAGTGAATTTTCCGATTCTCTTATATGTGAGGCCCTATTTCATTAAATATGTTCGTGTCATACCTTAATTCTCATTCTTAATCTTTGCATCTTTCACACATGATATTCATGAAGGATTGATGATAATGTTTGATTTGTAGGCCCGATGTAGTGAACAAGTATCATTTTATTAAACACTGCAATCAAGGGAATTTAACACTTGTAGCTTTTGATTGTCTTATCCCAATCCATAAAGAATGTGATTTATGAACCCACGAAAATGAATTGAATATGCAGAGTCCGTGTTCTCTAGAACATTGACTCTGACTGCTCGGGGACGATCAGTATTAAATGTGAGGATGTTGATAATGGCCAGAAATGACCATTATTTTCAATCCATTTCCGTGTCTAAAACGGGCATTTGATCGCATTCCGGTCTAATATTAAATAGGAAAGCAGTTGAATTGGACTGATTTATGCATAATTGTAAAAATATTGAGCTGGTGTGAAAAATGCATAAATATGTAATTTTATTACACATTTATGTTAGAAAAATCCAAAAAAATGAGAAAAAGAAAAGAAAAGAAAAAGGAACGAAAAAGATGGGCAAAAGAATAAAACAAGCCCACAAAATACAAAAAGATGGGGAAAAGAAAGAAAAACCCACAAAAATACATGTTCCGGCCCATCAGGCCCAATAAGCGATAACCAGTCGCGAGACTGGCATCCTGGCGCTAAGCATGGCCCCGCGACTAGGGGCAGGCTAGCGACACAGCAACCCAACTGAAGAGAAGGCCAGTCCTGGAACATCCTGTCGCTAGCCCCGTGGCGCGAACCATGGTCTAGCTACATACGAGGGTTCCGCGCCACACCAGCATGATGAAGAAGAAACTGTCCCTAGACTCCTGTCGCTAGCCTCGTGGCGCGATCCATGGTTTCGCGACAGGAGTATGGCTAGCGACACAGAATCAAGACCTGGTCCAGAGAGCCTCAAGACAGGGCGTGAAGTCTTGCAACATGCAACCTAGTTCCGCGCCACACCGCGTGATGCCGCGACATGCTTGTGATGTGTGTGAGCCTTGCGACAGACTTGGGGCTCAGATCAAGGCCCATGGGCCTAGGGTTTCACCTCTATAAATATGTGGTGATCCCTATGTGCTCAGGAGTTAGACATTTTTTTCATTCTTGAAGACAGAATCAAGATTCTCTCTAGGTAGTTCTTAGTTTAGTGTTAGTTTTCCTTTTCTTGTATTATTTAATTTTTGCACTAGCTTAGCTTAGATTAGTTCTATTTTTAATGTTTTTTTGCCTTTAATAGCCTAAGTAGCCACTGTTCACAGCCTATCTTTTGGTTATGGATTTTAGATTTAGGGTTTGTGATGCCCAAGTTAATGGGGATTAACAAACCCACCTAATAAATGGGAAGTTAATCTGAAAATGTGTCCCAAAAACATGAAATGGGTGTTATTAACCCATTGATTTACTGCTTTCCTTTTCTTTTGGGTTATTTGACCCTTATTTCTCGTTTAGCATGTAATATGTTCTTATTTTTGGTTAATGGTGCATGTTTGTGTGTGATCAAACCCTAGATTAGGATTTTGCTTTATTTAAATACTGTTCCAGTAGTTTATTTATGTTCAAGCATGTTCTTGTGGATTTTGAATCTTGTTTGGTTATTTTAGCTTAGAACAGCTTTTTAATCTGAAATAGGGTGAGATCACGCTGTTTGCATGCCACTGTTCATTTCTACTTTTACTGACTTGTGTCCTGAACCATCCCTGTCGCCAACCGCCTCATGTCGCGAGACCACGTCTAGCGACAGGAAGGTTGTTTAGCGACAAGGGTGTCTAGGGACACCTGTCTTAATACTCTTGAAATCCTCAGTCGCGAGGCATTCCTGTCGCGGACCCACGGTCCGCGACACAACACCTGTTTAGCGACTAAGGGCCAAACTCTTACATAATTTTTCTGCATGGCCTCTGTCGCGGAACACTCCTGTCGCGGACCCACGGTTCGCGACACACTTTTATTCCGAGACAGAAAATTATGCCTTGTCAATATTTTGAAAACCCAGTCGCTAGACACCCTGTCGCGGAGCCACGCCTCGCGACACAATTTCCATGACTAGCGACTGGGAGCCAAATACTTTGAAAATTCTCAGAAAACCCTATGTCGCTAGATTCCTATCGCGAGGCCACGCCTCGCGACACACTTTTGCTTAGCGACACAAGGTGAAACTCTGCTAAATTTCTGAAAACCTGTCGAGGTACCCATGTCGTGGGTCTAGGCTCATGACACAATTTATGGTTTCTTGACAGAATCCTCTCTTCTATTTAATCCCAAAAATTCTAATTTCTTAACCTCTATTATATTGCAAACACACATCTTAATCCCATGGATTAAGATGTAATATCCCAGAATTGCAATATAAGGCGTTATGCTGCCGAAATTTTGATTCTCCATTTCCATCACTTAATTAATTGAACCCTCTAGTCATTAATGATTAATGATTGTAATTAGCAATGATTAAATCACTAATTATTATGATTAAAGGATCTTTGTTCAATTGTCATTAAAACATTTTTCTATAAACAAAACCATGATGCCTTAAACAGATAATCCGGACTGTAATTAATTATGGTAGGAGGGATTATTTAGGTCATCAACTATGGATTAGTTCCATAACCTTGCATGAGAAACCAATGTCTCTCATACAAGGCCTTGTTTTCATTTCATTTCCATCTTGTCTTTTCTGTATTGTGTGTAACAATTAGTAAAGAATACATCAGACTAATGTTGGCGGGTATTCCCTCATGGATAAACTAGCTCGTATTCTGGGTATTAGTTACTAAGTGTTATTTTGCATGGTCTGGATAGCAGTCTGTGGAAGCCTTGGCGGTTCGTCCACCCAGGATTATAATAGTTGCTCAGCTGACTCCTATCCGGATACAGTTTTCTTTTCCTTATCTTAATTTCCAAACCCAAATTCTAATCTGTAGTGTGAATTAGTCAACATCTGTCAATACTGACTAATGATCATTACAGAAAAGAAGCATGTAGGTCTTTATCTGAATTCACAGACAGTGGAGGCCCAACTGGCATTGACACTGCCATTATAGGGTCTAAGCTGTCTAAATTCGCTCCATCCGAGTAATTAGGAAATTGGACAGTAGATGTTTGCAGTCTACCCGATTATTCTGCCATTACTTTGGTCCTCTGACCACTTCATGTTTGTGTTTCACTTTCTGTCTAGACCCGCCAGTATATTCTGGGTCAATTCATTTTACACTTCATTATATCCGTATGCATGCTACTATTATGTAATTAATGTGGTCTATAATATTTTGGGATCCTTCCCTTGGACAATAGAAGTCTAGATTTTAAACAGATATTGTATATTAAATTTCCAACAAAAACTCCTTTATAAAATCCGGATCTGAGTAAGGGATAAATTCCTCAGTTATGACTAGTTCATATCTGTCAAGGGTTGATTTTGGGAAATTAGAAGCAGGGTCAGCGATTAGGTCTCTTCTAGACTGAAAGGATCTGTGTTTTAATTGAGAGTCTAGTACCTGTTTAGGGAATGGTTTTCAAATTCATTATTTTCCAAAAATTGTTGTTTGTTGGGAATCCGAGATTAATTATTACACCGAGATGGGGTCCACTTGGATTCAAATACAGTGTAGTAGATAATCTTAGATGAACAACATCCAGGCCTTGGTTATTTTCTAAGATAGGGTTGAGTTCCTTCCAACCACTATCCTCTTCTGCCAAAGCCTACCTTTGAGTCCTGAGTGAGTACATCCGGAACAAGCTAAATTATTAGTTCGTTTCATTAGTTTGTATCTCATAACCACTCGGAAGGAAGTGAACACTGCGAGCGGTTCACCGAGAGCCGAGAATTCTTGATCCGCACCCGGTCACCATGAATGGGGGCTGTCTTTTACTACCAGGGTCAGACCTTCGAAACATCCGAGTGATATGATTTTAAATGCTTTCTTTATCGCTTTCTTTTAAACGCTTTCATTAGAGGTCACTCGGTTGTATTGAGAGTTGTGTAACTGCTACTAGGATTGATAGCTAAGGGATAGTTCAGGCTTGATTAGAATCTTTGGGTGTGACATGGGAGAATGATAGTAGTACTTGGCATGTCAATAAATGATTTGTCAGGTGTTGTTTATCCACCACAGATGAAGTAACATACCCAGGGCCAGGGCAGTTACAAATCTGTGGTATCTTAGAATCTGTGGTTTTAAGAACATGTAAACTCATGTTGAAAGTACCTGTCTATCAAAGGGAACTCAACACTGAGAGCATGAGAATTAGCTATCTGACAGGATTATCCCAACCAAAGATCTGTGTATTAAAATGGAAGTTTAATTATGCCTTATCCAATTCTTGTCCAATTTTTATTCTTTTCTTCATGTCCCTTCTGTCCACACTGTGAATCAGCTTCAGAGCTAGTATAGTGTAAATTTTCACTGCTTCTGCAGATAGTATTTACTACATTCTTAGAATAACTTTATTTGCTTTCTAGTATAAATTCACCTGCTTTGTAGAATAGATTTAAGTACTTTTGTAATTTAATTTAAATTCAGTTAGTAGATGATTAATCACTTTTCAAACCAATTGGAGCAATACGAGTGGAAAATCTAGTAAAACGACGTGGGCTCTGCTTCTATCGCACATCCTCCAGTGAACGATCCGGTCTTACTATAAATTACTGCAATTTTTGACACCGTGCGCTTTCGGGGGCACAGTTTCTTAACACGAGTAATAAAAACGTGGCAACCTATAAATATATCCCTAATCCCAACTCCGCCATCATAAATTGGTTTCATTAAATAAAACTGAAAACCAGGATTATGATTTTTCAGAAAATACTCACATAGTGGGGAATTGTAAAAAGTTTCATGGCCGGGGATTTTCATCGCGCCATTTGAAATCAAAGTTTCCCACATGAGTAGTAAAAAGTGAAATATATCCTTAAACCCCTTTCCCACGAATCATAACTCATTTCATTTAATAAATTTAACTTGGGATATTTTAGAAAAACTCGTGTTGACGAAATTGTCAAAAAGTTTCAATAATCAATGATAATTAGCCCGTTAATCATCACGATACGTCAGCCTGAGGGATCATTAACCTCGGATGGGATGATTTTGGCGAGGATTTGTAAATATATTGGATGGATTAAGTGAACGGAATAATTATGGGACCATTTGAGAAACGGACGAAAGTTGTGAGATTTGGGCTTTTTTCCAGCAATATACAGTATATTGCTGTCATAATATGGGGAAAAAAGCAAAAATCGTCCCACAACTTTCGTGTGTTTCTCAAATGGTACCATAATTATGCACTTCACTTAATCCATCCAATATGTTTGCTAATCCTTGCCCAAATGATCCCAGCCGAGGTTAATGATCTCCCACGCTGACGTGTCGCAAGGATTAAGGAGTTAATTATGGGACAATTTGAGAAACAGACGAAAGTTGTGGGATAATTAATCCGTTAATCCTCGCAATTAACCTACGATTGGATCATTTGGGAAAGGATTAGCAAACATATTGGATGGACTAAGTGAAGTGCATAATTATGAGACCATTTAAGAAACACACGGTACGAAAGTTGTGGGATGATTTTGGCTTTTTTTCCTAATAATATGTATCAAGTCAAAGTTGTCAAACTAAGTGAATATTTCACTTGGATAACTTTGACTTGATACATAGCCGAATGTACGGATCGGAGTACATATATTTCAGCCCCTGTTTCTGTCGGAGCAGGACGGCAGGCAGGACGGCAGGCGCCCGACCTCGGCGGTACATCAATGTTGGGCAAAGGGGGAGCGTTATTGCACACAATCACAAGGAAACTAACGCACCATATATAGTACCTCTTCGTTTTCTTTTTTACTCCATTATTTATAGAAAAATCTTGATTCAACTTTTTAGCATAGTTATATAAGATAAAACATAATCAGGTGCGATATTATTAGTTTTAGAATATCAAATTTTTATAATTTTTATTTGTATGCAATTGGAATTATTAATTGTTAAAAATATATAATAAATGATGAATTCAAAAAAAAAAGGGGGGGGGGGGACTATACATTCATATATGAGCATCATATAATATAGATAGATGCCCTATTTGGGAATTAGCCGTTAGCTGTTATCTAATTCTGTAAGTAATAATTAGTTAAAATTAGTTGTTTGACAATTTCGAAACTAACTTTTTGCCTAGAATAAGCTAAAATCCAAAATGATGCCAGCGGTTTCAAAAAGAGCTGATTGAAGTCTGTTTTAAGTTATTTTGTCTTTTTAAATAAGTTATTTTATCCAGACAAATTAGCTGATTGGATTTAGCTGTTTTGCCAAACAAGGCAGAATTATACACGACTATGTATGATTGTATACAATAGTTCAAATAGTAGTTATTCCGCTATTTATTCATTGACAAGTAGCAACTAGCGAATGTATTACACAATTTTACAAGAAAATACTGAAACTGAGGCTTCACTTGTTTGGTAGGGGCACCATGGAAGGGTTTCAATTGATCCTTTTTAAGGCTTAAACGGCGCAAGAACGACCACACAATTGTGCCCTCCAAATCCGAAAGAGTTTGATATGGCTGCAAGATATTATAAGGCTGTTTTAAGAGTCTTACATAGATAACATTGATTTGACAGTAAAAAACATATATGCACGATCATCATATCGATATTCAGCCAGAAATTGATGTCAGATTTTCAATATAATTAAGGGAAGACAAGGGATAAGTTATGGCAAGCATACCAACATTTACTTCATGTTGTTTCTTTACATTTGGGACAGTGTCGATGTTCATATCTGTTTCCAAGTCCTGTATTACAAAATGAAGAATTAAGACATGAGTTTCTGATGATCAATATTCAATGCCAAAATTCTAATGAACTTGTGATAGAATAATAGTCCTTCAGTACATATTGGTTGAGGGTGGGATGTAACCAGCCAGTGTTGATTGCTTTGATTGTTGCTACGGCTTCCAACGCACCCGCTGCTCCAAGTCCATGTCCGATCAATGACTAAACCAAGTTCAAACATCCTCAGTAACCTAACCTAGGTAAATGCACAAATGCCATTGGGTTCTGGTAAGTAGATCCTTAACCTTAGTGCTGTTCATCTTTATCTCTGAGGTGTCTTTGAAGGCCTTTTTAATGGCATTAACCTCCGCCATATCTCCAACGATTGTACCCGTAGCATGAGCATTCACATAATTAACCTATTCTTCACAAATGATTATATCATTTTGTTACCATAAGATAAGAAAACTGAAATAAGTCTGACCTCTTCAGGTGCAACCCCTGCATCTTCCAAGCCCTTGGTTATGCAGCGCGAAACGCAATATCCGTCTGGACGCGGACTGGTTATGTGATAGGCATCACAGGTGATAGCCCCTCCCAAGTACTCAGCAATGATGTTGGCACCTCTTTTCAAGGCATGTTCTAAGCTTTCCATGATCTGTTTTCACTCAATTTCCATTGAAGTTAACTAGCTACGACGACATTTATAAGTGGGTTATAGCAAAATTTATATACGCCAAAATTATGCAGGAGTGTACCAGTACAGCGGCGCCTTCACCCATTACTAAACCATCGCGATTTTTGTTCCATGGCCTACACGCCGTTACTGGAGAATGGTTTCTTTGCGACAAGGCTCCACAAGATACAAGACCTCCTAGTCCAGCAGGATTAACTAGGGCTTCGGTCCCTCCAGCTACCATGACATCTGCTTCGCCTCTTCTAATATGATTTGCTGAATGATAGAAGCAGTAATTTGCTGAAGCACAAGCAGCTACAACTGAGTAAGTTGGACCCATTAGGCCATGGTCTATAGCCAGTAATGCCGACCCCATGTTGGTCATTGTGTAAGGAATGAAAAATGGACTCATTTTCTTGTATCCCCTTTGTATCAATGCCTCAATTCCACTGCTGAAAGTTGTCATGCCACCTATTGCAGATCCTATTAACACTCCGATTCTGAACTTGTCCATCTGCAATGAACGAAAGAAATATGTATTTCAGCAAGGAGAACATAGCGGTATCAGTGTTGAGCAGTGGCGGACGCAGACTACTGTGGCGTGGGGCAAACTAATGTGTATATACATATATATTTCTCGTAACATATAAAATAAACCTCGATGCAGAAAAATATTTTTCAACAGTAGCACAAATGTTAATAGCATAAGACGGTAAATCCAACGGAAATAGTGTAAGACTGTCAGCTGTCAACTCAACCATTTTTTTTTTTTTTGCGAGACTTATTGAAGAGCCAAATATTTAAACAATGCTGACTACACTTCCGTTCGCTACTTCCGGTATGTTAAAAAGTAAACTATCTATATGCACGTTTGTTAGAAATTCGAGTAATTTATTACAACTCTATATATTTGGCCCAAATTTATTTATTCATTTTATTAAAATGAAAGAGTAGATGTGTGTATATTTTAAAAAAACCACCAACAAAGGAATATGAAATTTCTTTTTTCCTCCTCCTTAGTCCTTATTCTCCATGTAAATTATAGAAAAATATATTCTATATTATAGCTAAAATTCCAACCCCCGAGCTCAAGTCGGTCGGAATTACAATAAAAATATGCTATATTATATTTAAAATTTACATAATTATATAAAAAGTAAATGGCTGAACAAGGGGGCGTTGGCCCCCCATGCCCATGCTTGTGTCCGCCGGGAAAATGGCCCATATCTTCCGATAATTTAGTAAAATTTTCAAAACAGTCCATTCGAATTAGATGAACCTGTCCCATAAATACCCTAATCATCGCCGAACCCGTCCATGAACCAGTTTTTCCGCTAATCATTGTCGAATCCGTCCATTAAACTATATAATGGAGGGACCGGTTCGGCGATGAGTAGGTATTTAATGGATGGGTTCGGCAATGATTAGCGGAAAAATCGGGTTCATGAACGGGTTTGGCGATGATTAGGGTATTTATGGGACGGGTTCATCTAATTTGATATTTTTTTGACTGTTTTGAAAATTTTGCTAAATTATCGGACGTTATGGGTCTTTTTCCCTGTGTCCGCCAATGGTGATGAGGAATGTTGAAGAAACTGCTTACATTGTTGAGAAAGTCTTTCCCAAGATTAGCATCATCTAGTGCCCTTTTGCCAGCAACCAAGCTATATTTCCAGCAGTCATCTAGTCGTCGGTCACGTTTGGTATCGATGTAGCCATGGGAGGAAAAGTTTTTGATCTGCCCCGCGAACCTTACTGGGAACTCTGAAGCATCAAATCGATCTATTGGAGTTATTCCACTTATGCCATCCAGCAGTTTATCGTAGAACGTGTCGATGTCACTTCCAAAAACCGAAACAAGTCCTTGTCCCGTTATGACAATCCTTTTCTTGGGATCCATTTCTCTCCTGGATGCAGACACCGTTGGAGTGGCCAATGCCCTTATTCTACCGCAATTTGATGCTGTGGAAGCGATGATTTCATCAGAATCGGTAAATCAATCAATCAATCCAATAATAAAACCTAAACTAGAATTGGACTGTCATATTAGTGCCTCTTGCTTCACGTACAAGAAACAGTTCTAATAAATGGGACAGAAATGTTTGTGTTGTTCAAACTATTCCCATTTGGTACAATATAGTTGAAGATCAACCTCGTATCTTGTATTTTTAGTTCAATCTTCTGAGTTACTATTTTTTTTAGTTCCCAAACGCAGCCTTTGTAGCACAATGGTTCCGGACTACTTATAAAATTTGCAAGCTATACCCTATAGCCTAGTGACATTGGTTTGATGCTGAAATAATACAGGCTGAATACAGGCTGTCTAATTTTCTTATGTTGGTTTTCCTACAAAAATTACCCTTGCCTGTCTCATCTTTATGGGCCATCCTATATTTTCATGTTAATTCTTAAATCATCTAAAAGTAGTGAAATATTTTAATTAGCCCCGCATGTTCACTAATCACCACCTAAATTAATGAAATTGTTATTTCAAGCTTTTTCTTAGAAAAAAAAATATATCTGAGTTGATATGGCGTGGTACAATCACTTAATTTTTGTGATGACACCACTCTCATCAATTACAACTTAACTTCCCTCTATATTTTCCGTGTTGCCACTACTATCCACAGTGGCAGATGCAAACTCTTATGGCCAGGGGCGAGCTCTAATGTGAATACTTTTTCTCTGACAAAATATAAAATAATAAAAGATATCATATAGAAAATTCATTATATATTTATATATTATTTTTACATTAGGTGCGACTCGTAATCTAAGAGTCATCATATTTTAAAAGCATTGTAAAACCTTTTCATTTTCAATTTTTACAAAAAATTTTTCAATGTAATATACTAAGCAGTCACTAATTAAGAAAATCATTTCCTAGTGTGTTACACAAATTACTCTTAATAAACTTTAATATAGAAAAAGATATTTCAACAATCTTTCAATTGTAGCAGTCATAAGCAAGTAGGACGAATGCTACAAAACAGAAAGCCACAAACTTGTAGAAAAAAGATGTTTCAAGAGTAGTAGTTAGGACCAATACTAAATACTAATACCATAAACCTAGTTACAACTTTAGATGGTGGGCCAAATTTATTATTTTATTTGTTAAGATTAAAGAATAAACGAGCCTATTAAAAAACCAACCGACAGAATATGGTACCTTATTTGTCCCATTCGTCTTCCCTATTGGGTAAGTTACAGAAAAATACCGTAGTTAAAATTCACACAACTATATAAAAATTCATGACAAAAGTTTGAGTAAGGAGGGGCGGAATTATAGAAAATGATTTATACCATAGCTAAAATACACATAGCTATATAAAATATTAATGGCAAATTTCGAACTCGGAGGGGGCGGTCCCAAGCTCCCATTAGCGTCCGCCACTAACTATCCCTATCCCTAATTGTTGTGGAAATCTAGTTAGTTTCCACCAAAAAATTATACCCGAATAATAGAACTATTAAATAAACAATAAAGAGAACACCAAGATTTGACGAGGTTCGGCACAAACTTGTCTATATTCTCTGGGCTCCACCAAATTATTATTTTACTATGAACGGAATAATATCACAAGAGTTTTGGAAATAATTTTCTAACACACAAAACCCACTCGACAAGGAAGATTTACAAAAGCCAAAAAAACCTACATTCTCACAAAGGGAATTTAAGGCACTGCCATTGTGTTTTGCTTTGCTGGGATGCATTTGCAAATGGAAAGAGCCATGGTATTTATAGGCATGAGTAGCCTAGAATTTAATTCAGCCGAAAGATGCACAGGATATTAGGCATTTATTAACAATTGCTTACCTAACTCATTTAATGTGACAAAATTTGTTGGATACACCCTTGACTGTGCAAACCGATTTCGGAATTACTTTGAAGATAATAGGACGATTTGCTACTCGTTTCCCTACCACATTCATCATTAAATACATATATTGCCCCATATTTTTTTCGCCGTGTGCCGTGCCAGTTTTGTTGGTTCCAAGAAAGACGGGACATGGCGCACCTATATATTAGTACTAGAATTTTCATTGCATTCTGTGCACACAGGGATTTTTTTTTTCCTAATAAAAACAAGAACGTAATTTAAGAATGATAGAGGAGATGAAGACTCGCCAATTAATTGAGATGAACCAAAAGACATTTTCTAAGCCTTGTTAAGAAAACTTCGAGCTATTTAAACGGGGGGAGTTCTCCCAAAAATAATATTCATAAATATATTTTCATTTTTTTAATTAAAAATTTACTACGGTATTTTGTTAAATTTGATTAAGGGTTTTATGCATGCCGTTTATTATGCAACCTCAATTTTCAGAAAACATACTATACAGGAAAAAGTCTGAGGACAAAAGGAAGACAATCAATCATTAACAGTAAGAAATACCAGCATCAGAAAAGATGAAGCCCTTAGTCCCAATCCCAATCGACCTCATTCCGACAGTTTTAACAGCTTGTCGTCCTCCATGCCCAAACATGACGATGACCCCATCATTTGATTCTTCTCTTCCAAGGACAAAAGGAGAGCCAGAGTAACAAAATACGCCAGCCATATTTCCCCTAATCACCAGAACCAGCTCACTCAATTTACGGCCTACTTAAGCTACAAGGACCAAAATTCAAGCAAACTCGCTGTGGAAGGATGAAATAAGGAAAACTGATGAGAGGTTTATTCAGCGGGTCTTCTACTTATATATCAAACACATTAACAAAGCTGGACAGCTGTGGCTCCCACTCCCCCTATACATATACAAGGGGCTTTATTTATCACCGAACGAATCGAAAATACAGAATTTCAGTTTAAAAAAAAAAAAAATAGCTCGCTAGGTTGGGGCGGCGTTGGAATCATCAGCCAGTTCCACGTTTGAATAGTAATTTAATTCATCCAGTTCCACGTTTGAATAGTAATTTAATTCATCATAATCCAGTTTTTACCATTTATTCAAAAAAACAACCAATATGAAACAATAAAAATTGTACCTCATGGTAATAAAATCAAGCAAATTCCAACGTGTTACGGTAATAAACCCTAAACCAAAAAATTTGGTCACTAAACCCCGAAATTTGGTCGCTAATAAGTTTAGCGACCGAATTTTTTCGGTCGGCTAATCGCTTCGTTAGAAAACAACCAGCGACGGAAAAAAAAAAATCGATTGGACGTTTGCGAGTTGTGACCGTATTAGCGACCAAAATTTTACGATCGTAGCTAAGCTCCGCGACCTATTTTCGGTCACTAATAAAATTGGGTTTTAATTTTTTTTTTTTGAATTTTTATATCAATGACCGAAAATTTCGGTAGCTAAAAACTCAAAAATGTGCAAATTTTTAGTCCGCATTAGGCCTAGAATCCGCGCTCCCACAAACCCAACTCCAGCCATAATGGCCTCCACATTTTATTCAACAAGAGTTAATAGTTAATTTAGGCCATAACAAGTAGTCATTTCCACTTTTGAGCCATAACAAGTTCGAGTTATGATTTTAGGCCATAACAAACCACTTTTGTTCAATTTTGGGCCATACAGACTTTTTAAAATAATAATTGAGCCTACCTACTCTCCTCTATTATATTTTGACCCCATCAGTTGACTTATCAACTTTTGCCCTTTTACACTTTGACCCCAAACTTTAGATTTTTCATTAAATTTAATCCAATAACTGCCCATCATGCTTCCGATAATTAAATTAAGCACTAAACTTCATACCTTGGCTTTGACCGCCTTGCTACCGGGTTTCCTAAGCTCCGGGATTTTACGGACTTCCTCCAACCACGCAGCCGCGACCGATGGTTCACCGATTCTTGGCTCCTTCAGCAACAAACAGCACAGTCCTATTTCTTTTCCTACCTTTGGACGTATCAAGATATGAATTAAGGGTTTTTAATAATATTATCGGAGTATTTGGGATATTTGGAAGCCTGGATTTTACTGAAGAAATATTAAAAATATTATTCAAACATTATTTCCCCTAATGGAGAAGACAGATACTTAGTTCCTCATGGAGGAAGCAAGACTCTTGGGGATGCTCCCCATAATATTACAGACATAGAAAGGAAAATTTGCAGAAAGGAAATATTACAAAATGTTTTGAAGAGTTGGGAGGATTTTTCGATGCCTTCCATCTGCTTCAAACTCCTTTATTTATAGGCGCCCGCGGACTTCAGCCCCGGATTCCAATCTTCCTCTAAATCCTTGTGACGTCACTGCGTTCGTCACTTGGCCTTAATTTCCACCGGCTACATTATTGTCCTTTTTTGAATTATTGCGTTAGGTGGCTTTTGTCAACTTTCCACCTTCTCTTGTCGGCCACTTTCTGCCAGCCACTCTGCCCTTCTTTGTCGGCTTTTAATTATGAGTGTTGCCGACACCTCTCTTTCTTTTACATCCAGCTAATCTTACTTTGGCTTGTGAAAGTTTTTTGGACGTTTCTTCCCTTTGTCCTGTTCGGGTCCGGATTTTTTCTGGGTTACCCGGATCTTTGTGCCGAATAGGGGTTTCTCCTGTTCTGCACAATATGGGCATATGTGGTTATCCCATTGGCCAACATGCATCATATTGCATGCCTTTTTTCTGGTAGACTCGGTTGCTGGCAACTTGTTTTCCCAGATGAGTAACCTCTTCTTTTCAAATGAGGTTTCCGCAAACTCTGTGCTTTTCCCTGTTAAAGAATTAACCAGGAACGATCCATTTAAATTGTTTGAGAATATTTTAAACGGATATTTAACCTTTTCCATCTCGGTGAGACAGACCCAGAATCCCCATGCTCGTCGGGTGGAGATTTCATCTTCGCTGATTGAAGATACCAATGGTGCCTTCTCATCCATAGACTTAACTCTGTTGAAGGCAATCATATCAGGTCTCTGTAATTTAATAAATTGAAAGACCGGATAAGAACCTTTTCCGACTATCTCTGGTGCCGCTGAAATGAACTTAAGCTCCAGAATATCTCCTCTTTGCAGGTGCGGGTTGTTCTGCCATGATTCGTGCACCGCACTACTTATCCATCCCGGAAGTTTTTCGATTTCCGGAAACCCTGGTGATGTAGTATGAACAGATGCTAATGCTCCAAAGTCATACCACTTCCGAACTTCTTCTGGTTTCGATCCTTCGAGCATCCATACCCTGTTGTATCTCCCGGATGTCTCGATTACTGTTTTGCTAGGGTTAATTCCCTTTTTGGAAACCAGTTGTTCCCATTTTCCTTGGTAGTCCAGCTAGGCAGTAGATAGGACCTTCTCGTCTGAATTAACCTTAGAGGTGCCTGTCATTGGCCTAAGGTTAATTTCTTCCTCTTTCAACCCAGAGGCAGTGGGTTGACTTGAGCTTTCGGAAATGTGACTTTCCTCTTGCTCAACATTTTTGTCGGTATCCGACAATGGTTCCTTTGAAGCAGTGCTTGAATCTGCTTCTTCATATGTGACCACTTTAGCTTTTTGGGCACATTTCTCTTTGTTTACCAGGGAAGCTGACGCTTTCCTGATTGGCTCTAATACTGTTTCCCATAGTGCTGTCATTGCTATATGGGAGGTTCGTATATTGTTGCGGACCATGTCCACATCGCTCTGTTGTATTTGGCCAGCTGCTCGTGCATTGATCTCGAGCTGTCCAAAATGCTTCGATAGCTCCTCTAGGTTTTCTCTGAGGTGCCTGAATCTCGTAATGATGGAATCAGCTTCGAATGCTTCCATCTCTCGTCAAGAAATCTGCAAGAACATTTTCATGAGATTTTATAACATCAATATCATAAGTATAATATTGACATTCAGCTTGCCATCTGATAATACGAGCTTTTTCAATTTTTGATTCAAGTTTATTTTTTAAAAAAGCCCTAACATTAGTATTATCAACTTTTAATACAAATTTCTTTGCAAGTAAGAATAAAGGCCATTTTTTAAATGTTTTCCATACTGCAAAGAATTCCTTCTTGTTAATATGCCAAAGTTTGGCTTGTTGTTCAGTGAACAACCCTCCTGTGTATCTACAAGGTTCTTGACCCGTAGTTGTTTTTCTCATGAGCACTCCTGCCCATCAAAAATCATTGGCGTCTGTGTAGACTACCAGCTCATCCTCATCCTGAGGTATCGCGAGTTTTGGCAAGCTATTGCAGACTTGCTTTAGTTCACGAATTCTCTTGGTATGGATTTCTTCCCATTTCCATCTAGAGCTTTCAGTCTCTTTCAGGAGTGGTCTAAAATCCTTTCTATATTTTGCAAGGTCTTTAATAAACATACCCGCAAAATTTACAACTCCTAAGAAACTCTGAAGTTGTTTCTTGTCTTTTAATATATCAGGAAAATTGTGGATTTTCTCCACAATGTGTTCCTGTAACTCTATTCCTGCTTCATCAATTTGAACTCCTAAGAATTCAATTTTGTTAGCAGCGATAGTGGCCTTTTTCTCAGAGAGAACTAGACCTTCCCTGTGACATGCATCAGAAAATATTTCAAGATGTTTAATATGCTCTTTAATATTTCGAGATGCAATCAGAATGTCATCTATGTAGACGAACATAAACTCTAGGTAATCCTTAAATAGATTATCCATCTTTCTTTGGAATATCTGAGGGGCATTAGAAAGCCCCATTGGCATAACATTCCAAATATATTGCCCTTGTGGGGTGGAGAATGCTGTGAATTTCTTCGACTCATTCTCCATCTTAATCTGATAGAAACCAGATTTGCAATCAAATTTAGAAAACACTTTAGCACCTTTGATGCAATCAATTAAGTGTTCTCTACTCGGAATGTAATAACCATCAAACTGTATTATTCTGTTAATACCTTGATAGTTTATTACCAACCTGGGTTTACCTCTCTTTATTTCACCGTGGTTTCTTACCAAGAATCCAGGGCTACTATAAGCTGGGACTCCAGGCTCGATGAGTTTAAGATCAATATGCTCCTTGATAATTTGCTGCATATCTTTCTTATCCTGCATATTCATTAAGATGGGTTTGTATCGAACATACTCATATTTATATTGTTCTTTTACCTGTAGAGTAGCTTCGATCTTGTTTTTATCCCACCATGCCAGAGGATCCTCGTTAAAGTTTCTCTGGATAAGTCTTTTGACATTTTCGAGGGACAATTTAGTTTCCCCATCAATGTCTAGTGAAGTTATATTTAATGACTTCATTTCCTGCATTGCTTCTTTGAGGTTTGTAATTTCCTCAATAGAAACTTCATCAAATCCTTGCTGTCTAAAAGACAACAAAGCCTTACCAAACTTTCTTTTATCCTGCATTTTTGGATGGGTTAGTTTGGCATCATTATCACCACGTTTGCTGCGAAATAATATAGGCATTAACCTGTTGAATGCCTTTTCCCTGCGCAACACCTGTATCTCATTTCCACAACTTGTGGTAAATATTAACAAATTTCTTTTGTTATCTTGAACATATTTTGTAAAGGATTGTATAAAATTATTCCCTAACAAAATATCCGCTCCTGTGTCATGAAAGTAAATAGGAGGCGTTTTTACCTTATACCAAGGTGTACCAAATGCTCCTCCAATCATGATATTGGCTTTTCGAATACCCTTATTTAGTACTAAGATTTTTTGGGGAAAATCTCTTCCTGCAATAATGGGTAATGATTCCATAGCTTCGCTAGGGAAAACTCCTGGTTTTGCCGTGCAAATACCTGATCCTGAATCAATATAAGCTGCGAAATATTCTGACTTATATTCTTCATATATTATACCTATTGAGATATAAATGGAGAATGGACTTGTCATTTAATTCTGATGGTGTGACCCTTCAGATTAAATTCTATACCATTATCCTTTCTTACCCATGGTTTATGATTTTCGAGAAAACTTAATCCCAAAATCATAACCCCATTGTCTTTTCCGGCGGTGCCTAAGACTCTGATCTCGTGTCCTGCAATTTCAATTGTTCCTTCATAGGTTCCAATTGATGGCTGCTGCAAGTAGTATAAGTTATCACATGGAAAACGGTTAATCTTTTCAGTGATGTCGAATATTACTCGTATTTCTTTCCATCCTTCAGGGCATTTTATCTTAATATTATCTACCCCGATGGATTGAGGAGTTAGATCTTTGATGAACTCCTTCCCATTATATGCCATAATTCTATCTTCCGAAAAAGACATACGGCTTGCGTACTCAATTCTAGCACTCGTTGATCTGTCTAGAATTGGATGATCTCTTATTTGTATGTCTACTCCTCCTAACCTTGGAATCTGGGTAGGATTTGGAGTCATGACTTTAGCAAATTCCTTGAAAATTCTAGGAATTTCTATATATTCTTTCCTGAGAAATAAGTCAGAATGATGACTATTGGAAAGTGCATAAGAGATTCTATAAGTTATAGAATATGGCATGTTCCCTTCTTTCATCAGATCTTTTCTTTTAAAATCCTGATGAAGGGTTAGAACTCTACTAAAATCTTGGTCAGCTAAGTTATAGGAAATTCTGGGATGTATGTCAAACATTAATTTTCCAGCATATAAATTTTCTACCATAGTTCCAAGAAGACCATCTCTAAGGTTATTGATTCTTCTATCAGTGACTGATAGATGTAATTCAGAATCAATGCCTTCTTTGAAGGTTGCCTTAATTACTACTTCAATGGCTCCTATGTGTATCCATTTCATAGTAATGGCGATTTCCTCCTTCATTCTGCTTAATTCCTCAAGAATTTCTTCTTTAGGAATTAATTGCATATCCATAACATTACAAGTAAGTTCCATAGGAATTGCAAACTCACCCGCACTTACCTTGTAGATGATGTTATGTCTTCTCTGGTTGAGTCCCATCTGGTTAAGAACTCGTCCAATCCCGCCAATTCTGAATCCGTCATATGGGCAGAGGTTGGAATCTTGTCGCATTATTCTTTCCATGGTTCGATTCGAGATCGTCATCCTTGAAAAGAATCCAGACAGGTTTTCAGTGGTCTGAATCCTGTCTTCTTCAGTCAGACTAGGTTGAAGATCCATCTGAATATGAGTCCGAGTCACTTCTTAATTCTTCCTGGTAGATGCTTTCATCCGAGGGGATGTCCTCAAACTGATAGACTGGTACCAGCTTTCCCTGGTAGACTGCTTCCACGATATCCTCCGTGGCTTCGTACATTCGTACCTCACGATTCTGAGGGCAATCGGGTGAGATATGACCTCTGGCTCCACACTTCCAACAATTGCAGTCCTTGAAACTTTCGTTGGCTCGGGTATGGGCTCGTCTGAATGTTCTCTTGGACGTCGTTCTCCCCGTGCTCCTTGTTGCTGAGCTAGTTGAACCTTGGGATGAACTCTTCGTCGTTCCCGTTCTTTGTCCAGTTTTGTATTTGATCTGGCCTTGCTCTTGGACCACCATGCTCTTCTTCTTCGGAATGGAGGTCTTCTGAAACTCCTACTGTATGAGCCTCGACTCTTCTTCTTTTTCCTCTTTTCTCCTGATTCTCCTATAATTGTTGGAAAATCGTTATTTTCACAGCAAAGAGGAGTTCTTTTTATTTTACCTCTTAGTCTCTTGATGTTCTTTTGGGCTGCTGCCTGTTGACACCATTCTCTGAGTTTATCCTTTAAGAAGGACATTCTTCGAGCTATTGAGTCCACTGTACCAGAAGGTACTGTGTACGATTGGATCAACATTTCTCTCCATGGGCTGCAGATCTTTGCAAAGAACATGGGACATGCTACTTCAGCTGTCATTTTGCTCCGAAAATAGTATTTACGAAACCAATAGATGTATTCGTCTACTGCGCAAATACTTCTTAACTCCATACCCAATAATGCTTGGGTATAGACCTTGATTTTTTCGGTTCTCTGTTCTTCAAAATACCCATCTCCTACAAAATGGGTTTTGAATAAGAGGCCAAATCTTTCACAGATTGTGCTTTTGGATTCTCCCTCGAGTATTTGCTCTTTTAAAGCAGTCGTGGAGTTTTTCCAGCCCAGCTTTGCCGATCCTTCGAGACTCAGCTCTATTAATCTGACAAAGTTTTCTTTATCGAGTTCCAGGGTGGTTGCTGCAATCTTCATTGAAGCTACCCATTCATCGATCAGGTCTTCGATGTTTCGGAAGTCGATAACGTCGAGGTTTAGTGTTATGCCATATGGATTTAATGGTTGTAACATCGTCTTGGCCCACGGTGTGGATTCTGGTGCTCTACTTGGGTTCCGTCCTGGGTTTCGTCTTGCATTGAGATGCACCTCAGGATACATGTTCATGTAGAAGTCTGTACTTTCTCTCATTGGGACATCAGGCGGTCCATCGTGGGTCACGTTGGATCCTGATCCTTCCGTATAACCCAATTGAAGAACTTCATTGGGTTTTACATTAACCAGATCCATAATCCCAAGTTCGGAAAATGATTCTGCTAATTCTTGTAGATCTGATAGATCTGCCCTGGAAACACTCATTCGACTGTTTTCAGGAGATCGATCATAAGCTCTTCTTGTGATTTCTGCTTTGGAACCATAGTCGCTTTTCCCTTTTGATGTAAAGCTTGTACTGGTCCGAATGCATCTCTAATATTGGCTTGGTTATTCTTGGAAGATCCAGGAATATCCTTCTGCCTTTTCTTGATATCCGAAATGTCAAATTTCAGATTCAAAATTTCTTTCTTTAGGTCTTGAAATACTTTCAAGATCTCATCTGTTGTCTGATTCAAGTTATCTATTTTCCCAGGTATAATTAATACCCGGTTACCAAAATCTTGAATCGTCTTTTGGATTTCTCTTAAGTCTTTTGATAACTTAGAGCTATCCGGATCAATTTCTTTCCAGTCCGTTCCTCTCATTTTTAGGAAAGAAACTGATTTTGATAATATCTTGTCTCATGGACAAGTTCAAGAAATTCCTTTGGAATTTTCTATTTTTTATTTCCAAAATTTGGAAATAACTCGTGAGTTTCAAATTATTTGAATCCATTAAATAATTAAATCTTCTCCATTAAGAAATAAAATATTATAAATAATATATTTAATATGTTCTTCAATAAAACCTAGGCTCTGATACCAATTTTCAAGCGCATTAGGAGTCATTTGCATAATGAAAAATTAAGTATATTGAGAAAGGACTAAAGTAAATAAAGTCAAACTTCCTTGGGGTATGAATGAAATAAAGAAAAAGTTGTTGGATTCCTTTATTAATTTCAAATTGGTCCTATGGCCTAAATTTTACAAAACTGTGTTTGTTATGGCCTATTTTCATAATTGTAACTTGTTATGGCCTAAAAGCGGAATAGCCTCCTTGTTATGGCCCTTTTTAACATTTAACCCATTCAACAATTTGTTGAGAAGGAGACTCAAACCCGGTTCGAGAAGATTGAAGTTAATTAACATAATAATGTTTCATGTCTAATGTTGTTAAATATATATATATATATATTAAAATGTAATGAAATAAAATAAATTTGAAAATAATGATAACCAATATTAAAATTAAAAACAATAAATAGTAATTAAATTAAATATTCAAAAGTTTAGAATAAACTAAAATAAATAAATAAATAATTTAGTAAAATAAATATTGGGAAATAATAAATTCAATATTAAATTTCAAAATAAAATAAATATGAAATATAAAAGAAATAAAAATAACATAAAAATTTAAAGAAAATGAATTAAATAAAATATAATTCAATAAATAAATTATAAAATAAAATAAAAATGAAACAAATTAGTAATTAGATTAATAAAAACCAACAGCAATTGGCTTGAGTAGATTGGGGCTCTAATCACTTAAACAAAGTTTCGGTTCGAGTCTTGTGTATGCAAAAAAGCTGGTTTGGTACAGGCGCCTTAATTGCTCATGCAGATCATCGATGGATTAATCTTAGGTCCAATATGCCTTACCCGATTATTCACCAAAAAAATTAATAAAAAAATATTAGAGTAATAATATATTCAGTAATAAATTAAAAATAAAATACAATATGGAATATAAAATTAAATAAAATGAAAAGTAAAATTAAAAATAATATAAAAATGGAATAAAGTTAATTACATTAAAATTGAAATAAATTCAAAAAATAAATACTTAAATTATAAATAAATTACACTAAATATTTATTATATAAGAAGATAAAATAAAATATACTAAAAAAATCAATATAATTATCATATTATTAATTAAATTAAGATAAATTAATTTTTTAAAAAGCTTAGCTATCGAAAATTTCGGTCACTAGAGTATATTTTTTATTAAAAAGAGTTAAAAAATAAAAATATTATCAATTAACTTAAAATAATTAATTTCTTAAAGGAAAAAGTTTTCTCGACCGAAATTTTGGGTCGCTAATTCGGTTGCTAGAGTATATTTTTTATAAAAAATAATAATAAAAAGGTAAAAGAAAAATGGGAAAAAGCTAGCGATCAAAAATTTCGGTCGCTGTAATTTTGGTCGTGAATTTACGACGTAAAAAATTCGGTCGCTAAATCGGTGGTTAATTTGCGAAGGAAAATCTCGGTCCCGATTTAGATCGCTAAGAGCGACCGATTTAGTTCGCTCGCAAATTTCGTCTCTAAATTGACTTTTTCTTCTAGTAATTGTTAGGTCCACGGATTCGGCAATATATACACAGTGAACACACAGATTAACAAAACCAGAGTAAATCAGTAATCATGCACAGCGGAATAAAGAACAAATACACAACAAGCATAAAGAATAAATGAGACACAAGGAGATGTTGACCCAGTTCGGCCTTCGGCCTATGTCTGGGGATACCAATCTAGGAGGATGTTTTACTATGTGTTTCAACTATGGTTTACAACCACATACATGAGCAAAATATGAAAGATGCCTTCACTCCGAACTCCAAGTGGACAGTTGTAATGACCAAAAACCTCCAGCCTTTGGTGTAGAAAATTCCCTTCTACTTCAACTCCCAAAGCTTCCCTGCTTTGAGTTCCCTGAAACTTTTGACAATTTTCTACACGAGTATTTTCGAAATAATAATAAAATGAAATAATCTTTTGGTTTATCTTTTATTTAATGAAACTCATTTATGAAGATGGAGTTGGTATTAGGGATATATTTAGGTTGTCACGTTTTTATTACTCGTGTTAAGAAACTGTGACCCGAAAGTGCACGGTGTCAAAAATTGCAATATTTATAGTAAGTCCCGATCGTTCACTGGAGGATGTGCGATAGAAGCAGGTCCCACACCGTTTTACTAGATTTTCCACTCGTATTGCTCTAATCAGTTTGAAGTTGGACTAACAACTACATGACTGAATCTAATCTAAACTATGAAAGCAGTTAAATTAATCTACAAAGCATATTAAAATTGTTCTAAAAAGCGGATAAATCTATGCTAAAAAGCAATTAAAATTAAGTCTAAAAAGCAGATAAAATTATCCTATGAAGGCAGTAAAGAATATGCTAAGAAAGCTGTAAAAATTTAAGCTATACTAGTTATGAAGCTGATTCATTATAGACATAAGGGATAGGAAGAAAAGAATAAAAATTGGACAAGGGTTAGATAATGCATAATTAAACTTCCATTTTTTTTACGCAGATCTTAATCTGGGATAATCCTGTCAGATAGCTAGTTCTCATGCTCTCAGTACTATGTTCCCTTTAACAGAGAGGTACTTACAGTATGAGTTTACATGTTCTTAAGACCACAAATTCTAGGATACCACAGATTCATAACTGCCCCGGCCAGGGTACGTTATTTCATCTGTGGTGGACAAGCAACACCTGACAAATCATTAGTTGAAGTGCCAAGTACTGCTACCATTCCCCCATGTCACACCCAAAGTTTAAAAATAAGTCTGAACTATCCCTTAAATCTCAGTCCTAGTAGCAATTAGAAGTTCTCTCGACGCATCCAAGTGACCTCTATAAAAGCGTTTAAAAGAAAGCGGTAAAGAAAGCATTTAAAAATCCTAGAACTCGGAAGTTTTAAAAGCATCATATGGGTAGTAAATGAAAGCCCCCAGTCAGGATGACCGGATGTGGATCAAGAATTCCCGGATCTCAGCGAACCGCTCGCAGTGTTCACGTCCTTCCGGGTGATTATGAGATACAAACTAATGAAACGAACTAATAGATTAGTTCGTTCCGGATGCACTCACTCAGGACTCAAAAATAGGCTTTGGCAGAAGAGGATAGCAGTTGAAAGGAACTCAACCCTATGTTAGAAAGTAACCAAGGCCTACGTATTGTTCCTCTAGAATTATCTATCACACTGTATTTGAATCCAAGTGGATCCCATCTCGGTGTGACAGTAAATTCCCAACACATAGCAATTTCGGAAAATAATAAATTTGAAAACCATTCTCTAAACAGGTACTAGACTCTCAATAAGAGCACAGACCCTTTCAGTCTAGATGAGACCTAATCGCTGACTCTGCTTCTAATTCCCCAAAATTTAATCCTTGACAGAATAGGAACTAGACATAACTGAGGAATTTATCCCTTACTTAGATCCAGATTTATAAATGAATTTTGTTGGAAATTTAATATGCAATATCTGTTTAAATCTAGACTTCTAATGTCCAGGGGAAGGATCCCAAAATATTATGGACCACAACAATTACATAATAATAGCATGCATACGGATATATGGAACTGTAAAATTAATTAACCCAAAATATAATGGTGAGTTTAGACAGAACATGGGACACAGATATGAAGCAGCCGTGAGGCCAAAAGTGGTGGCAGAATAATCGGGTGGACTGCAAATATCTGCTATCCAATTTCCCAATTACTCAGATGGGATGAATTTAGACAGCAGAAACCCTATAATGGCAGTGTCGCTACTAGTTAGGCCTCTACTGTCTGCGAATTCAGATAAAAACCTACATGTTTCCTCTCTGCAATGCTCATCAGCTAATATTGACAGATATTAACTGACTCATATTACATATTAGAATTTGGGTTTGGAAATTAAGATAAGGAAAATAAAACTGTATTTGGACAGTAATTAACTGAGTGGCTACTTCATTTCCCGGTGAAAGGACCGTTCGCCTGACCTCGTTAGTTATTATCCAAACTATGCAAAATAACAAACAGTAATTAACATACAGACTACGAGCTAATTCATTTCCCGGTGAAGGGACCGTTCGCCGACATTATTCTGTAATATCTTTTATTGTTCATTCACACATCACGAAAAAGACAAAATAAAAATAAAATAAAATAAAAGAGGATGCCTTATATGAAAGACATTGGTTTCTCATACAAGGTTATGGAATTAATCCATAATTAATGCTTAAATAATCCTTCATACCATAATTAATTACAGTCCGGATTATCTGCTTAAGGCATTAAGGTTTTGTTTATAGAAAAATCTTTTAGTGAGAATTGAACAAAGATCCTTCCATCAAGATAATTATTGATCTTAATCATTGCTAATCATGATCTTTATTTATTGACTTAAGGGTTCAATTAGTTAATGATCGGATATGGAGAAACATAAAAATCTGGCAAAGGAGTGCCATGCATGTCGTGACACAAAATTGCAGCATGAACCGTGGGTTCATGACGGGAGGATCACGATATGAGGGGTAGAAAATAAAAGGATTTGATTTAGGGTTTTCCCAGCCCTTAAACAAATTACCAGTCGCCAGATGTGGTTTAGCGACTGGGGTTTGGGGACTAGGGGCTAAGAAGGTAGAATTTTTGTAATTTAAAAAGGGGTGAGGACCCAGCCGTGATACCAAAAATTGTGTCGCGAGCCTAGGTTCCGCGCCATGGGTATGCGACTGGTGGATTTTATAAATTTTTGCAAGGCGATGGCTTCATGTCGCTAAACCAAAAATTGTGTCGCGAGACGTGGTCTCGCGACAGGAGTCTGGCGACATGAGGTTTTCTGAAAATTTTCAAAGTATTGGGCTCCCAGTCGCGAGAATCAAAAATTGTGTCGCGAGACGTGGTCTCGCGACAGGATGGTCTAGCGACTGGGGTTTCTCTAAATTTTTCTAAGGCATAATTCCCTGTCTCGAAACTAAAAAGTGTGTCGTGAACCTGGGTTCACGACAGGAGCCTTAGGAATGCAATTACAAGGATTTAGTCCTCAGTCGCTAAGCAAGAATTGTGTCGCGAACCGTGGGTTCGCGACAGGATTGCCTCACGACTGAGGGATTTTAAAGATATTTTGGAACAAGTGTCCCAAAGCACCCATGTCGCGAGTCTGCTTTCCTGTCGCTAGACGTGGTCTCGCGACAGGAAGAGGTTGGCGACATGGGCGTGGTTCAGGACACAAGTCAGAAAAAGGAACAGTAGCATGCATTGTACGTGACCTCACCCCATTTCAGATTCAAAAGCAATTTTAACCCAAAACGACAAAACAATATTTGAATCTACATAGAACATGCTTGAATAAAAATAAATCTACTTGAAACAATATTAAAGTAAAGCAAAATCCTAAACTAGGGTTTGATCACACACAAACATGAAACATCATCCAAAGAAATAAGAACAGTAAGCATAAAACATAGAGAATAAAGGTCAAATGACCAAAATAAAATGAAAGCAGTAAAGGATCCATGGGTTGTGAGACCCATTTCATGATTTTGGGACACATTTTGATGAATATTTTCCCATTTTATTAAATGGGTTTGATATTATCCATTAAGTTGGATAATACAAACCCTAAAACCAAAAGTTTAGAAATGGAACAAAGTATTAAACTGGCTACTTAAGCTACTGAAACAGAAAACAACATGAAAAATAAACTAAACTAAGCTAAACTAGGGCAGAAATTAAATAATACAAGAAAATAAAACTAGACTAAACTAAAACTACCTAGAGAAGATTCTTCAATCTGTCTTCAAGAGAATGAATTTTCTAACCCTGAGCACAAGGGGATCACCTCATATTTATATAGATGAAACCCTAGGCCCATGGGCCTTGGTCTGAGGCCCATTGTGTCGCAAGACATCACACACATCACAACCTATGTCGCGGGACCACGCGATATGGCGCGAGATGAGGCTGCATGTCGCAAAGCTTCACGACTCGGTCTTGGCTTCTGTGTCGCTAAACATACCCATGTCGCGAGATCATGCTTCGCGCCACGGGTCTAGCGACAGGAGTCTAAGGACATGGTTTCTTCATCATCTGCATCTGTGGCGCGAGACCACCCTGTGTCGCTAGACAATGTATCACGCCATGGGTCTAGCGACAGGATCTTCCGGACTGGCCTTCCCTTCATTTGGCTGTTGTGTCGCTAGACACCCACCTGTCGCGAGGCCATGTCTCTTGACAGGGGTCTAGCGACAGGGTGCTCCGGACACCGCTCAGTTGGGCCAGATGGGCCGAATTTGCATTTTTGTGGGCCTTTTTTTATTATTCTTTTCCCATCTTTTTGGTTTTTGTGGGCTGATTCATTATTTTGCCCATCTTTTTCATTCCTTTTTCTTTTCTTTTCTTTTTCTCATGTTTTTGGATTTTTCTAACATAAATGTGTAATAAAATTACATATTTATGTGTTTTTCATACCAGCTTATTATTTTTACAATTATGCATAAATCAGTCCAATTCAACTGCTTTCTTATTTAATATAAGACCGGAATGCAATCAAATGCCCGTTTCAGACACGGAAATGGATTGAAAATAATGGACATTTCTGGCCATTATCAACATCCTCACATTTAATACTGATCGTCCCCGAGCAGTCAGAGTCAATGTTCCTTGGAACACGGACTCTACATATTCAATTCATTTTCGTGGCTTCATTAGTTACATTCTTTTTGGATTTGGATAAGACAATTAAAAACTACAAGTGTTAAATCCCCCTTGATTGCAGTGTTTAATGAAATGATGCTTGCTCACTAAATCGGGCCTACAAATCAAACATTATTGTTAATCCTTCATGAATATCATGTTTGGAAAATGCAAGGATTAAAAATTAGAATTAGGGTATGACATGAACATATTTAATGAAACAGAGCCTCAGATATAGTAAACTTGGAAAATTCACTCACTCTCGAATGGGTTTGATCATTGAACACTCAAAATCAAATTTAATTAAATTACCCCTTATGCTTGCAACTAGACCAACTGGCCACCGGCTCATTTCCTTAAATCGAGATCCCGAGGTCTTATTCAAGGTTATAATGGGGCATACAGTTGTAGCATTTGGTAGGAAATGAAATTATTGGGCTAGAAGTGATAAGAATTTATTTATCATAATCATGGCATTATTTTTATTTAAAAATTTATGATCATCAATATTTTTTTTGCATAACACTAGACTATGTCTAATTTGCTTTGTCATTTGCAATTTTATTCTTGTTGAAATGATCTCAACATATTTCTTTTTTTTTTTGAATCGGTTTATTGAGTGCTGATTTAAACATTGTTGATGATCACAAATTTAATGCCTTTGATAGAATTTATCCTTGTCCACTTGGGTTGAATATTTTGGTCTTTTTATAAGGCTAGGAAAATATAGTGGGTTTCAAGAAAAATTAGGCTTATAGGCTCAGATGGGTTAATCCTAAAGGGAGAATATTTTTGGTTTTGGATTTCAAACGAAGGCCAAAAATTTGGTTTTTCTAAGTGCCTCGATCATATGCTCGATTTCGGGAATATGGCATGGTCTTGAATCGATCTCAATTGCAAGTTCTAGTTTCCTTTAATCAAATTGATTCACACATCAAAGAAATTAAATGAGTAAAAGTGACTCATGGCTCAAATCTCACAAGGTTGGATTGATTCATATCATACAATATTCTTAAATTTAGTCCAAGCATAATTCTAACAATTTATTCAATCAAAATTTTCAACATGAAGATCTATTACCCAAAAAGATGACCGCATCATTAAATTTTTATAGCTCAAAACCTTAGGAATTCATTTCATGCATGTTTTCCATTACATTATCCCAATTTAAAAGTTTGAAAATTTAATCACAAGCCTAAATTCAACATGTGAATTTAGAGCCGGTTTATGCATACTTTTGCTGGTTATTTAATTTAAAGCAGTAAGAGAGGTATTGTTAACATACAAAGTATGTCAACAGCATATTTTTGGCCTGACAGTCACTTATTCATCTCGGACTGTCAGACATCATTTTGAAAAATAAAATATTGTTGTTGGACTGCAAAATTCCTTATGAAAGCACTTAAATACATCAGGTACAAGAGATTTCATGCAATGAAACTGGACTTGCACAAATGACAGAAATTCTCTTATATGATGTGTACATTGTAAGCTCATCGAGATTGGATCAGGAATCTCCGTCTTTCTTCTCTTCTGGCTGCTTGGAGGAGCCGGCATCATCGGGGATTTTCTTGAGCAAGGCTTGTAGAATCTGATTTTGGCTTTGGATCAGTGATTCCACCATCTTCCGATTTTTATCTTCTCTTTCGAGCATTAGCATTTTAAATTCTTCGTCTTTCTTCTCTTTCTCCAATTTCTCCTTCCTCTTCTCTTCTCTTTCTCTCCTACGCTCTTGGCGTTCTTCTTCGGCCCTCTTTCGCTGTTCCTCGTGACTTGTCATAATAACATCAGTCATAGACTTCATTCCTTGAAGCATGGATTGGCTCATCTGGCTCATCAGTTCAATTGCCTGGGAATCAGCAGGGAATTGAGAAACATTCTGACTTCGAGGAGGCATCTGAGATTGATGTGGAAGTGGAGCTTGTCCTTGCTCTGCTTGAGGCTCTTGTTGAACAGTAGTTGAAGGTTCCGCATCAGTACGGGCTTTCTTTGTTCCCTTCGAGGTCCTAGATGGCCTTGGAGCTCTCTTTCTTGATGAAGGTGCTTGACCACCGGATATGAATGAAGACTGAACATCGGAATCACCTTCGCCGGGCAACTGGGGTAGAGAGTAAATGATTCCTTTGCGCAAGGGGAGATTTGGCACACTGATGGGGGGGTTTACTCTCACTGGTTTGTCTGTTGCAAATACACTTATGTCGAATCCCTGACTGATGCAGATTCGTCTTATTCGATTTGGATAGCATAAGACCTGTCTGTCCTCTATCCAGGTCGTCAGAACTTCAAATACATGCCTCCCTATGTTCAACTTCACTCCATGCCATAGCTTCGCGAATCCCATTAAAACACTTCCAGAAGTAGTATGTGGGTGCGAATTTGGCCGGATCTTTGACATATAGAATTCATAGGTTGGCATGAAGTGTAGATGCAACCAATTTGCGTCAAATGTGTGCTCCGAAGCTGTTAACCTTGTCATGCTATTTGCCAAGGCAGCATACCTTTTTGCTTCCTTTGTCTTTCCTCTTTTCATCAAGATTTCTCCTGCTGGGAATTCGTCTCGGATGTCTGGGGTTTCGAAGAATTGGTTCAACCATTCTGGCGAGATGTTTATAACGTGACCCCGGACCCAAGTCTTCTTGTTGTTGGCATCGATATTGCAGAAGAATTCTCGAGTTAATTCGACGAACCCATCTTCTTCGTTGTGCAACAAGAAGTTCCCCCATTCTTGATTTCTGTAAAAGGTTTCGACAGTAGGGTGGAGCAAGGCATCTGGCTTGAATCCCTTATCAGGCACAATCATTTTCAGCATTTTTGCATATCTTTCCGCCCCCTCCATCTTTCCGTTGAACTTGATCTCCAAGTCTGCATTGCTTAATTTCTTCTTCTCGAATTGCTTTGTAACTCCCATTCTGTGTCTTACAGTCTTTTCTGACCAAAATTCAACTGGCCGGACATACCCAACTGATTCATCTTCACTTGTGTGCCAGTCTGTTGCCTCATCTCCTCCTTGGTTCGGCTCATGTGCACGTTCTGCCCCTGGCTCCTGTCGGCTTGACTCCGTCTCAACCTGTTTAATTACATTGTTCAATGGATTGTATTGAGTCATTACAGGCATAGGAAAAGTAAGAACAGGAAAGTAGGGATCAACATTAGTTGATACCTCCTCCTCCTCTCCTAATTGTTCATTTACAGCTTCATTCACAATTTCCGGGATATTGTCTTTGAAAAGCGGGACTATTGATTGATCATCTGGCTGATTCTCCAAAATGCTTAAGACTGCTGCTCGATCAATGCTTGCCAATGATTGCTCTTTTTCTCCTTCAGCGTGTTGGACTTGGCCTTCTGGAGCGGCTGCTGCTTTGTTTTTCAGATATTTTTCCATTTCGGCCAAATATTCCACCCATAAGGGATCGTCTTTTCTCATGAAGATCACTTTTCTGAACTCCTCCAATCTCTCCTCAATAGGCAAGTGTGCCCATGTGTGAGACTCATCCCTAGCAGATTGTTTGAATGACGGCATTGACTCTAGTATTTGAAGCCCATCATCATCAGTCTCTTGGATTGGCTTAGCATGGGTGGATTTTTCTTTATGCAGTTCAGCCCGCTGCTTCTCCATCTCTTCTCCCTTCTCCATTTTCACTTTAATAATTTTCTCTCGAGTTGGCTCCTCTACTGCTTCAGTTTCAGCTCCCTTCTTCGCTTCTAATTCAGCTTGAAGTTTTTCAGCAACTTCTCTATCATGAGCTTCTTTCTTTCGCCTCTCTTCTTCGGCTTTCGCCTTCTCAATATTCTTCACTATTTCAGCCTCTTGGATCACCTTTTCTTCTCTTTCAATTCTTTCCCTAATCTCAGCCTCATTCGCTGGTCTCTCTTCAGCATACTGTTCTTTCATACCCGCCATTGCATTTTCTTCTTCTTGCAGCTTTCTGGCTAGTTCAGCATCACGGGCAATTAGATCCTTTCTCTTGGGAGGTGGTGGCGGCATTACCCTTTTTCCATTATCTGCAGGGTTAGCTGGCTCAGTTATCTTCTTAGCAGTTGGCTCGGGCTCTTTGATTACCACTTTCGGCTCAGGTGCCCGTCCAGTTCCCTCCTTTTCTTCCAATTTAACTAGCCTTCTTCTGGGTTGCACTGGAGGCTCAGGTTGGGTTGTAGTTTCAGCAGCAGTAGGTGTTTGCTCTTCAGGCTGTACAGGATGTACGGTTGACACAGGAACAGTGGGCATGGGATCTGGAATTGCCTCTTGCTGAACTGTGGGCTCTTCTGGTGGGGGTGTAGAGATGTAGTTATCAATGATAGCGTTTGGATCTTCTCCGGCTTCTTTCTCAACATTGGGCTCATCTTCATAACCCAACTGTTTTTCTGCATGTTGCAAGAAATCCTCAATAAAGTTTCGGAGAGTAATTCGCACCAGTTGCCCTTCCCAATCCTCTTTGATTTTCTTGCAGAATTTGCTTCGGACATTATGATTATAGTGCAAGATCTTTTGTTTCTTTGTCTTATCATTGCAATATCGGGGGGCTTCCTTGTCGATTTCCATGAGCAGTTCTAGATAGGAGGTCCGATATTTTTCTATGATTGCCCCCACCAGATCTTTCTGTATGCCCTCCAGATATGACATATCCTGGGCGAAGTCATAATTCAGATAAGCTCTAGCCTCCGCTTTTGACATCAGCTGGAACTGTCTCTCGTTCTTCTTAATAGGCTTCCAACTACCGTTGTGTATGTCCACTATTAGTTGATCCCTTAGTACCGCGATTGTAACACCCCGAAATTCATCCTCATAAGGTTTCAGAATGTTACCGCCACACTTGTCAGTCAGGCTCGCCCTTTGGCTAACTTAATTGACAAGTGCTACGGCTAAATATCTTCACATATAAATTTTTGTAATATGGACTTTAAAAATTATTGCCAATTTTATAAAATATAGTCATAAGAAAATTTAAAGTACTTAATACCAAAGCCATTGTTCTTTCTCACGCGGAAGCATAAACTAAAGGCAATATATAAGACATTAATAATTAAAAGTACGTGGTTCCTTAAAGCAATAATCTTTTTGATGAAAGGTAATCCCATCCCCAAATGCTCATGTCATGAGATGCAGTTCACATGTCAGCTCCAATATCTGTAAAAAGATAACACAACAACTTTTTATCAGTACAATGGTACTGAGTAAGTCAACCCGCTCCACTTTAAGAAGTGGAATTTAAAATAATGGTTGACACTCATTAAAAAAAATAATTTTTCACTTTTTCTTTTAAAAAGGATCACACACATTACCTTTAACAAAATAAATAACTTTCATTCTTACCATTGTAGCAACTATGCACAAGAGGACACCATTTTCCATATATCGTATCATATCATATCATATCATATCGATCATAAGTCATGATCAGCATGCAGCGGACTCATATACAGACACACTCCGGAGCCTCGGGTAACCCATCACGGATACACCCAAGAGTATAGACTCATACATGCAACAACGCCGTTTTGGCACAATTTATCAACAATGCCGTCTTGGCATATTTAGAGGGGGAGGCCCCGCAAGACACATCCCTAGTGCATTAGCCCTCTATCAAGTATGGCATCTTACTCAAGTTAATAGTGCACAATGGATTTAAAAGAGTTTTTCACAATTTTTCCACATAATATCCTCTTTAAAAGAGTTTTCAACAATTTCACGGGAGTAACCTCATAACAAGGGCATTCAATAATGCCAAATATCATTTCAACATTTAACTCCCATATCAATATCTCATAGATATGAAAATATCATTTCATGGATCTCAAAATCCAACAATTTCTCATTTGGACCAAATATCAAGTCCAATGTCGCAGTTTACGCCAAGTCAGTTTAAAAATTCATATGAAAGGCAATTGCTTTGAAATTTAAACTGTAGATACTCAAAACATAGTTGAACAAGTTTCATGTTTTACACTTTTCAAAATAAGGTATGGAAACAGTTCAAAAATTGAGTTCTTTTCAGAACATGTATTCTGTCAGAAATTCAATGGTGACTCTATAATTTTCAACAGGTTTTAAAAATAGTAATTTGCGACCAAAAATTCTAAAATTTTACTACAAGGTAGATAACATATAGATAAATATTTTTCATGAATAAACCATTTGGGTTTGAAATACTTAAGACCTTCAAAAATGAGGATTTCAGAAACACTATCATTTCTTAGAGTTCAACAAAAAGAGATTTCGACCTTTCGATAAAGCGGATCCCATAACTTTTTCATATGAGTTCTAAAAATTATAAAAGTTTCCAGAAATATACTCAACTCAATAAGGAACAAGTTTTATGAAGGAACCTTTGAGGGATAATGAACCAAAATAGTTTAAAAAGATGGATCATTACGTAAACGAAAAACGGACAGATTTTGGTATAATGAGGGAATTCTAATTTTGTACTCTTAAAACATGGATGAGGATCTCCAAACTTAAAGAGAGAGTGTTAACTTACAGAAAAAATGTATAAGACCAAGGAGATTCAAAGATAATGACCGTTATAACACAAGATTCGCACCACAAATTATGGGTTTCGCTGAAATTCGACAAATAGAGGGAAATCAATTTATAGTATAAAAATAAAAGATTTAGATCTCTAAGATACAAGTTTCAAGGATGATATCTTACTAACCAAGTGTTGAGAAGAATTAGAACTCTTAGAATGATGAAGGTTGCCAAGCCTACAAGACTCCACAATCCTTAAGATATGCTCACTATGTGGGAGAACTTTGAAGAATAAAATGGGTAGTGAATTTGGCTAATGAGATGGATGAGATTGGTGTGTTTGAAGGCTAGAAACTCCCTCTATTTATAGGCTAAGATTTGAACAATTGAACATGACACATTGTGAGAGTGATTACAACCTCACCAATCATCCAATTAAGTGTGTCTTGAGCAATAATGGTTAGAGTATTTGTATCCACTCATTTGGTCCTTATAGCCTAACAAAGAGGCTATTAATTTGGGAGGCTATTAATTTTATCCATCATGTTGTCTATTAACATAATGGTTTGCCTATTATGGAGGCTATTAATCTTGGTGGGTTCAAGAGATAATTGATCACCTTTCTTTGCTAGCCATTCATCCAAGACACTTGTTAATCATGTTGATTTTTCATCTATTTCTTTAGGAAGAAAATTTCTTGTAATTGCTTTTTAACCTTATATTTGTGTAAGTAGTGTATCATGAAAATGATTGAAGTATTGGCTTGTCTAGAAAAATCATTATTCTTGCCATTATTTAGTGGCATGCATTTATACTCAATGAGTTGGATATGATAATATAATATTTATTTATTTATTTCAAGTATTGTATTTATATTAATGTGCTTTCAAAAAGATAATAATAATATACTTGCATGGTTTTATTTTATTCATAACAATACTCAAACCACAAAGTCTTCATGTCATCATCAAATAAAAATTATAATCTATGAATATATTTTCTTATATATAAAAGTTAATTCTCATAGATTCACATAAAAACTCATACTTTTATTTTTATAAAAATTTATTGGTACTTAAAATATTCACATACTATCCTCATAAAAATTTTCAAGACCAATGTGTATATATATAAAAACTTATATATATAATTTAAACAATAGATTTAAAAACTATATAATTCTATTACCCTTGATATTGAAATTCATATTTCTTTTGGAAAAGACAAATTTACATATATAGTTTTTCAAGTGTTGTTTTGTAGAAAAAAACAATATACTAATTCTTTAAGCAAGTGATTAAATATTTAATAAAAGTCTCTTTAGTGAATTACAATTATTTCGGGTAATTTCTATGGTATTACAATCCACCCTCCTTAAGAATCAACTTCGTCCTCGAAGTTTTAATGAAAAATACTATGGCAATCTAATATGCGGAATATAAGATAAAAGTTAATGGAAAAGAAAAAAAATAGGAGATTTTGAACATACCCTATCAAGATTGTGTCGGGTGGTTACATCCTCCTCCCCTTAAGCCTACAGTTACGTCCCCATAACTGTTATTTGGTCGTTTAAAAGAGATTGGGGTAGCGTTGCTTCATATCATCCTCTAGTTCCCATGTTGCTTCTTCCGTACCATGATTGGACCAAAGTACTTTAACAATCCGGGTGGTCTTGTTCCTTGTCGTTCTTTCTTTGATATCGAGTATTTGGATTGGATAATCTTCATAAGTTAGATCTTCTTTGAGTTCAATTACTTCCTGTTGAAGTACATGGGTTGGGTCACGCACATATTTCTTTAACTGTGAAACATGGAACACATTGTGCACCCGAGATAGTTGTGGCGGTAGGGCTATTCTGTATGCCAGGGTTCCGACTCGTTCCAGAATGTCATACGGTCCAATATATCGAGGACTTAACTTTCCTCGCTTTCCAAAACGCATCACTCCTTTCATAGGTGATATTTTCAGCATAACCTTATCTCCAACTTGAAATTCTAGGTCTTGTCGCCTAACATCGGCATAACTTTTCAGTCGATCTTGTGCTGCCTTCATTTTCCCTTGGATCATCTTGATCTTTTGGGTCATGTCTTCAATGAGTTGCGGCCCAACCACAATAGAATTCTCACATTTTTCCCAACATAATGGGCTTCGGCACTTGCGTCCATAGAGTGCCTCAAACGGTGCCATACCTATACTAGCATGATAGCTGTTATTGTAAGAGAACTCTATCAAAGGTAGATGCCTTTCCCAACTTCCTTTAAATTCAAGAACGCATGCTCTCAGCATGTCCTCCAGTGTTTGGATTGTCCTTTCTGTTTGTCCATCCGTCATCGGGTGAAAAGCGGTGCTCATTTTAATTTGGGTACCAAGAGCTTCTTGCAGCTTGGTCCAAAAATGAGAGACAAATCTGCTGTCTTTATCAGAGATTATATCATGTGGTACTCCATGTCGTCGAACCACGTTATTGATATATGCTCTTGCTAATTGATCCATAGACCATGTATCCTTCATTGGTATGAAGATCGCAATCTTTGTCAATCTATCAACAATTAACCAAATTTTATTCATTCCTTTTGGTGATCGTGGTAGTCCTGAAACAAAATCCATTGATATACTATCCCATTTCCAACTCGGGATTTCCAATGGTTTCATGAGTCCTAAGGGCTTCTGACGTACTGCTTTAACCTTTTGACAGGTTAAACATCTAGCCACAAACTCAACAACCTCATTCTTCATCCTTGGCCACCAATAAACCTTCTTTAGATCCTTATAAAGCTTATCACCCCCTGGATGTACTGAATATGGGGTGTTGTGGCCTTCTTCCATTAATCTTCGTTTTAGCTCTACGCATTTATGCGGTATGCACCATCTTCCTTTGAAGCGAATGCTTCGATCCTCATGGATTGCAAAACCAATTGCTTTTCCTTCAGCAACCTTCTTCTTGATCCTTTCAAGCTTTATGTCGCCTGGTTGAGCACTGCGTATTTCATCAAATACCGTAGATTCAATGGTCATAGCATTAATGACATTTTCCACAGTTCCATAATGGACTAGCTCCGTATCTACCTTGACCAAGTCCATATACAGTTTCGAAGGTAAGATAAGAGTATTTGCCACGTGTCGAGTCTTGCGGCTCAACGCATCTGCGACCACATTAGCTTTCCCTTCATGGTAGGCGATGTCCAAATCATAATCCTTGATCAACTCTAACCATCTGCGTTGCCTCATGTTTAACTCCTTCTGAGTAAATATGTACTTAAGGCTCTTGTGGTCGGTGAATATCCGACAAGTTCGTCCGTACAAGTAGTGTCGCCAAATCTTTAATGCGAACACTACCGCTGCTAATTCTAGGTCGTGCGTCGGATAATTCTCCTCATGAGGCTTCAATTGTCGTGATGCATATGCAATGACTTGTTGTTGTTGCATTAAAACACACCCTAGCCCCTCTTTTGAAGCGTCACTATACACTTCAAAATCTCCATTCTCTGTTGGCAATGTTAAAATTGGTGCTGTTGTGAGGCGTTTCTTTAACTCTTGAAATGATGATTCACACTTTTCTGTCCATTCATACTTCAAGCCTTTCTTCAAAAGTTGAGTCAGAGGTCGTGCAACTTTGGAAAAGTCCTTGACGAACTACAGCCAGTCCAAGAAAACTTCTCACTTCTGTTTGATTAGTAGGCGTAGGCCACTCGGTGATTGCTGATATTTTTGCTGGGTCAACAGAAACTCCATCAGCTGATACAACGTGGCCTAAAAATCCTACTTTTTCTAGCCAAAAGTCACACTTGGACAACTTGGCATAGAGTTGGTGTTTCCTTAATGTCTCTAGCACCTGATGCAAGTGTTGCTCATGTTCTTCATTGCTCTTTGAATAGATCAAGATGTCGTCGATGAAAATGACTACACATTGATCTAACAATTCTCGAAACACTTCATTCATGAGATTCATGAATACTGCTGGGGCATTTGTTAGCCCAAAGGACATCACTGTAAATTCGTAATGTCCATAACGTGTCCTGAAAGCAGTTTTCGGAATATCCTTTTCAGCGATTCGCAGTTGATGATAACCGGATCGCAAATCTATCTTGGAGAATACCGTTGCACCTTTAAGTTGATCGAAAAGGTCATCAATCCTAGGTAACGGGTATTTGTTTTTAACCGTTACCTGATTTAAACCTCTATAATCGATACAAAGACGTAACCCTCCATCTTTCTTCTTGACGAATAAGACTGGTGCTCCCCACGGCGACGTGCTAGGTCGTATATACCCATTTTGTAATAATTCCTCAAGTTGCTCCTTGAGTTCATTCATTTCTAGGGTTGCCATGCGATAAGGAGCTTTTGATACAGGTTCTGTTCCGGGAAGTAGATCGATTGTAAACTCGACTTCACGTTCTGGAGGCATTCCAGGAATTTCTTCTGGGAATACATCTGGATACTCCCTCACTACTGGAATGTCATCAATTTTATTCTCCTTTAACTTGAGGTTATGGATATAGCATGCATAAAGCATATATCCTTTCTGCATAAGACTATAAAATTTTAAGGCATTTACTACCTTAGTCTTACGTTTGGGGAGTTGGACATAGTAGTTGACCTTTTTGCCTCTCGTCTTAGACAGTGTAATTTTGTGTTTCTGACACTCAATTACAGCTTTATATTGGGTAAGCCAATCCATTCCCAATATAATATCAAAATCTTTAAGGTCAAATTCTACTAAGTTTGCATAGAACTCAAGGTTCTTAATGACTATAGGAATCCCATCGTATCGTTTGGTGCATGATACAATTTTTCCCGAAGGCAACTGAATTCCTAAGTTAATCATTTTAGGTTTTGGCATCTCTAATTCAGGCAAGATTCTAGAAGAGATAAACGAACAACTTGCTCCAGAATCGAATAAAACCTTAACAGGCACACTTAAAGCCGTAAATGTACCTGTTATCACATCCCCTTGAGTTGAAAGATCTGCCTGATTAATAACATTGAGCCGCCCTATAGGTGCTCCATGGTTCCCTTGTTGGTTTCTATTTTGCTGAGGCCTCTGTCCTTGATTATTTCCGTTTCGCACATCCTGATTATTTGGCTGAGAGGGGATATTGATAAGGTCATCTCTTTTTGTAATATTTTCAATGCGGGTCTTACACTCCTTCCTCATATGACCTTCTCGGCCACATCTATAACATGTACCCGGCTTGGGGCATCCCCTAGCCAAGTGGGGCTTGTTGCATTTTGGGCATTGTGGTATGTACCCTTCATGGTTTATAGTACCATTGTTGCCCCCTCCTTTGTTTCCCTGGACGGGTCGATTCTGCCCACCTCGAATATTGCCTTTATTGTTGCTGAGGTGGTTGTTGTTGCTGCTGCTTCCTCGATTGTCCCGAATCCTCTTGTCCTGTCCTTGGAACCCGCGGCTAGACTCCCCGGCTTTTCTCTTCATCTGTTGTACACGAGAAACTGCGACAGCTCGATCGTAGATCGCTTGGAGGGTAGGATACTGAACTCCAGCCACGACTTCTCTAATGGAGAGGTTTAATCCCATTTCGAACTTCTGTGCCTTCTCGGCATCGGTGGAGACTAACTTAGGAGCAAATCTGACTAACTCCTTGAATCTGACATAGTATTCTTGTACAGATTGTGCTCCTTGTCGTAACGATAGAAACTCTTCATACATTGCTGCTTTGGTACTCATCGGGTAAAACCTTTCTCATAGAGCTTCTGTAAAGTTTTCCCATGTATACTCCTCATCATCATCTAGCTCTCTCTTCTGTAACTGCCACCAGTCATCTGCATCACCTCCTAAAAAGTACGAGGCTACAGTAATCTTCTGCTCATCTGGGCAACGAGTCGCTTCGAGTAGCTTGTTGAAACTTTTTATCCAATCCTCCAATTTAGTAGGGTCCTCCTGCCCATCATAACGAGGTGGTCTGTATTGGTTCACCACTGCTAGGTGATTGAGCTGGGCTTGAGGTGGCGGCACAGCTGCTGTGGCTTGATTAATTTGACCCTGACCCAAGGCAATGAGCATTTGCTCAATGATCCTTAGGCGATCATTGTCAAGTGAGTTTGGCGTGTTTCGATTCTGAGGGTTTTGGTTGTTGGGTGCTCCCTGATTAGGAGGTACCATGTTGTGTCCAACGCCCTGATTGTTGGTGATGTCAGGGTGATATATGTTGTGTGCAGGTGGTACAGCTTGTTGATTGGATACACCCGGTGCTGCTGGCACTTCGTGGTTAGTCATGTTCGGATTTTGGTGTGGCTCCATGTTGTTGAGGGCATTAACACTTCGGAGGGTTTTTCTAGTCCTTGCACGGGGTGCCATTCTGCTAAGGATGGTTAAGCAAGAGTGAGTTCAAGTCTAAGGGATGATTATGTCCTAAAACTCGTTAGGTCATAGTATAAGGATGAGTTAACGCAGAAATGTCTAAGTTAGGAGTATGACTTTATTTAGAGATTAACCAGAATGAATGAAATAACAAGATTTATTTCATAAATCTAGATATTTCATAAATCTAGAGAATATTACAAGATAGAGAATTTAAAAAGAGCACTTATAATAAGGTCAAATGACTTAGTATATCATAACAATATATATATATTTTTTTTAAAAAAATTTTTATAAAAAATGATGCATGCTCATGAATGCATATGTCCCCACCCCAAAAGTAATTTCAAAGTTTCAAAATTTAACATAGCCCATATGGGCCTTTGAAAAATATTTTGCATATTTCTTTCTCAAAATGGACCTTTTTTTTTTATCCATAAACCGGAGTTAAACTGTCGCATCCCTTAGTCAAGCTCGCCTTGTTGCTAACTTAACCAAGAAATGCTAAGATTAGAGGGTACCACCTTCTAAGTAATTTGCCAACTAGTTAAAATATAGAGCTACAAAGTTGATTCCCAGGAAAGACTGGTAGAGCCACCGGCTGACGGGCAATCTTTAAAAACCAGACTCCTTAGACAGAATCAGCTCATGCAGTTCTATATTTAACAGTTTACAAATACTTAGAGTTTAAAAATACGCTCTGATACCACTCTGTAACACCCCGAAATTCATCCTCATAAGGTTTCAGAATGTTACCGCCACACTTGTCAGTCAGGCTCGCCCTTTGGCTAACTTAATTGACAAGTGCTACGGCTAAATATCTTCACATATAAATTTTTGTAATATGGACTTTAAAAATTATTGCCAATTTTATAAAATATAGTCATAAGAAAATTTAAAGTACTTAATACCAAAGCCATTGTTCTTTCTCACGCGGAAGCATAAACTAAAGGCAATATATAAGACATTAATAATTAAAAGTACATGGTTCCTTAAAGCAATAATCTTTTTGATGAAAGGTAATCCCATCCCCAAATGCTCATGTCATGAGATGCAGTTCACATGTCAGCTCCAATATCTGTAAAAAGATAACACAACAACTTTTTATCAGTACAATGGTACTGAGTAAGTCAACCCGCTCCACTTTAAGAAGTGGAATTTAAAATAATGGTTGACACTCATTAAAAAAAATAATTTTTCACTTTTTCTTTTAAAAAGGATCACACACATTACCTTTAACAAAATAAATAACTTTCATTCTTACCATTGTAGCAACTATGCACAAGAGGACACCATTTTCCATATATCGTATCATATCATATCATATCATATCATATCGATCATAAGTCATGATCAGCATGCAGCGGACTCATATACAGACACACTCCGGAGCCTCGGGTAACCCATCACGGATACACCCAAGAGTATAGACTCATACATGCAACAACGCCGTTTTGGCACAATTTATCAACAATGCCGTCTTGGCATATTTAGAGGGGGAGGCCCCGCAAGACACATCCCTAGTGCATTAGCCCTCTATCAAGTATGGCATCTTACTCAAGTTAATAGTGCACAATGGATTTAAAAGAGTTTTTCACAATTTTTCCACATAATATCCTCTTTAAAAGAGTTTTCAACAATTTCACGGGAGTAACCTCATAACAAGGGCATTCAATAATGCCAAATATCATTTCAACATTTAACTCCCATATCAATATCTCATAGATATGAAAATATCATTTCATGGATCTCAAAATCCAACAATTTCTCATTTGGACCAAATATCAAGTCCAATGTCGCAGTTTACGCCAAGTCAGTTTAAAAATTCATATGAAAGGCGATTGCTTTGAAATTTAAACTGTAGATACTCAACACATAGTTGAACAAGTTTCATGTTTTACACTTTTCAAAATAAGGTATGGAAACAGTTCAAAAATTGAGTTCTTTTCAGAACATGTATTCTGTCAGAAATTCAATGGTGACTCTATAATTTTCAACAGGTTTTAAAAATAGTAATTTGCGACCAAAAATTCTAAAATTTTACTACAAGGTAGATAACATATAGATAAATATTTTTCATGAATAAACCATTTGGGTTTGAAATACTTAAGACCTTCAAAAATGAGGATTTCAGAAACACTATCATTTCTTAGAGTTCAACAAAAAGAGATTTCGACCTTTCGATAAAGCGGATCCCATAACTTTTTCATATGAGTTCTAAAAATTATAAAAGTTTCCAGAAATATACTCAACTCAATAAGGAACAAGTTTTATGAAGGAACCTTTGAGGGATAATGAACCAAAATAGTTTAAAAAGATGGATCATTACGTAAACGAAAAACGGACAGATTTTGGTATAATGAGGGAATTCTAATTTTGTACTCTTAAAACATGGATGAGGATCTCCAAACTTAAAGAGAGAGTGTTAACTTACAGAATAAATGTATAAGACCAAGGAGATTCAAAGATAATGGCCGTTATAACACAAGATTCGCACCACAAATTATGGGTTTCGCTGAAATTCGACAAATAGAGGGAAATCAATTTATAGTATAAAAATAAAAGATTTAGATCTCTAAGATACAAGTTTCAAGGATGATATCTTACTAACCAAGTGTTGAGAAGAATTAGAACTCTTAGAATGATGAAGGTTGCCAAGCCTACAAGACTCCACAATCCTTAAGATATGCTCACTATGTGGGAGAACTTTGAAGAATAAAATGGGTAGTGAATTTGGCTAATGAGATGGATGAGATTGGTGTGTTTGAAGGCTAGAAACTCCCTCTATTTATAGGCTAAGATTTGAACAATTGAACATGACACATTGTGAGAGTGATTACAACCTCACCAATCATCCAATTAAGTGTGTCTTGAGCAATAATGGTTAGAGTATTTGTATCCACTCATTTGGTCCTTATAGCCTAACAAAGAGGCTATTAATTTGGGAGGCTATTAATTTTATCCATCATGTTGTCTATTAACATAATGGTTTGCCTATTATGGAGGCTATTAATCTTGGTGGGTTCAAGAGATAATTGATCACCTTTCTTTGCTAGCCATTCATCCAAGACACTTGTTAATCATGTTGATTTTTCATCTATTTGTTTAGGAAGAAAATTTCTTGCAATTGCTTTTTAACCTTATATTTGTGTAAGTAGTGTATCATGAAAATGATTGAAGTATTAGCTTGTCTAGAAAAATCATTATTCTTGCCATTATTTAGTGGCATGCATTTATACTCAATGAGTTGGATATGATAATATAATATTTATTTATTTATTTCAAGTATTGTATTTATATTAATGTGCTTTCAAAAAGATAATAATAATATATTTGCATGGTTTTATTTTATTCATAACAATACTCAAACCACAAAGTCTTCATGTCATCATCAAATAAAAATTATAATCTATGAATATATTTTCTTATATATAAAAGTTAATTCTCATAGATTCACATAAAAACTCATACTTTTATTTTTATAAAAATTTATTGGTACTTAAAATATTCACATACTATCCTCATAAAAATTTTCAAGACCAATGTGTATATATATAAAAACTTATACATATAATTTAAACAATAGATTTAAAAACTATATAATTCTATTACCCTTGATATTGAAATTCATATTTCTTTTGGAAAAGACAAATTTACATATATAGTTTTTCAAGTGTTGTTTTGTAGAAAAAAACAATATACTAATTCTTTAAGCAAGTGATTAAATATTTAATAAAAGTCTCTTTAGTGAATTACAATTATTTCGGGTAATTTCTATGGTATTACAGCGATGTGCTCAGGAAATTCTGAGTTCTTAGCTGTTCCATACTGCCCGTACCGTCTGTGTGTGAAAATGGATTCAAATTCTTCGTCCGCCGGCAGTTCCACCCCTTTGTCCAGAAATGATTTAGTAATGCTTGGGTTCCCTTTTCCCCAAACAAAGGTGAGGTCCTCCCATTCTTGCCTTGCGTCCTTGATCATTTTCCTCATAGTGTTCAACAATGAGGTATTGTTCGACTGCTCAAAGTTTTCAGCACTCTTGAGATGCTTGTGCAAGTTGTGGCTCAGTTCTCGATGCCTAAGGCGGGCTTGCTCAGTGACCCATCTTTGCTCTACTGGCCCCTTTTTCTCAAACAGATATGGATTCCATTTGAATGGAAATGCTTCGTGCATCATGATTGTTCCGCTGTTTAGAATTCGGCTTAAATCCTTTTGTTTTACAGTGAAGGCCATCTTGACTTGCGGATCAATAATCTGATTTGGGATGATGACATCGAAGTCTGCAAGCCCTGCATCTTGTGTTCCCCTTTCTACGTGTCTGTTCCAGATCGCTCTATGTTCCCTGAACTTTAGCTGTATGCGTTCATGGTGCACTTCCGGAGTAGTCAGTGCATCGTGTGCAGCATGATCCCTCATCATCCCCCAGAATTTCTTCATGTAATGGAAGTAATCTCTCTCGATTGAAGTAACTGCCTCTGTCCTCTTGTCTGGGGGAATATGCACATTCCAGCCTGGTGGGAGTTCTAATTCAGTCTCCGTGGTCTGATCAAGAGGGATGTTATGGACTGACATGAGGGCATCCCTAATTTGCTTTATTTCGATTCTGTTTGTATAAGCCTCCTTTGCTGCTGCATCTAATGTGCAATCAGGCAGCCCAATGCCTGATTTGATAACCTTATCATTCCTGAGAGAGAAAGAGATCATTAAATCCAAACAAGTTTTTATAATTTTTCAAGAAATCATTCAAGTTAAAAATCAATATCCTCACATTTTGAGCTTTGCTCGAAATGTGATTTATTTGATTATTCTTGAATTCTTATTACATAGCATAAGTGACACTATTTACAACTACAAATTTACATAATACAAAATTATTAAAATTTGAGGTCATTGGACCTAAAAATATTTTTGATTTGGACTATTGAGTCCAAAGAGAAAATAAAATGGTCATTGGACCAAAAATCTTTTTAATAGGCCATTGGGCCCAAAATGCTTGATTTTCTCAATTTTTTAAACAAGCTCGAGGCACTTGTTGAAAATGGGATGAGATGAGATGAATGGAATGAATGCTCGAATTTGGAATGTGCAGTGGAGACGTGGCGAGATGGATTTGCTATTTCCGGACTGCTTGGACTGTCTTTGGACAGTTTAACACTCACTAAAATTGCAAATAATATTTTTTAATTTTTAAAGGTTGACTTGTTTTATTTAATGAAAAGTGGGATGTAAGTGGTCCCTTTTGGATTTTTGAAAAGAGAATAGCAGCTACAGGTGACAAAAAAACTGCTATTAACTCACACTTTTAGTTCCATTGGGAACCAAAATACTCCAGTCAACAATTATTCCTATCAACTCTTTGTCTTTTTGTGAAAAGGTGTTTGCTGAAAAGTGGTTTGGTGGCACAGGCTGCCAAATAAAAACAATCACCCACTTTCTATGTATTGCAGCATATACACACAGATACACCAAAATAGGGAAAGGCATTAAATGACTGTATTGGCACGCAAGACACAATAGTACACTATCAACACAAGATCATGCTTTCTCTTTACAATAACACAAGATCATCATTCGTACCATGCTTCAGATCATACCTAGAACACATAATCAAACATGTAACAATTTCCAACTTCAGATAAAAAATATAAAAAATAATAAAGCATCCATGCTCAAGACATCCAAATGAACATAAAAACATATTCATGAAACAATCAAACCAGAATTACATTCTCCTGCTCCTAGTCCAACAGTTAACCAATAACACCAGCCAATCAAGAATTAGCCAAATGCTCATCAGTATCCCAAATCAAACAGAGATTGCAAACCAAGAACGAAAATAAGAGCAAGGAACATCCCCTCTAGAACCCTACAAAGCTAGAGAACTCAACAATGGTGAAACTCACCACTGTCGAACCCTAAAGTACTGCCTGTGCTCCTTAGACAACCTAGGTTCAAAAATCGAAATGCCCACTCAGAATCGACAATCCCCAATCCTCTAAATCAACAGAAAACGTTCCCCAGCCTTCTACACATGCTCGGACGACACCAAAAATTACCACAAAACACAAGATTCACACTGCTCACCATATGAAATGCTCAAAATCAACATTAAACTAGAGAAAAGGAACCTATTTACACCTATTTACACAAATATCCTCATGATAAACATAAAAATCCCCAAAACTCGCAAGAACAGGGGGTACGGGAAACTCGGGAATCGCGAATGGAGGGTTTAACAGGGCTCGGGGTTCTTCGAAGATGAGGACGCCATTGACGATTTCGCAAAAATAAAATAGGACGAAGTGTTGCCTGAAGATGGTCGGAAAGTGCGACGAACACTTGGTGTCCGTTCGGGAATAAGGGTTCGAGTTTCAGGAGTGATTTGAAAATTTAGCTAAGTGTTGGGAGCGTAGGGAGAAAAAAGGGAGAGGGGGTTTTAAAACTGATGGGCCCTGTCGCGGAACCCTAGCCCATGTCGCGGAACTGGGTTTCGCGACTAGGGTCTAGCGACATTAGAGGTGTCGCTAGACTGGAAGCCTGTCGTGGGACTGGTCCCTGGCGATAGACGTAGTCCCGCGACATGGGTTCGTTCCGCGACAGGATATGGAATGAGGGTTTAGAGGCCCTGTCGCTAGACTTGATTCGTGTCGCGGAACTGGGTATCGCGCCACGGAGTTGAGTTTAGCAACTGAGGTCCCAAGCTGTATCTGAAGGGCCATGTCGCTAGCCTCCCTTCCTGTCGCGAGACTAAGTTTCGCAACATGGAAGGAGTTTCGCGACATGGAATTTGAATTTTCAAATTTCGATGGACTGGGCCCGAGAGTGATGTTGGGCCTGAATCCATTTTATTTGTTTTGGACTTGAATAAATTCAGTCCAAAACATTTAAAACAATTACTGGGCTGATTATTTACAAAATATACTTGCATAAAATAGGCTGGGCCAATTTCTATTTATTGTAGAAGTTATTCCGGATTTTAAATTTCTTTAATCCCCGGGAATATCATCTGAATTTCATGGAGTTAGTCCAACCAGGAACCTGATTTTCTGCTTGTTTTTCTGCTCCTTCTTTTTGGTGGTTCTGGTACCTGTGCAAGACAAATAAATTAACCAAATTAGATTTTCTCCAAATATCAACATCCTCGCATTTAGAGTCTTAGTACTTTAAATGTTTAATTGATTTTTGGATACTTTTTGATTTTAAATAAAACAGTGTATATGTATACATAAAATGAAATTTTTATAATTTTTAATGCTGTTTTTATTGAGTGTAAGCCGGGTCTACCACTGCTTGGCTCTCTTTCTCCGGATCGAACTGTCCTATGTATTCTTTCAGTTGTTGTCCATTCACCAACAAATTCCCTTTGTCAGTTCGGATCCTGACTGCACCGCTCTCAAATACCTCCAACACCTCATATGGCCCTTCCCATCTTGATCTCAGCTTTCCGGGAAACAGCTTCAACCTAGAATTGAACAGTAAAATATTTTGGCCAACATAAAAATTTTTGGATTTAATCCTGCGATCATGCAACTTCTGGGTCCGCTCTTTATAGATCCGAGAGCTTTCATAAGCATGCGCCCGTATTTCCTCAATTTCATTGAGGTCCAACTTGCGCTTGCTCTGAGCAACTTTCGGATCAAAGTTAAGCGTTTTAACGGCCCAGTAAGCTTTATGCTCTAACTCTATGGGCAAATGACAGGCTTTTCCGAAGATAAGCCTGTATGGGGACATCCCAATGGGAGTTTTATACACTGTACGATATGCCCATAGTGTATCATTGAGCTTATGTGCCCAATCCTTATAGGTTATCCCAACTGTGGCTTCGAGTATATGTTTGATCTCGCGATTTGATACCTCGATTTGACCACTAGTTTGGGGATGATAAGGCGTGCCTATCTTATGAAGGATTCCATTTTTACTCATTAAAGTTTCAAAAGCTTTATTAACAAAGTGTGTTCCTCCATCAGATATTACCACCCTAGGTACGCCAAATCTACTGAAAATGTTGTTCTTGAGGAACTTGATAACTTGGCTACCATCATTGGTTGGTAATGCGACCGCCTCGACCCACTTGGACACGTAATCGATAGCTACCAAGATATAGTAGTTTCCACATGACGGTGGAAACGGTCCCATGAAGTCAATACCCCATACATCAAAAATCTCAAGTGTGAGTCCTTTCTGAGGCATCTCATCCCTCTTGGAAATATTTCCTAACCTTTGGCATCTGTCGCAGGCTTTTGCAAACACCTTGCAGTCCTCATAAATAGTAGGCCAGAAAAATCCACACTCGAGTACCTAGTGGGCAGTTGAGTGGGACCGTGGTGGCCTCCATATTCAGATTCGTGGCATTTCTTGGTGATTTGGTGAGCCTCTGACTCGGTTACACATCGCCTGATCATTGAATCAACGCAGTGTTTGAACAGGAAAGGGTCTTCCCAGAAGTAGTTTACTACTTCTTTGAAGAATTTTGCCCTTTTGTATTTCTGCTGGAATGGTGGAACTATCCCACATGCTAAAAAGTTAGCAATGTCGGAGAACCATGGACACGCTTGGTCATGCAAATGCAGTGCGAACAACTGCTCATCCGGGAACTCTTCATTAACGGCTTTTTCATTTTTATCATTTTCTAATCGAGATAATTGGTCAGCAACACCATTATCTCGACCTCGCCTCCCTTTTATTACGATGTCAAACTCTTGCAGCAACAGCACCCACCTGATTAAACGAGGCATTGCGTCTTGCTTGTTGAACAAGTATCTAAGTGCACTGTGGTCAGTGTATACTTTAGTCTTTGTCCCAATAAGATACTGTCTGAACTTGTCAAACGCAAAGACTACAGCATACATCTCTTTTTCTGTAGTAGTGTAGTTTATTTGGGCTTCATTCAAGGCATGACTTGCGTAATAAATTACGCAATGTCTCCCATCCTTATGTTGCCCTAAAATTGATCCCGCTGCAAGACCACTTGCATCACACATCACCTCGAATGGCAGTGACCAATCGAGTGGTTGCACAATTGGAGCAGAAGCTAACATCGTTTTGAGCATGTCAAAGGCTTGGATACACGCCTCATTTATTACAAAAGAATTTTCTTTACAAAGAAGGTAGTGAGCGGCTTGGCAATTTTAGAGAAATCCTTAATGAATCTCCGGTAAAAACCGGCATGCCCTAAGAAGCTCCTAACCGATTTTATTGAATTGAGGAGAGGGAGATTGGAAATGATGGAGACTTTGGCCAGATCGACCTCGATGCCTGCGCGTGAGATGCGGTGACCTAACACTATGCCCTCAGTGACCATAAAATGGCACTTTTCCCAGTTTAAAACCAAGTTAGTGTCCTCACATCTCTTTAAAATATTAGCAAGATTGATCAAACATTCTTCAAACGTATCTCCATATACAGAGAAGTCATCCATGAAGGCTTCAATGCATTTTTCGATAAATTCAGAAAATATAGACATCATGGATCTTTGAAATGTTGCTGGTGCATTGCATAATCCAAAAGGCATGCGCCTATAGGCAAAAGTGCCATAGGGGCATGTAAAAGTTGTTTTTTCGTGATCCTCACTGGCGATCACTCTTTGATTGTAACCTGAATAACCATCCAGAAAACAATAAAACTCCATTCCCGCCAACCGTTCCAACATTTGATCGATAAAAGGTAAAGGGAAATGGTCCTTGCGAGTGGCCTCGTTCAGCTTCCGGTAGTCTATACAGACTCTCCATCCGGTGACCGGCCGTGTGGCAATTTCCTCCCCTTGTTCATTCTTGGTGATGCACACCCACCCCCCTTTGGAACAACCTGCACAGGACTGACCCATTTGCTGTCAGAAATCGGGTATATAATACCGATATCTAACACCTTGATCACTTCCTTTCTTACCACTTCCTGCATGGGTGGGTTCAATCTTCGTTGGGGCTGGCGCGAGGGCTTGAAATACTCCTCCATTAAAATCATGTGCATACAAACAGAAGGGCTTATTCCTTTGATATCAGAAATGGTCCGACCGATTGCACGCATATATTTTTTAAGCACCCCTACCAGAGCATTTTCTTGATCTTGTGTCAGCTTAGCTGACACAATTACCAGTAACATTTTATGTTCAGCGAGAAACGCATACTTAAGATGGTCCGGTAGCACTTTTAGTTCAAGCTCTGGTGGGCATTCCACAAAGGGAAGTAATTTGCGAGAGTTAGATGGGGGAAATTCAGATTTACCTTTCGGATCCTGCATCAGTACAGGATCCGCCTCCTCTTGGGTGGCGTCTTCATGGAAATCAGCGCCGTCAAACTCCTCCAAATCCCCGGTTTCGGGATCGGCGAAATGGACGGTGTTGCATCCTTCGTGCTCCATGCCAGCAGGCTTCAGTGTCTGCTTTGAAAAGTCATCATCCATCATCATTACAATCCCAGTTTCAGAGTCTAGCTCTCTCTCACTCTGAAACTTTTGACAAATTTCCACACACGAGTATTTTATGAAATATATCGAGTTTGAATTTATTAAATGAAGGAGTTACGATTTATGAAAGGGGTTTAAGGATATATCAAGATTGTTACTCTTTTTATTACTCAGGTGGGGTGCTTTAATTTCAAATGGCGCTGCAGTCCTCTCATGTCATGAAACTTTTGACAAGTCTCATGGTACAACCGGGATAGATTGACCTTCAGCCTGTCACACTGAGGGTCCCCGGCATATGTGCCATGATACTTCTCATGATTTCTTGTCATGAGATTCCCTGCCATGAAACTTTCGGCAGATTCCCACTACATGAGTATTTTCCGAAAAATCACGTTTTTATTTAATCGTGTTAAGAAACTGTGCCCCCGAAAGCGCACGGAGTCAAAAATTGCAGTATTTATAGTAAGTGCCGGATCGTTCACTGGAGGATGTGCGATGGAAGCAGGGCCCACGTCGTTTTATAAGATTTTCCACTCGGTTACTCGATTCAAGTTTGTGTTGGATATCTAACAACTACTTGACAGAATTTAAACTAAGCTATGAAAGCAATATAATAAAGCAGATAAAATTATTCTAAAAAGTGAATTAAATTAATCTAAGAAAGCAATGAAATTATTCTAAGAAAGCGGTTAAAATTATTCTAAGAAAGCAGATTTACAATGAGACAGAAGGGACAGGAAGAAAATAATAAAAAATTGGAGAAGATTCAGATGAAACACAATTAAACTTCCATTTTGTTACACAGCTCTTTGTTTGGGATAATCCTTTCAATTAACTAACTCTCATGCTCTCTATACTATGTTCCCTTTAACAGACAGGTACTTACAGTAAGAGTTTACATGCTCTTAAGACAGCAAAATCTAAGATACCACAGACTCACAACTGCCCTCACACGGCCGTGTAGAGGCATTTTATTCATCTGTGGTGGACAAGCAACACCTGACAAATCATTTATTGAAGTGGCAAGTACCGCTATCATTCCCCCATGTCACACCCTAAGATTCTAATCAAGCCCTGAACTATCCCTTAACTCTCAGTCCTAGTAGCAGTTACGCAACTCTCAATACAACCGAGTGACCTCTAAAGAAAGCAGTTAAAAGAAAGCAGTAAAGAAAGCATTTAAAATCCTATCACTCGGAGGTTTTTGAAAGTCTGACCCTGGTAGTAAAAGAAAGCCCCCAGTCAGAATGACCGGGTGTGGATCAAGAATTCCCTATTCTCGGTGAACCGCTCGCAGTGTTCACTTCCCTTCGGGTGGTTATGAGATACAAACTAATGAAACGAACTAATAAATTAGTTCGTTCCAGGTGTGGAACGAACTAATAAAATTAGTTCGTTCCGGATGCACTCACTCAGGACTCAAAAATAGGCTTTGGCAGAAGAGGATAGCAGTTGAAAGGAACTCAACCCTATCTTAGAAAATAACCAAGGCCTATGTATTATTCCTCTAGAATTATCTAACACACTGTATTTGAATCCAAGTGGACTCCATCTCGGTGTGATAGTTAAGACTAAATTCCCAATACACAGCAATTTTGGAAAATAAAAGATTTTGAAAATCATTCCCTAAACAAGTACTAGACTCTCAATAAGAACACAGACCCTTTCAGTCTAGGTGAGACCTAATCGCTGACTCTGCTTCTAATTCCCCAAAATCAACCCCCAGTCGGATATGAATTAGTCATAACTGTGGAATTTATCCCTTACTCGGATCCGGATTTTATAAATGAATTTTTATTGGAAATTTATTGTGAGACATCTGATTTAAATCTAGACTTCTATGTCCAAGGGAAGGATCCCAAAATAATATTGACCACAATATTTACATAATAATATCATGCATAAATTTATAGAGAAGTGTAAAATTAAATAACCCAAAATATAATGTGGGTTTAGACAGAAGTTGATACACAGAGATGAAATAGCCGGAGATGAGAAGAATTTATTTTGCTAAAAAGATGGCAAAACGATTGGGTGGACTGCAAACATCTGCTGTCCAATTTCCCTCTCATTTGGATGGAATGATTTTTAGACAGTGGAATGCCTCAAATGACAGTTGTCGCCGTCATCTCAGACTCCACTGTCTGTGAATTTGGATAAAAACCCACATGTTCTATTACTGCAATAATTATTAGATGGCATTGGCATATATCATCTATCATTACTACAGCTCCAGATTCAGGTTTGAAATTAAAATAAAGAAAAGAAAACTGTATCCGGATAGGAGTCAGCTGAGCAGCTATTATAATCCCGGATGGACGAACCGCCAAGGCTTCCACCGACCACTATTCGGACCATGCAAAATAACATCTAATAATTAATATACAGACCACGAGCTAGTTATCCGTGTGGGAATACCCGCCAACATTAGTCTGTTATATCTCTTACTAGTTGTTTCACACATCACGTAAAAGACAAAATAAATAAAAGAAAAATATTTTTGGGTCATCTTGTATGAGAGACATTGGTTTCTCATGCAAGGGTATGGAATTAAATCCATACTTACTCTTTATGTCCAAATAATCACTCATTCCATAATTAAATAATTAATTACAGTCCGGATTATATGCTTAGATCATTAGAGTTTAAATTTTTTTGTAGAAGAATCTTTTAATGGAAAATTGAACAAAGTTCTTTATATCAAATTAATCATGGGTTGAGATCATTGGATTTCAACCTCAAAATATTAATATAAAGGTTCAATTAATTAATGGGGTGAGATGAAGAATAAAAATTTGGCAAAAAAGGTGCCACTTTGTCGCAGAATAGAGTTTGTGTCGCGGACCATGGGTCCGCGACAAGGGTTTCGCGACAAAGAGGTGGGAAATAAGAGAAATGGAATTTTGAAAATTAGGGTTTGCTTTGTCGCTAAACAAAAAATTTTGTCGCGGAACATGGTTCCGCGACAAGGGGGTATAGCGACAAGAGGTTTGAAAATTGGTAAGGACATAATTCCTGGTCGCGGAACAAGGATTTTGTCGCGGACCGTGGTTCCGCGACAAAGGTTCCGCGACAGAGTCCTCCCAGAATAAAATTACAAGTATTTGGGTCCTTGGTCGCTAATCAAGGGTTTTGTCGCGGAACGTGGGTCCGCGACAAAGGTTGCATCGCGACCAAGGGGTTTTAAAATTAATGGCAAGGCATAATTTTCTGTCTCGGAATAAGATTTTGTCGCGGAGCATGGTTCCGCGACAAAAGCCATGCAGACAAAATGCAAGAATTTGGTCCTTTGTCGCTAAACATGGGTTGTGTCGCGGACCGTGGGTCCGCGACAAAGTGCATGGCGACAAAGGGTTTTAAAATTTTATAAAATTTTGGCAGCATAACCCCTTATATTGGAAACTCGGGGTTTGCGTCTTAATCCGTGGGATTAAGACGAGGATGATGCAACACAAATATAAACAAAATATATAAAAATCAAAAATCTAGCTAAAACATGAAAAAATGGTCAAGTGACCCAAAATACAAAAATAAAGCAAGTAATATTATGGAAGTGACCCATAATAGATTTTTGTGGAACATTTTCTCATATAACAACAAAAACCAAAAATGTGTTAAACACACCCATTGATTAAGTGTTTTCAACCCAAAAAATACAAAATAAAAAACTGGAAAAATAAAAGTGAACACTAGCTACACTAATTTATTACAAAGCATAAATTAAAACTAAGCTAAAATCTACATCTACATTGCATAAAAATAAACTAAGCTACCTACTCTAACATATTTTTGGAGAGCACAGCGGTGCCTCCAAGAACAGTGAAAATAAACTAAAGTGTAGCTAGGTTACTGTTCAAGGGGGGTGGGAGGATATATTTATAGATGAGCAAAATTAGCCCTAGGCCCATTAGGCCCATTGTGTCGCTAAGCAAAATGTTTTGTCGCGGAACAGCTTGCATAGGGACACAACACATAAAATTTGCTTTTTTGCTTCAGATTTTCGCACAGGAGAGGACGGGAGCTCGAGTCCAGCTACATAAGACAAATCTTTCTTACCCAGCGGGACCTTGTGCGTATTTAGGCATGTGATGATTTTGAAAATGAGGGGTCACATGTCGCGGAATGCTGCTCTCTGTCTGTGTCGCGGTCCTTTGTCGCGGAACAATGTTCCGCGACAAATTTTATGTTTTGCTACTCCTCTCACAGTCGCGGAGCATTTTTTTGGTCGCGGAGCATTTTGTCGCGATGCACCCTATCGCGAAAAATGAATTAATTTTCTCTCCTTTCTTCTCTTCTCTCTCCTCTCTCTTTTCATTTCTCTTTCCTTCTTCTCAAATTCAAATTCTTCTTCCAGTTTTTCATTCTCCTCCTCCATTCTTTCTTTTCTCCTTCCTCTTCTCTCCCCTCTCTTTCATTTTCTTTGTGTGTGTGTGCTGGGTTGTGATGGAGGAGATGAGGGTGGCCGGAGATAGGCAGCGGGGGCTGCCGGAGGAGACGAACAGGAGGTGGTGGCGCGATGGTTGAAGCAGCGGCGGCTGGAGTGTTGGTGCGAATGGAGATCCGTTGGCCGCGGAATAGGGAGGAGATGGAGGTGGGCATGGTGCGGTGGTGGTGGTGTCGGGAGAGGTGGTGTTGGTGGTTGTGGTGATGAGGATGGAAACCACGGAGGCGGTGGTGGTGTCGGTTTGGGGGTTGGAAGTGGTGGCTGGAGCTATGGAGGAGCTGGAATGTTGGAATGGTGGCGAGGCGGAGGGGCTGGCCGGAACTGGAGTCGCCGGAGTTGTGAGGGGCGGAAGTGGTGGCTGTTGGAAGTAGGTGGGCGGCGGATGAGGGCGGCAGTCCGGCGAGGATGAGGCGCTGTGGTAGAAATGGACAGTGGTAATCGGAGGTTGAGGTGGTGGCCGGCCGGCGAAGGCGGCCCCGGAGGCGGCGGCGGTAGGGGGATTAGGGTTAGGGTTAGGTTTTGGTGTGCTTGGGCTTTTTGGTGTGTTTTGGGCCATAGTTGGTGTAATGGGCTTATTGTTGGAGTGGGCTGGAAAGTAGTATTGGGCTAATGGAAAAGTGGATTCATGGGATTGGACTGAATTGAACTAAGAAACTTGGACTGGACTCTTGGGCCAAATTAGCTTAAAAATACCTGCAATTAATTTAAATTAACAGTAATTAGTGGACCATTCAATTTTTAATTATAAGATGAGATAGAGTTAATAATGAAAAGAGAAAACCAAACATAAAAATATAAATAATAATATATACATCCAAAACATAAGATAGAATAAATAAGGATATTTGGTCCACTTGATCATTTGGTTTGTGTTCCATTTAATGAACCCATGTTCCACCGAATAGACAACAACGGACCAAAATTAATCAAGTAGAGGATTTTTAATATTTTTATCATGTTTTTGGGTTTTTTAACACAAATTTAATAAAAATAACAATATTTTTGTGTTTTTCAATACCAGCTTATTATTTATACAAACTTGCATAAATCTGTCAAATTCAACTGCTTTCTTATTTAAATAAGACCGGAATGCGATCAAATGCCCGTATTAGACACGGAAATAGATTGAAAATAATGGTCAATTTTGGCCATTATCAACATCCTCACATTTAATACTGATCGTCCCCGAGCAGTCAGAGTCAGTGCTCCTAAGAGCATAGACGCTGCATATTCAATCTATTTTCGTGGCTTCAAAAATTTCATTCTTTATATTGGGATAAGACAATAAAAAACTACAAGTATTAAATTCTCTTGATTGCAGTGTTTAATAAAATGATACTTCTCACTTAATCAGGCCTACAAATCAGTCATTATTGATAATTCTTCATGAATATCATGTTTAGAAAAATTCATTGATTTAATTCTAGAATTAAAGCATGACATGAACACAAATCAGAAATGAGGCCTCGCATATAGTAGAAACGGAAATTTCACTCACTCTCAAATTTGGGTTTCATCATGAACGCTCATAATCAAATTTAATTAAATTATCCCATAAGCTTGCAATTGGACCAACTCGTCACCGGCTCATTTCTTTAAATCGAGATCATGAGGTCTTATTTAAGGGTTATAACGGGGCATACGGTTGTAATATTAGGTACGGAAGGGAATTATTGGGCTAAGAAGTGGCAAGAATTTATTTTATCATAACAAGGCATATTTTTATTTAAAACTTCATGATCATCAATATTTTTTCTTTTTCCTTTCTTTCTTTTCTTTTTTCTATTGCATGACATTAGACTAAGTCTAATTTGCTTTGTCATTTGCAATTTATTTATGTTGAAAGGAACTCAACATTTTCTTTTTTTTTTTGAATCGGTTTATTGAATACCGATTTGATGAATTGATGATCATAAATTTAATGCCTTGATAAAATTTATTCTTGCACACTTGGGTTTGATTTTTTTTTTTTTTTGTCTTTTTGTAAGGATAGGAATAATATGGAGGGCTTCAAAGAAAAATTAGGCTTAAGGCTCAAATTGGTTAATCCTAAAGGGGAAATATTTTTGGTTTGGAATTCAAACGAAGGCCAAAAATTTTGGGTTTTCTAAGTGCCTCGATCATATTCTCGATTTTTGGAATATGGCATGGTCTTGAATCGGTCCCAATCGCAAGATCTAGTGTCCTTCAATTAAAATGATTTTCACACATCAAATAAAAGAAATGAGTAAAAGTGACTCATGGCTCAAATCTCACATGGAATGGTTCATTCATGTCATACAATATTCTTAAATATAATCTTTGAAAAATTCTTACAATCTATTCAATTAAATTCTCAACATGAGGACTTATTACCCAACAAGATGATGATATCATTAGATTTTTATAGCTCAATACCTCAAAAATTCATATCATGCATGTCTTCAGTTATAGTATCCCAATTTAAAAGTTTGAAAATTTAATCATAAACCAAAATCAAATATGCGAACTTAAACTGACGGAATTATGCATGCTTTGCACTGGGTAAAAAATAAAAATAAACAAAATAGAAATAACACACTTTTTTTTTTAAGTGAAGAGTCAACATCCTCACATTTTGAGTCTTGCTCGAAATGTGAGTAAATCAATTCCTACTTAAATAAATTATCAAAATCAAAATAAAATAAAAGTGGAGGGAGGGAGGGAGAAAATATTTACATAAAAGTTAGAAAAATAATTCCGATAGCCTTTTTCGTCAAACCAATTAAATGTTCGACGATTTTGGCTATGTGTGATCGGTTGGTTCATCGAACAAGGGGATTGTTCGATGCCCAATACTTGGAAAATTTTTGATTTTCATCAAAATTGCTCGATCACATTTTTGGTTTTTCATAAATAAATTTAATCTACTTGCAAAAATTAGGTTGGATTAATTCTGTTCTCATAAAAGTTATTCCGGATTTTAAATTGCTTTAAATTCCAAGAATACTTTCAATTAATCACAGAATCGATCCAACCGGGAACCTGTTTTGCAGCTTTAATTTTCTTTTTGGTAGTCCCACAAATTCCTGCAAAGCAAACATAGAATACGTTATCAGGTTTTCTCAAGAATATCAACATCCTCACATTTAGTGTTTTAGTACTCTAAATGTGAGTTAATCGATTAATACCCGAATTATTCAATAATATTCACAAGAGATATAAATATAAATATATGTATACATATAATTTTGACTTGCAGAAATTTAGGTTGGATTAATTCTGTGCTTGTGAAAATTATTCCGGATTTTATATTTCTTTAAATTTCGGATATCCGGATATAATCTTCGGTCAATTACAGAACTAATCCAACCGGGAACCTCTTTAGATGCTCAGTCGGGACAGGGGCGACGGAAAGTGAGATGATGGTCGTGGCTTGTCCGATGGTGGTGAGCAATTGGTAGTCCGAAGGTCTGCTGCTCCATTTGTTGTTTCACCAGTGATGAGGGTTTCCTCAGCGCAGTGGTGGTGATGAGGTGGATGGGCGATGGAGCAGCGGTGGAGCTTCGTGGTCCGGATGTGGTGGAGATGACAAACACGTGAGTCTCACGTGTTGTGCAATTTACAATTGCAAATTAGTGTAGCCCCAATGCTACACTTCTCCCTTTTTCTTTGATTTTTCGTTTAATTAACCTAGATTTTGCAATTGGCGAAGTGTAATTAAACGAAAAATCAAAGTAGTGTAGCCCCAATGCTACACTTCCACATTTAACTCCTTACACCATTTTGGTGGCTCCATGATTCCTGCAAGCAAAAATACCAAATTGGTTAGATTTTCCCCTCAAATCAACATCCTCACATTTAGAGTCTTAGTACTCTAAATGTTTAATTGATTTGAAGGTACTTCTCTGTTCTGATATGCATACACAAAACTAACTACACAAAACTAACTATGAGTAATCAGGAGTGTAATTCTCTTAATAAACGACGCTGCATCCTCCCCGGCAACGGCGCCATGAAACTTTTGACAAATTTCCACACACGAGTATTTTATGAAATATATCGAGTTTGAATTTATTAAATGAAGGAGTTACGATTTATGAAAGGGGTTTAAGGATATATCAAGATTGTTACTCTTTTTATTACTCAGGTGGGGTGCTTTAATTTCAAATGGCGCTGCAGTCCTCTCATGTCATGAAACTTTTGACAAGTCTCATGGTACAACCGGGATAGATTGACCTTCAGCTTGTCACACTGAGGGTCCCCGGCATATGTGTCATGATACTTCTCATGATTTCTTGTCATGAGATTCCCTGCCATGAAACTTTCGGCAGATTCCCACTACATGAGTATTTTCCGAAAAATCACGTTTTTATTTAATCGTGTTAAGAAACTGTGCCCCCGAAAGGACACGGAGTCAAAAATTGCAGTATTTATAGTAAATACCGGATCGTTCACTGGAGGATGTGCGATGGAAGCAGGGCCCACGTCGTTTTATAAGATTTTCCACTCGGTTACTCGATTCAAGTTTGTGTTGGATATCTAACAACTACTTGACAGAATTTAAACTAAGCTATGAAAGCAATATAATAAAGCAGATAAAATTATTCTAAAAAGCGAATTAAATTAATCTAAGAAAGCAATGAAATTATTCTAAGAAAGCGGTTAAAATTATTCTAAGAAAGCATATTTAAAATGAGACAGAAGGGACAGGAAGAAAATAATAAAAAATTGGACAAGATTCAGATGAAACACAATTAAACTTCCATTTTGTTACACAGCTCTTTGTTTGGGATAATCCTTTCAATTAACTAACTCTCATGCTCTCTATACTATGTTCCCTTTAACAGACAGGTTACTTACAGTAAGAGTTTACATGCTCTTAAGACAGCAAAATCTAAGATACCACAGACTCACAACTGCCCTCACACGGCCGTGTAGAGGCATTTTATTCATCTGTAGTGGACAAGCAACACCTGACAAATCATTTATTGAAGTGGCAAGTACCGCTATCATTCCCCCATGTCACACCCTAAAATTCTAATCAAGCCCTGAACTATCCCTTAACTCTCAGTCCTAGTAGCAGTTACGCAACTCTCAATACAACCGAGTGACCTCTAAAGAAAGCAGTTAAAAGAAAGCAGTAAAGAAAGCATTTAAAATCCTATCACTCGGAGGTTTTTGAAAGTCTGACCCTGGTACTAAAAGAAAGCCCCCAGTCAGAATGACCGGGTGTGGATCAAGAATTCCCTATTCTCGGTGAACCGCTCGCAGTGTTCACTTCCCTTCGGGTGGTTATGAGATACAAACTAATGAAACGAACTAATAAATTAGTTCGTTCCAGGTGTGGAACGAACTAATAAAATTAGTTCGTTCCGGATGCACTCACTCAGGACTCAAAAATAGGCTTTGGCAGAAGAGGATAGCAGTTGAAAGGAACTCAACCCTATCTTAGAAAATAACCAAGGCCTATGTATTATTCCTCTAGAATTATCTAACACACTGTATTTGAATCCAAGTGGACTCCATCTCGGTGTGATAGTTAAGACTAAATTCCCAATACACAGCAATTTTGGAAAATAAAAGATTTTGAAAATCATTCCCTAAACAGGTACTAGACTCTCAATAAGAACACAGACCCTTTCAGTCTAGGTGAGACCTAATCGCTGACTCTGCTTCTAATTCCCCAAAATCAACCCCCAGTCGGATATGAATTAGTCATAACTGTGGAATTTATCCCTTACTCGGATCCGGATTTTATAAATGAATTTTTATTGGAAATTTATTGTGAGACATCTGATTTAAATCTAGACTTCTATGTCCAAGGGAAGGATCCCAAAATAATATTGACCACAATATTTACATAATAATATCATGCATAAATTTATAGAGAAGTGTAAAATTAAATAACCCAAAATATAATGTGGGTTTAGACAGAAGTTGATACACAGAGATGAAATAGCCGGAGATGAGAAGAATTTATTTTGCTAAAAAGATGGCAAAACGATTGGGTGGACTGCAAACATCTGCTGTCCAATTTCCCTCTCATTTGGATGGAATGATTTTTAGACAGTGGAATGCCTCAAATGACAGTTGCCGCCGTCATCTCAGACTCCACTGTCTGTGAATTTGGATAAAAACTCACATGTTCTATTACTGCAATAATTATTAGATGGCATTGGCATATATCATCTATCATTACTACAGCTCCAGATTCAGGTTTGAAATTAAAATAAAGAAAATAAAACTGTATCCGGATAGGAGTCAGCTGAGCAGCTATTATAATCCCGGATGGACGAACCGCCAAGGCTTCCACCGACCACTATTCGGACCATGCAAAATAACATCTAATAATTAATATACAGACCACGAGCTAGTTATCCGTGTGGGAATACCCGCCAACATTAGTCTGTTATATCTCTTACTAGCTGTTTCACACATCACGGAAAAGACAAAATAAATAAAAGAAAAATATTTTTGGGTCATCTTGTATGAGAGACATTGGTTTATCATGCAAGGGTATGGAATTAAATCCATACTTACTCTTTATGTCCAAATAATCACTCATTCCATAATTAATTAATTAATTACAGTCCGGATTATATGCTTAGATCATTAGAGTTTAAATTTTTTTGTAGAAGAATCTTTTAATGGAAAATTGAACAAAGTTCTTTATATCAAATTAATCATGGGTTGAGATCATTGGATTTCAACCTCAAAATATTAATATAAAGGTTCAATTAATTAATGGGGTGAGATGAAGAATAAAAATTTGGCAAAAAAGGTGCCACTTTGTCGCAGAATAGAGTTTGTGTCGCGGACCATGGGTCCGCGACAAGGGTTTCGCGACAAAGAGGTGGGAAATAAGAGAAATGGAATTTTGAAAATTAGGGTTTGCTTTGTCGCTAAACAAAAAATTTTGTCGCGGAACATGGTTCCGCGACAAGGGGGTATAGCGACAAGAGGTTTGAAAATTGGTAAGGACATAATTCCTGGTCGCGGAACAAGGATTTTGTCGCGGACCGTGGTTCCGCGACAAAGGTTCCGCGACAGAGTCCTCCCACAATAAAATTACAAGTATTTGGGTCCTTGGTCGCTAATCAAGGGTTTTGTCGCGGAACGTGGGTCCGCGACAAAGGTTGCATCGCGACCAAGGGGTTTTAAAATTAATGGCAAGGCATAATTTTCTGTCTCGGAATAAGATTTTGTCGCGGAGCATGGTTCCGCGACAAAAGCCATGCAGACAAAATGCAAGAATTTGGTCCTTTGTCGCTAAACATGGGTTGTGTCGCGGACCGTGGGTCCGCGACAAAGTTCATGGCGACAAAGGGTTTTAAAATTTTATAAAATTTTGGCAGCATAACCCCTTATATTGGAAACTCGGGGTTTGCGTCTTAATCCGTGGGATTAAGACGAGGATGATGCAACACAAATATAAACAAAATATATAAAAATCAAAAATCTAGCTAAAACATGAAAAAATGGTCAAGTGACCCAAAATACAAAAATAAAGCAAGTAATATTATGGAAGTGACCCATAATAGATTTTTGTGGAACATTTTCTCATATAACAACAAAAACCAAAAATGTGTTAAACACACCCATTGATTAAGTGTTTTCAACCCAAAAAATACAAAATAAAAAACTGGAAAAATAAAAGTGAACACTAGCTACACTAATTTATTACAAAGCATAAATTAAAACTAAGCTAAAATCTACATCTACATTGCATAAAAAAAAACTAAGCTACCTACTCTAACATATTTTTGGAGAGCACAGCGGTGCCTCCAAGAACAGTGAAAATAAACTAAAGTGTAGCTAGGTTACTGTTCAAGGGGGGTGGGAGGATATATTTATAGATGAGCAAAATTAGCCCTAGGCCCATTAGGCCCATTGTGTCGCTAAGCAAAATGTTTTGTCGCGGAACAGCTTGCATAGGGACACAACACATAAAATTTGCTTTTTTGCTTCAGATTTTCGCACAGGAGAGGACGGGAGCTCGAGTCCAGCTACATAAGACAAATCTTTCTTACCCAGCGGGACCTTAAGTCCTGGGACCTTGTGCGTATTTAGGCATGTGATGATTTTGAAAATGAGGGGTCACGTGAGCTTGCTTGTCGCGGAATGCTGCTCTCTGTCTGTGTCGCGGTCCTTTGTCGCGGAACAATGTTCCGCGACAAATTTTATGTTTTGCTACTCCTCTCACAGTCGCGGAGCATTTTTTTGGTCGCGGAGCATTTTTTTGGTCGCGGAGCATTTTGTCGCGATGCACCCTATCGCGAAAAATGAATTAATTTTCTCTCCTTTCTTCTCTTCTCTCTCCTCTCTCTTTTCATTTCTCTTTCCTTCTTCTCAAATTCAAATTCTTCTTCCAGTTTTTCATTCTCCTCCTCCATTCTTTCTTTTCTCCTTCCTATTCTCTCCCCTCTTTTTCATTTTCTTTGTGTGTGTGTGCTGGGTTGTGATGGAGGAGATAAGGGTGGCCGGAGATAGGCAGCGGGGGCTGCCGGAGGAGACGAACAGGAGGTGGTGGCACGATGGTTGAAGCGGCGGCGGCTGGAGTGGTGGTGCGAATGGAGATCCGTTGGCGGCGGAAGAGGGAGGAGATGGAGGTGGGCATGGTGCGGTGGTGGTGGTGTCGGGAGAGGTGGTGTTGGTGGTTGTGGTGATGAGGATGGAAACCACGGAGGCGGTGGTGGTGTCGGTTTGGGGGTTGGAAGTGGTGGCTGGAGCTATGGAGGAGCTGGAATGTTGGAATGGTGGCGAGGCGGAGGGGCTGGCCGGAACTGGAGTCGCCGGAGTTGTGAGGGGCGGAAGTGGTGGCTGCTGGAAGTAGGTGGGCGGCGGATGAGGGCGGCAGTCCGGCGAGGATGAGGCGCTGTGGTAGAAATGGACAGTGGTGATCGGAGGTTGAGGTGGTGGCCGGCCGGCGGTGGTGCCGGCGAAGGAGGCGCCGGAGGCGGCGGCGGTAGGGGGATTAGGGTTAGGGTTAGGTTTTGGTGTGCTTGGGCTTTTTGGTGTGTTTTGGGCCATAGTTGGTGTAATGGGCTTATTGTTGGAGTGGGCTGGAAAGTAGTATTGGGCTAATGGAAAAGTGGATTCATGGGATTGGACTGAATTGAACTAAGAAACTTGGACTGGACTCTTGGGCCAAATTAGCTTAAAAATACCTGCAATTAATTTAAATTAACAGTAATTAGTGGACCATTCAATTTTTAATTATAAGATGAGATAGAGTTAATAATGAAAAGAGAAAACCAAACATAAAAATATAAATAATAATATATACATCAAAACATAAGATAGAATAAATAAGGATATTTGGTCCACTTGATCATTTGGTTTGTGTTCCATTTAATGAACCCATGTTCCACCGAATAGACAACAACGAACCAAAATTAATCAAGTAGAGGATTTTTAATATTTTTATCATGTTTTTGGGTTTTTTAACACAAATTTAATAAAAATAACAATATTTTTGTGTTTTTCAATACCAGCTTATTATTTATACAAACTTGCATAAATCTGTCAAATTCAACTGCTTTCTTATTTAAATAAGACCGGAATGCGATCAAATGCCCGTATTAGACACGGAAATAGATTGAAAATAATGGTCAATTTTGGCCATTATCACACTCCTATCTATTACATCGTCAAATGAAAAACATGAACCGTCGTTTGGATATTTTTGCAATTTCGCCATGTCGAAGACAACTTCCTCCCCATCTACTCGGAGGGTCACTTTTCCAGATTTAGCGTCAATGAGTGCTCCGCCGGTGGCCAAGAACGGCCTTTCTAAGATGAGGGGCATGTCGGAATCCTCCTCAATTTCCATAATAATGAAATCTACCGGGAAGGGGGTGCTGCCTCCTCTAGTTATGACATCTTTCAGGATCCCGATTGGCTGTGTGATCGATCTGTCTGCAAGCTGCAGCCTCATTTTTATTGGCTCCAAAGTTCCAAGCTTGAGACGTCTTACCATGGCCAACGGCATGACATTGATACTTGATCCGAGATCACAATGCCCTTTTCCAGCGCTGACTTGGCCAATCCGGATCGGTAGGGTGTAGCAGCCAGGGTCTTCCTTCTTCTCCGGCAGTTTCCTCTGAATGATTGCACTGCAGGTACTGTTGAGTACCTCCAATTCTTCTTGCTCAACCTTTCTTTTTCCTTCACCTTTACCATTTCCAGCCTTGTCTGCTGCAGCTTCAGTCTGCAAGTGGGTTGTCTCTTTTTCAGCATCATTTTCATTCTCCTCAATATCATCTCCCAGTTCCTGTTCTTTTCCCAGTTTCTCCTTGCTTTTTGGTCCCTCCAGAACTTTACCAGATTTCAGTGTGATGGCTTTACACTGAGGGTTTTCTCAGCAGTGCTGGGCAGTGCTCCCTGGTCCCGTTTTTGCATTTCCTTGGCCATTTGTGTAACCTGAGTCTCCACATTCCGAATGGAGGCATGCAACTGATTATTGATTTTCTTCTGATTGGTAATGAAATCAGTCATGAGGGTCTCCAATCTGGAAGGTGGTTTCTGCTGGTTTTGGTTCCAATTCTAGTTCTGGTTTTGGTTGGGATTGGGATTGAACTGCTGCTGGCCCTGAAAATTCTGTTGGTTTTGGAAATTCTGGTTCTGATTAGGTCTCTACTGTATTTGGGGCTGGAAGTTGGGATTCTGGAAATTTTGAGGCCTGGGATGGAACTGTTGGTTTTGTTGGAAATTTTGTGGCTGAGTAAACTGGGCTGGCTGGGTTAACATATGTGCATTTAAAGCATTGTTGTTTGAGTAGGACAAGTTAAGGTGATGGTTAGGAAACCCTCCGGCATAATTGCAGTTTTAAGTTGTGACCTGTTGACAAGTATCAGTGTGATGTGGTCCTTGACAAAGGCCACAAGTTGCATCTGATGACTGTACTTGTGTGGAACTGCCTGCTTCTTGATTCAATGCTAGCACTGCCACTTGGTCGTTCAGCTTTTCCAGTTCGGTCTTCCCTGGAGTACCTACAACACAAAGACCACGGGGAGGGGTTTCTGCATTATCATCATTCAATATTGTTCTGTTTACAGACATTGTTTCAATTTTAGCCCATGCTTGATCCATGGGCATATGCAATAAATGTTGTCCCCCTGCAGCGTCAAGCATGTGTTTCCAGGCTGGCGTCAGCCCATTGTAAAACTTTCTCAGCTGCTCCCACGGTTGGAATCCATGTTGTGGGCATTTCCTCAAAGTTAATGAATCTCTCCTTTGCATCGTACAGCGATTCCTCTGGTCTCATTTTGAACTCAGCAATTTTTGATCTTCCTTCATCAACTTTCCACTCCGGAAAATACTTTACCAAGAAATTTCGCACTATGTCATCCCACGTACTTCTTTGATTGACTGGCAACGACTTGTACCATGTCTTTGCTCCGCTTGCAAGTGAAAACGGAAACAGCATCATTCGGAGCAACTCCTTGATTCTTTATGGTGTTGCATAGCTCCAAGAACGTTGCCAAATGGTCATGCGGATCTTCGTGGTTGGCTTCAGCAAATTGACTATTCTGCACTAGATTAATTAATGCTGGTTTAAGCTCGAAATTCCTTGCAACAATAGGTGCCCTTCCTGGAATGTTTAGGTAGGGTTCTATGATTGGTTGCATATAATCTACTGCGGCAGGTTGTTGATTGTTGTCCAATCCTCCTTGATACTGAGGTTGCTGGTTGTAATTCTGATAGTAATTACGGGGATCATTGGGATCATTCTGATTGGGAGGAAACTGGTTTTGGTTAAACTGGGGATTCTGATACTGAGGGTTCTGAAAATTTGGGTTATTTGGAATGTTTTGGTTATGAAGGTGTTGGTTATTTTGGTTGTTGGGAGGAATCTCGAAGGGTTGCTGGCCGAGGTTTTGTGCGTTCCCGCCTCCCTGAATGACCTGAGGAGGGGGATCGTCCAAATTCTCGTCATTCACGTCTTCGGGATCCTCTTGGATATGCTGGAGTGGTGGGTTTGGTGGTATGATGGGTGGGATGTCAGGGTTTTCTATATCTGAAATATCGCTACTAGTGCTCGGAGAGAAAAGTTCCTGCCTTTTCCGTTCCTTTCTCTGTCTAGCTTGAGCCCTCAGACGTCGAGCTGTTCTTTTAATTTCTGCGTTGAACGGGATCTCGGCGGGAGTTTCCTTTCTTCGTTGCATAAACAGCGGTTTTAGCAATGACAGTACCTGTACAATCCCCAGGTTAGAAATGGTTCGGTGAATAGAATACATTTATATGTATAAGCTAATCTATGAGCAATCAGGAATGTAATTCTCTAATAAAACGGCGTTGCATCCTCCCCGGCAACGGCGCCATGGAACTTTTGACAATTTGTCACACGAGTATTTTCGAAATAATAATAAAATGAAATAATCTTTTGGTTTATCTTTTATTTAATGAAACCCATTTATGAAGATGGAGTTGGTATTAGGGATATATTTAGGTTGTCACGTTTTTATTACTCGTGTTAAGAAACTGTGGCCCGAAAGCGCACGGTGTCAAAAATTCCAATATTTATAGTAAGTCCGGATCGTTCACTGGAGGATGTGCGACAGAAGCAGGTCCCACACCGTTTTACTAGATTTTCCACTCGTATTGCTCTAATCAGTTTGAAGTTGGACTAACAACTATATGACTGAATCTAATCTAAACTATGAAAGCAGTTAAATTAATCTACAAAGCATATTAAAATTGTTCTAAAAAGCGGATAAATCTATGCTAAAAAGCAATTAAAATTAAGTCCAAAAAGCAGATAAAATTATCCTATGAAGGCAGTAAAGATTATGCTAAGAGAGCTGTAAATTTAAGCTATACTAGTTATGAAGCTGAATCATTATGGATAGAAGGGACAGGAAGAAAAGAATAAAAATTGGACAAGGGTTAGATAATGCATAATTAAACTTCCATTTTTTTACCCAGATCTTAATCTGGGATAATCCTGTCAGATAGCTAGTTCCCATGCTCTCAGTACTATGTTCCCTTTAACAGACATGTACTTACAGTATGAGTTTACATGTTCTTAAGACTACAAATTCTATGATACCACAGATTCATAACTGCCCCGGCCAGGATATGTTATTTCATCTGTGGTTGACAAACAACACCTGACAAATCATTAGTTGAAGTGCCAAGTACTGCTATCATTCCCCCATGTCACACCCAAAGTTTAAAAATAAGCCTGAACTATCCCTTAACTCTCAGTCCCAGTAGCAGTTAGAAGTTCTCTCGATGCATCCAAGTGACCTCTGTAAAAGCGTTTAAAAGAAAGCAGTAAAGAAAGCATTTAAATATCCTAGCACTCGGAAGTTTCTAAAGCATCATACTGGTAGTAAATGAAAGCCCCCAGTCAGGATGACCGGATGTGGATCAAGAATTCTCGAATCTCAGCGAACTGCTCGCAATGTTCACGTCCTTCCGGGTGATTATGAGATACAAACTAATGAAACGAACTAATAGATTAGTTCGTCCCGGATGCACTCACTCAGGACTCAAAAATAGACTTTGGCAGAAGAGGATAGCAGTTGAAAGGAACTCAACCCTATCTTAGAAAGTAACCAAGGCCTAGGTATTGTTCCTCTAGAATTATCTACCACACTGTATTTGAATCCAAGTGGATCCCATCTCGGTGTGACAGTAAATTCCCAACACATAGCAATTTCGGAAAATAATAAATTTGAAAACCATTCCCTAAACAGGTACTAGACTCTCAATAAGAACACAGACCCTTTCAGTCTAGATGAGACCTAATCGCTGACTCTACTTCTAATTCCCCAAAATTTAATCCTTGACAGAATATGAACTAGACATAACTGAGGAATTTATCCCTTACTTAGATCCGGATTTATAAATGAATTTTTGTTGGAAATTTAATATGCAATATCTGTTTAAATCTAGACTTCTAATTTCCAAGAGAAGGATCCCAAAATATTATGGACCACAACAATTACATAATAACAACATGCATACGGATATATGGAAGTGTAAAATTAATTAACCCAAAATATAATGGTGGGTTTAGACAAAACGTGTGACACAGAAAAGAAGCAGCCGTGAGGCCAAAAGTGTGGCAGAATAATCGGGGGGACTGCAAATATTTGCTATCCAATTTCCCAATTACTCAGATGGGATGAATTTAGACAGCAGAAACCCTATAATGGCAGTGTCGCTAGCAGTTGGGCCTCTACTGTCTGCGAATTAAGATAAAAACCTACATGTTTCCTCTCTGCAATGCTCATCAGCTAATATTGACAGATATTAACTGACTCATATTACATATTAGAATTAGGGTTTGGAAATTAAGATAAGGAAAATAAAACTGTATTTGGACAGTAATTAACTGAGTGGCTACTTCATTTCCCGGTGAAAGGACCGTTCGCCTGACCTTGTTAATTATTATCCAAACCATGCAAAATAACAAAAAGTAATTAACATACAGACTACGGGCTACTTCATTTCCCGGTGAAGGGACCGTTCGCCGACATTATTCTGTAATATCTTTTACTGTTCATTCACACATCACGAAAAAGACAAAATGAAAATAAAATAAAATAAAAGAGGATGCCTTGTATGAGAGACATTGGTTTCTCATACAAGGTTATGGAACTAATCCATAATTAATGCTTAAATAATCCTTCATACCATAATTAATTACAGTCCGGATTATCTGCTTAAGGCATTAAGGTTTTGTTTATAGAAAAATCTTTTAGTGAGAATTGAACAAAGATCCTTCCATCAAGATAATTATTGATCTAAAATCATTGCTAATCATGATCTTTAATTATTGACTTAAGGGTTCAATTAGTTAATGATCGGATATGGAGAAACATAAAATGTGGCAAAGGAGTGCCATGCATGTCGTGACACAAAATTGCGGCATGAACTGTGGGTTCATGACGGGAGGATCACGACGTGAGGGGTAGAGATAAAAGGATTTGGTTTAGGGTTTTCCCAGCCCTTAAACAAATTACCAGTCGCCAGATGTGGTTTAGCGATTGGGGTTTGGGGACTAAGGGCTAAGAAGGTAGAATTTTTTTAATTTAATAAAGGGGTGAGGACCCAGTCGTGATACCAAAAATTGTGTTGCGAGCCTAGGTTCCGCGCCATGGGTATTGCGACTGGTGGATTTTATAAATTTTTGCAAGGTGATGGCTTCATGTCGCTAAACCAAAAATTGTGTCGCGAGACATGGTCTCGCGACAGGAGTCTGGCGACATGAGGTTTTCTAAAAATTTTCAAAGTATTGGGCTCCCAGTCGCGAGAATAAAAAATTGTGTCGCGAGATGTGGTCTCGCGACAGGATGGTCTAGCGACTGGGGTTTTTCTAAATTTTTCTAAGGCATAATTCCCTGTCTCGAAACTAAAAAGTGTGTCGTGAACCGTGGGTTCACGACAGGAGTCTCGCGACAGGAGCCTTAGGAATACAATTACAAGGATTTAGTCCTCAGTCGCTAAGCAAGAATTGTGTCGCGAACCGTGGGTTCGCGACAGGATTGCCTCACGACTGAGGGATTTTAAAGATATTTTGGAACAAGTGTCCCAAAGCACCCATGTCGCGAGTCTGCTTTCCTGTCGCTAGACGTGGTCTCGCGACAGGGAGAGGTTGGCGACATGGGAGTGGTTCAGGACACAAGTTAGAAAAAGGAACAGTAGCATGCATTGTACGTGACCTCACCCCATTTCAGATTCAAAAGCAATTTTAACCCAAAACGACAAAACAATATTTGAATCCACCTAGAACATGCTTGAATGAAAATAAATCTACCTGAAACAATATTAAAGTAAAGCAAATTCTTAATCTAGGGTTTGATCACACACAAACATGAAACATCATCCACAGAAATAAGAACAGTAAGCATAAAACATAGAGAATAAAGGTCAAATGACCAAAATAAAATGAAAGCAGTAAAGGATCCATGGGTTGTGAGACCCATTTCATGATTTTGGACACATCTTGATGAATATTTTCCCATTTTATTAAATGGGTTTGATATTATCCATTAAGTTGGATAATACAAACCCAAAAACCAAAAGTTTAGAAATGGAACAAAGTATGAAACTGGCTACTTAAGCTACTGAAACAGAAAACAACATGAAAAATAAACTAAACTAAGCTAAATTAGGGCAGAAATTAAATAATACAAGAAAATAAAACTAGACTAAACTAAAACTACCTAGAGAAGATTCTTCAATCTGTCTTCAAGAGAATGGATTTTCTAACCCTGAGCACAAGGGGATCACCTCATATTTATAGAGATGAAACCCTAGGCCCATGGGCCTTGGTCTGAGACCCATTGTGTCGCAAGACATCACACACATCACAACCTATGTCGCGGGACCACGCGATGTGGCGCGAGATGAGGCTGCATGTCGCAAAGCTTCACGATTGGGTCTTGGCTTCTGTGTCGCTAAACATACCCATGTCGCGAGACCATGCTTCGTGCCACGGGTCTAGTGACAGGAGTCTAAGGACATGGTTTGTTCTTCATCTGCATCTGTGGTGCGAGACCACCCTGTGTCGCTAGACAATGTTTCACGCCATGGGTCTAGCGACAGGATCTTCCGGACTAGCCTTCCCTTCATTTGGTTGTTGTGTCGCTAGACACCCCCCTGTCGCGAGGCCATGTCTCTCGACAGGGGTCTAGCGACAGGGTGCTCCAGACACCGCTCAGTTGGGCCAGATGGGCCGAAATTGCATTTTTATGGGCTTTTTTTTTATTCTTTTCCCATCTTTTTGGTTTTTATGGGCTAATTCATTATTTTGCCCATCTTTTTCCTTCCTTTTTCTTTTATTTTCTTTTTCTCATGTTTTTGGATTTTTCTAACATAAATGTGTAATAAAATTACAAATTTATGTGTTTTTCATACCAGCTTATTATTTTTACAATTATGCATAAATCAGTCCAATTCAACTACTTTCTTATTTAATATAAGACCGGAATGCGATCAAATGCCCGTTTCAGACACGGAAATTGATTGAAAATAAGGATTGAAAATAATGGACATTTCTGGCCATTATCATTCCCCTTGAAGAAACCTGTGAAGCACTCCCTCAAATTTGAGAAGATATGATCTTTGAAGAGTGGTCTTCTGGTAAAGCCTTGGACTTTCCCTTTTAAGTGTATTACCAGAACACTTAAAGGGTTCTGAACACAATCCTTACTGAGACATGTCCAAGGCACTTCGATTTAGCAGCAACAAATCGATATCTTTGAACAAGAGGATGCCAATCGAAGATCTTTCAACTCAAGATGAACACTTGGAGCTTGAGAGAGTTTTTCTATATGTTAGATAGTTGATAAAAGGAATCTCTGTCTTCAACTTTTCTGAAAAACTATTTTAAACAAAAATCCCAACAGACAGATTTCAAAAAGAGACAAATTTGAAAAAGAGTTGTTGGGGATTTTCTCGGTTGAGAGTAACAGCTATATCTGATTTGACAAGAATTCCCTGCAAGAAAAAGTTAGTCTATATCCTCCCATCATATCAGAGAAGAGCCATTGAGAACATTGCTAGCTGGATCTCTGCAAAACTCTGTATTTCAAACTTTGAGCACACTGCAGCAGAGATGGTTCCATCGAGTAGGTTCGATCATCGGTTTTGAACTTCTGTCAAAACACAGAACCCAACAATCTCCCCCTTTTTGACTGGAACTGAGCCAGCACACAAATACAACCGATGATGAACTAAACAAGAGTACAGGAAATATAAATGCATCCCATTTACCCCACCACCGTTTACATTTCCCATAAAGAATAAGCTCTTTACAAAATATGACAATGTCAACATAGAGCTTGTACATCAATCACAAGGGGAAATATCCAGCAAACAGTTCACAAATACCAGCAACGAAAAATCATCAGTTCATAAACCATCTATCGAAAAGAGATTAGAGTTAGAAAGATGTTACCAATCTCCAGAGATGTTTAATTCAGCACGTTTAATTTGATCTCTCCCCCTCTGGATCACTTTATCTGGAAAAAAACATTCTGATTCCCCATCATCTCCCTCAGTGTCATCTCCATCTCCAGAATTATCCTCATCGTCATAAAGATGAATAATGGCATGCTAATCATTAGACCATGTGTCAGGCAACAAGGCTAAGTCTTGCTTATATTTGCGCAATTGACTCCTGGACCAAGATATCAGATAATATTCTATCTTGAGGTGACATATTGGGTCGGTCCAGTGGGTCTTTTTGGTCTCTCCCTAAAAATTATAATTCCTGCAGCCCAAATCATTAGCAAATAAACATATTGAACAAGTTTTAGGTTAGGAATTTGAACCGTTTACACAATAGGGGCATCCGATCAGCTTATTCAGACAATGTTGCAAAGCCCAAGGTCTCTCCTTAATGATCCAACCTTGCTTGATTAAACCTTGATGTGAAACTTTGTAGAACAGCAAGTTCCTTGTAGTCAATCATCTTCTTTCCTGGCTTAGTTGATGAAGCAATGAGACTGACCATGGTTCCTTTTGCACGCCATTCTCATCTTGGAATACTTCTCTTCAAGTTCTCATTAGGCCAAATGACTGGTCTGCCGGATAAAGCATCTCTGGCAAGAATGTGACAAGTTCCTGCCTTGTGACCATAATTGTGACAATATTCACATTCCAGGGGCACAGGAGCTGGAACATGTCTTTTAATCTTTGTCTTTGATCCTTTGACTTGATCAACGATTTCCTTTATCCTTCTCATTGGAACTTCATCAGTAAGATTTCCACCTTTAACAAACTGCCTTTGATTCGAACTGGAGCTCCCTCGATCATAGCCAATACCATGTCTGTCACCATGAGATTTTCCAGCAGAAATTATTTCATCAAGAGTTCCTTTGCCTTTGTTAAGCTTGCTGATCAATTCTTCATCACTGGTTACTTTGGCATTCAACACTTGAACCTGTTCAGTGAGTGTGGTCACCTATTCTTCGAGTTCAGCCTTCTGATTGAACATGACAGTGACCTGCTCTGTAAGTTCTCCATTGGCAACTGTGAGCTCATGAACCTTTTTGGCAAGTTCATCTCTTTTGATGGACAACTCCACTGAACTTGGCTCCAAGATGTTTACAAGATTGCTCAGCTTATTTCGTTCATTGCAGGCATATGTTAATTCTTCCCGTTGAGCAAAATATTTCACTTTGAGATCCTCAAACTCAGTTCACAATCTCCTGAATTCTTCTTCCTTATCTTTCAACTTGTCATATATCTCATTATATTGATCACTGATTGCTTAACACAAATAGGAAGGTTACCAACTTTGTCTGATTCAGAGTCTGTATCAGAATTTGAGTCCCAAGAGCCAGCAAATGCTACTCTTGTTACATCATCACTATCACTATCACTATCACTGGAGCTTGAACTCTCTTCATCACTGAAGGTGGCACAATAGGTCTTGTTTGATTCCTTAGACCTATTTTTGAGGTTTTCACAATCAGCTCTCACATGACCATAGCCTTCACATTCATAACACATGGGGCCACGTGGATCAACAAAATCTTTGGATTGTTTCTCTTCATTTCTATCACTCTTCCTTCTTTCTGGTCTTTTCATCGAAGAGCTTTCTCCATTCTTCTTTCCATATTTTTTTAATCTTTTATCCCTAAGGATCCTGGCAATGCGTTTTGAGAGCTTGACCAAGTCCTCCTCATCATCATCATCTGAACTCGAATCATCAGCAGAAGGTTCAATCTGAGATTTGGACTCCACTTTGAAAGCCACAGACTTCCCTGTAAATTTTTTGCAGTGGTCCATCTCCCATGACTGTAAGATCCCCATTAGTTCATCAACAGCTATGGTGGCATAGTTTTCTTGCAATTCAAGAGCAGCAATTTTGGCATTGAATCTATCAGGGAGAGTACCTATAATTTTTCGAACTATCTCCTGGGAGGAGTAGGTCTTACCAAGTTGTTGAGCCTGGTTGGTTAGAGTACGGATTCTACTAAAATAACTATTGATAGACTCATGCTCATCCATGACAAGTTTATGAAATTGTGCTTCAATAGAAATGATTTTAGAAGTTCTAACAGGAGCCGAACCTTCATGAGAGTTTACCAGTATCTCCCATGCTTCATAAGCAGTGGTGCAGGCAGAGATAAGGCTATATTGGTCCTCGGTCACTGCACTGAAGATAGCATGTAGTGCCTTGGAGTTCATGTTACAGTTGATCCTATCCCCTGCAGTCCATTTCTTTTTGTCTTTAGGCTTGGCAACTGAAACTTTTGATAATTTCTTATTACGAGTGTTTTCGAAAATAGAATAATAGTGAATCCCAGTTTAAGTTTTATTTAATGAAACCAATTTATGAAGATGGAGTTGGAATTAGGGATATATTTATAGGTTGTCACATTTTTATTACTCGTGTTAAGAAACTGTGGCCCGAAAGCGCACGGTGTCAAAAATTGCAATATTTATAGGTAAGACCGGATCGTTCACTGGAGGATGTGCGATAGAAGCAGGTCCCACACCGTTTTATCATATTTTCCATTCGTATTGCTCTAATCAGTTTAAGGGTTGAAACTATAATCTACTGACTGAATTTAATCTAGCAGATAAAATTATCCTACAAAGCATGTTAAAACTATTCTAGAAAAGCAATTACACCTGTTCTAAGGAAGCAATTAAATTATCCTAAGAGAGCAATAAAAATTAATCTAAGAAAGCCATAAATCTAAGCTATGCTATCTAGAAAGCAGATTAAAAAGTGAGTCAAAAGGGACTGGGAGAAAATAATAAAAATTGGACAAGATTCAGATAAAACATAAATAAACTTCCATTTTTATACACAGATCTTTGTTTGGGATAAACCTGTCATATAGCTAATTCTCATGCTCTCAGTACTATGTTCCCTTTAACAGACAGGTACTTACAGTATGGGTTTACATGTTCTTAAGACCACAAATTCTAAGATACCACAGACTTATAACTACCCCGGCCAGGGTATGTTATTCGTCTATGGTGGACAAGCAACACCTGACAAATCATTAGTTGAAGTGCCAAGTACTGCTATCGTTCCCCCATATCACACCCAAAGATTCCAATTAAGCTTGAACTATCCCATAACTCTCAAACCTAGAAGCAGTTTTGCTACTCTCAAGACATCCGAGTGACCTCTAAAGAAAGCATTTAAAAGAAAGCGACTAAGAAAGCATTTAAAATCCTATCACTCGGAGGTTTTAAAAGTGTTGCCCTGGTAGTATAAGAAGAGCCCCCAGTCAGGATGACCGGATGTGGATCAAGAATTCCCGGATCTTGGTGAACCGCTCGCAGTGTTCACTTCCTTCCGGGTGGTTATGAGATAAAAACTAATGAAACAAACTAATAATAAATTAGTTTGTTCCGGATGCACTCACTCAGGACTCAAAAATAGGCTTTGGCAGAAAAGGATAGCAATTGAAAGAAACTCAACCATATCTTAGAAAATAACCAATGCCTGAGTGTTGTTCCTCCAGAATTATCTATCACATCGTATTTGAATCCAAGTGGACCCCATCTCAGTGTAATATTTAATACCAGATTTCCAACACACAGCAGTTTTGGAAAATAATAAATTTGAAAACAATTCCCTAAATAGGTACTAGACTCTCAATAAGAACACAGACCTTTTCAGTCTAGAGGAGACCTAGTCGCTGACTCTGCTTCTAATTTCTCAAAATCAACCCCCGGTAGAATATGAATTTAGACATAACTTAAGAATTTATCCCTTACTTAGACCCGGATTTTATAAATAATTTTTTGTTGAAAATTTAATATGCAATATCTGATTTAAATCAAGACTTCTATATCGAAGGGAAGGATCCCAAAATAATATGACCACAATATCTACATAATAATAGCATGCATATGGATATAATGAAGTGTAAAATTAATCAACCCAAAATATAATGGTGGGTTTAGACAGAATGCATGACTCAGATATGAAGTAGCCGTGAGGCAAAATATGATGGCAGAATAATCGGGTGGACTGCAAACATCTGCTATCCAGTTTCCCAATTACTCGGATGGAATGAATTTAGACAACAGAAAACCCTATAATGGAAGTGTCGCTACCAGTTGGGCCTCTGCTGCCTGTGAATCCGGATAAAAACCTACATGTTTCCTCTCTGCAATGATCATCAGCTAATATTGACAGATATCGACTGATTCATATTACAGATTAGAATTTGGGTTTCGAAATTAAGATAAAGAAAAAGAAACTGTATCCGGATAGGAGTCAGCTGAGCCGCTATTATAATCCTGGCTGACGAACCCCAAGGCTTCCACCGACCACTATTCGAACAATGCAAATTAACATATAGTAATTAATATATAGACTACGAGCTAATTTATCTGTGTGGGAATATCCGCCAACATTGGTATGTTATATTTCTTACTAGTTGTTTCACACAACAAAGACCGAAAATAAAAAGAAAATAAAATAAAATAAAATAAAAGAAGAATGCCTTGCATGAGAGACATTGGTTTCCCATGCAAGATTAGGGAATTAAATTCATAATTAATATTTTAAATGATCCTTCGTACCATAATTAATTACAGTCTGGATCATCTACTTAAAACATTAAGATTTTGTTTATAGAAAATTGTTTTAGAGAGAATTGAACAAAGGTCCTTTAATCATGGTAATTATTGAACTTAATTATTGCTAATCATAATCATTAATTAATGACTTAAGGGTTCAATTAATTAATAGTCGGGTATGGAGAAACATAAAATTTGGCAAGGGAGTGCCATGTATGTCGTGAGACAGAAATTGTGTCGTGAACCATGGGTTCATGACGGGAAGATCACGACATGAGGGGTGGGGAATAAAAGAATTTGAATTTTTGGAAATTTAGGGTTTCCATGTCGCTAGACAAAAAGTGTGTCGTGAGACCATGTCTCACGACAGGAGACTTGCGACATGGGGGTTGGAAGTTAGAATTTTTGGGATGTAAAAGAGATGAGGACCCAGTCGTGAAACCATAAATAGTGTTGCGAACCTAGGTTCGCGATATGGGTCTCACGACTAGTGTATTTTAGGAATATTTGCCAAGTCATGGAGCTCCAGTCACTAGACAAAAATTGTGTCGTGAGCGACTGGAGTGATTTAACAAATTAAACAAAGATATATGGGCTCCCAGTCGCGAGACCAAAATTGTGTCGTGAGACATGGTCTCACGACAAGAGTCTTGCGACTGGGAAATTTTTTAAATAAAAACCAAGTATTTGGTCTCCCAGTCGCTAGACTGAAAGTGAGTCGTGAGACGTGGTCTCACGACTGGAGTGTCTTGCGACTGGGAGTTTTCCAAAAATTACCTAAGGCATAATTTCCCAGTCGTGAGACTAAGATTGTGTCGTGAGACGTAGTCTCACGACTGGAGCCTTACATAATGAAAATAAAGGGTTTTTGGTCTCCAGTCGCTAGGCATAAGAGTGTGTCGTGAACCGTGGGTTCACGACAGGATGTTTCACGACTGGAGGTTTCAAAATTAAAAGACAAGTGTCCCGAGACACCTATGTCGCGAAACTACCCTCCAATCGTTAGACGTGGTCTCAGGACCCAAGTCAGAAAGGAACAGTGGCATGCATGCAACATGCGTGATATCACCCTATTTCAGATCAAAAAGCTATTCTAACCCAAGTCAGAAAGGAACAGTGGCATGCATGCAACATGCGTGATATCACTCTATTTCAGATCAAAAAGCTATTCTAACCCAAAAATAACAGAACAGAATTTGAACCTATCTAGAACATGCTTGAACAAAATAAATCTAACTAAAACAATATAAAAATAAAGCAAGATCATAATCTAGGGTTTTAACACACATTATGCATGAACATCATCCCAAAAATAAGCAAAACATTATGCTAAAATGGAAAATAATGGTCAAGTGACCAAAAATAAAATGAAAGCAGTAAATCCATTGGTTTATAACACCCATTTCATGATTTGGGACACCATTTCAAGATTAACTTCCGATTTTCATAAGTGGGTTTGATAATATCCATCATTTTGGACATTACAAACCCTAAATCAAAGGTTTAGAACAAGAAATAATGGTAGAAAGTGGCTACCTAGCTACTGAAATGGAAAAACAAACACAAAATTAAGCTAAGCTAGTGCATAATTTAAATAATACAAAAGAAAGAATTAAAACTAAAACTAAACTAACTACCTAAGAGAGAATTCTCTATTCTGCCTTCAAGAGTTTGAATTGCTAACTGATCAACCCTAGGCACCTTGGATCACCCTATATTTATAGAGATGAAACCCTAGGCCCATGGGCCTTTATTTGAGGCCCACACATGTCGCAAGACTCACACACATCACAGCCTTCCTTGTGCCGCGAGATCACGCGGTATGGCGCGAGACTGGGCTGCATGTCGCAAGACTTCATGCCTGGTCGTGAGGCTCTCTGGACTGGGTCTCCATTTTGCTTCTGCATTGCTAGACACCCTCCCAGTCGCAAGACCATGCTTCGCGACTGGGGTCTAGCGACTGGTATTATGGACTGGCTTCTTCTTCAGTTGGCCCTTGCGTCGCGAGACTCATCCCCAGTCGCTAGACTATGTTTCGCGACTGGGGTCTTGGGACCGCAGGCTCCGGACTGGCTTTACTTGTCTTCATTTGGCCTCCATGCCGCTAAACACCTTCCCAGTCGCGAGACCATGCTTCACGACTGGGGGTTTAGGGACATGAGACTATGGACTGGTTTCACCTATTTACTCTCTCTTGGGTCGCGAGACTCTCCCCAGTCGTGAGACTATGCTTCACGACTGGGGATTTGTCTCGCGACTGGCTGGGCCTGATGGGCCAAAATTGTATTTTTGTGGGCTTTTTCCATTCTTTTCTCATCTTTTTGGTTTTTGTGGGCTATTTTATTCTTTTGCCCATCTTTTTCATTCCTTTTTCTCTTCTTTTCTTTTTCTCATGTTTTTGGATTTTTCTAACACAAAATGTAATGAAATTACATATTTTTGTGTTTTTCATACCAGCTTATTATTTTTACAAATATGATTAATCAGTCTAATTCAACTGCTTTCTTATTTAATACAAGACCGGAATGCGATCAAATGCCCGTTTCAGACACGGAAATGGATTGAAAATAATGGACATTTCTGGCCATTATCAGCAACGCCATCAACAGTCACCGTAGGGGGTTCATACTTTGTGAGCACTGCATCCCAAACCATATCATCGACTGACATCAAAAAGGAGCGCATCATGTTCTTCTAGAAGGAAAAGTTTGTCCCGTCGAGCAATGGGGGCATGTTGAATGACCATCCTTGACTCATCTTGCTATTTGGATCTCTCTCGAAAGAGTGTGACTCTGATTCCAATTGTTAGGTCCACGGATCCAGCAATATATACTCTTTTTGCAGAGGTTCAATAGAGTGAGTTCAATCTAATACAGTGAATACACATATTAACAAAACCAGAGTAAACCAGTAATCATGCACAGCGGAATAAAGAACAAATACACAACAAGCGTAGAGAATAAATGAGACACAAGGAGATGTTGACCCAGTTCGGCCTTCGGCCTACGTCTGGAGGATAGCAATCCAGGAGGATATCTTAATATGTGTTTCAACTATGGTTTACAACCACACACATGAGCAAAATATGAAAGATGCCTTCACTCCGAACTCCAAGTGGATAGTTGTAATGACCAAAAACCTCCAGCCTTTGGTGTAGAAAATTCCCTTCTACTTCAACTCCCAAAGCTTCCCTGCTTTGAGTTACCCTTGAAGAAACCTGTGAAGCACTCCCTTCAATTTGAGAAGATATGATCTTTGAAGAGTGGTCTTCTAGTAAAGCCTTGGACTTTCCCTTTTAAGTGTATTACCAGATCACTTAAAGGGTTCTGAACACAATCCTTACTGAGATGTGTCCGAGGCACTTCGATCTAGCAGCAACAAATCGATATCTTTGAACAAGAGGCTGCCAATCGAAGATCTTTCAACTCAAGATGAACACTTGGAGCTTGAGAGAGTTTTTCTGTATGTTAGATAGTTGATAAAATGAATCTCTGTCTTCAACTCTTCTGAAAAACTCTTTTAAACAAAAATCCCAACAGTTTGAAAAAGAGTCGTTGGGGATTTTCTTGGTTGAGAGTAACAGCTATATTTCTGATTTGACAAGAATTCCTGCAAGAAAAAGTTAGTCTATATGCTCCCATATCAGAGAAGAGCCATTGAGAACATTGCCAGCTGGATCTCTGCAAAACTCTCTATATTTCAAACTTTGAGCACACTGGAGCAGAGGTGGTTCCATCGAGTAGGTTCGATCATCGGTTTTGAACTTCTGTCAAAACACAGAAGCCAACAGTAATGTGGGTGCATGTTTTTCAAAATTTCACGAGTGGAGTCTAACTGCACTAAAATGTAGTGATAAAATTACCGAAAATTATTTAATTGTATTAATGAATTATCTGTTTCTTTTATAATTTGATCAAAATGTTAAAATTTCAGAGAAAAATTATGGATTGAGTAGCTCTTATGAAACCTCAACAGCAAGGGAGCACAATATTTAGGCACTAAATTTGGGCAATGGCATCTGATACGGCTCCCAAGACAGAAATGGATCCCTTGTTCTATTTGTGGAAGATCACACATCGAGGAAATGATATGATGCCCCGATTTTATGAGCACTAAAGTTGGAAGCCTGTGGATTAGTATAGAGTCATGGGAGACCCATGTGCATATGTGGACCTAGGATTTACTGCATGAGGGTCCTAGTTGCATGACCTGCTAATAGGTTATGCAATCCGTGTTCTCGTTCTTGCACGGTGTTTCTAATGTTTTGGGCCCTATTTTTTTTTAAGCTGATTTAATTTTTATTTGTTTTAGCATTTTTCCTATATTCCCTATTTTTTTCTTTTGATATTCCTATTGTTATAGTAGCAAGGTGTAACGTTGCTCTTGTCTACGAAGAATTTTAATGTTTATTTATTTTTAACTTTTTTTAGTCATTTGTAAAGAACTATATAGGTGTATTGTCGTGTTGATTCTTTGAACATATAGACAATATTTTGGGAGCATGGCTTAAAAATGAATAAAAATTAATAATCTATTTGTGTTTTAAATTCTTTATTATAGTATTATGCTTTATAAATATATTAAAAATTATAATTATTTTTAGAATAAGACAAGGGTGCATCTTTATTAAAAAAAAAATGGGCCACCGAAAAATGAGTAGACAAACAATAATTCTCAAAATTGGGGAAAATAAATTTTAAAAATGAGAATTTACATAAGATAGAGAAATTTTGAACATAATATGAACTTAAAATTGATGATGGAATAAGAAAATAATAAATTTATAGATATACTACATATGTTCCTTAATATTTGCCATGGACTCACATTTCACGCAATGCAATACACATTTTTAATCCGTAATAACTCAAATTGCATACAAGTAAAAATTATGAAAATTTGATATTCTAAATCTATGCGATTAGACGAATCCAACAAGATCTCACTTGGCTATATTTTATTATATATAAATGTATTAAAAAATCGAATCAATGTTACTCAATGAACAATGACAGAACCCCCAACGTGTCAATAATTTAGGAACAGAGGAAGTATAATTTAATACTATATATAATATGTAAAATATTAAAAAATTTGGTGGGGCCTAGGCCCCCAGGCCCCACCATAGGTCCGCCCCTGCCCATGTGTTGGGTGTTGTCGAATCAATGTAGGATACGGGGCAAAATGAATATCATCTCGAGTGGGAATACGTACTAAGATCCCAGATCGAGGAAATGATAGGATGTCCGACACTTCATATGGATTAGGGCCAAGACACTCATTGTCAATTGATTTTGAGTTCGAAACCCGTGAAAACCCATGTTTACCAATATCATAGTGAAGGCTCTTGTGTTCGAATCCAACCAAATTGTTAGTAATCAACTCTATTGAAAAAGCTTAAGTCATTAAGGTGGGCTCAATTTGCGCATTACCCTATGAGCAATAGATTTCAACGCTCAAGTTTTTGGCAACAAATTCTACAATAAACTGCTTGATGGCATAAGTGGAACAACTCCGATAGATATATTTGATGCTTTGGGACTCCCAATAAGGTTCTGAAACTTCACTCCGATAGATATATTTGATGCAACAAATTCTCATCCCGTGGCTACATTGATGCCAAAAGTTGCAAGATGCAGCTTCATTTTTCTAAATAACACTGTATGTTTTTGTTAACACAATAAAAAATAAATAAATAAATATTAAGGCCCATCCGTTTATGATCCAATGGCTAAATTGCTCGGCCCAGTTCGTAAGATGTATCCGGTAGAAGAACTGAAGAAGAGGATGTGATTCACTCGGAAGGGTGAGGCGTCATACAAGGAAAGAGGATCACAATGAGACATCATACACAGAAAGTATCACCATGAGGTGTCATATAAGGAAACAAATCAGGACGAGACACCACCAAAGGAAGAAAATCAGGGTGGAGCGTTCGTGGACTTGAGGGAACCCTAGGTTCCCCAATCATATATAAAGTTTAATGTGGCACCAGAGAGAGGGGAACTCCAACACTTCGAAAGAAGCCGCATTTACTTATTTTTACTTTCTTTATAGCTTTCTGCAATTTACTGTTTTATGCTTTCAATTCATTTACCGCTTTCTTTCAAATTCATGTATTTTCCTTTCTGCAATTTTATAATTCTTTCAACATTCATCGATCAAAGAGAGGTTCTATTCTCCAATATTTCACTATTAACAAATTGGCACACCCAGTGGGACACGATTTGAAGCCATATCCGCTTCGAATAGTGTATGCGTCTCAGATCCGAAAAAATTATTGTTGATCTCATACAGAAGTTTGAAGACATGTCCCTACAAGACCAGACGATCAAGCGAACATCGGATGAGGACGCCGCTGAAGCGACGAACAACACTCAACCGCAAAAAGGGATAATGCAGATCCCTACTTTATCTGAACAAATGCGGCTATCGATGACTGAATCGATGGTCGAATTCATGCCTTTACTCACAAGGCACCTAATGGATGTTCTGCGGCCTGCCATGGCCGACCAAACGGACCGAATATGTGGTCCTTGCGTGTTCAACAAGACGGAGTTGTCCTTGCAAACGGCACCACTGTGCCACCAAGCACCCCGTACCCGGGGCCACCAGGAGGCCAACAGCGGATTTGGGGAACCGCACCTGGCCAGCCGCTCCAAGAGTCCGGAGCCGCTCCAGGAGTCCGGAGGCGTAACCAGTATGTTCTCATACTCATATCAGACTCATTATGCCTTTGCGGCACCCAGCATGCCGAATCCGAATTCGGGTTACGCGGCACCTCCCGTACCGATCCATGTTCCATCGAGTCCTTTGATGGCAACCAGCGCTACACTAGGATGTACGGCGGTCGGACCTAGCACAGCGCCGCGACATGCGGCACCTCATGTGCCGAACGTTCCAACCACACCCTATGTGGCGGCACCTCTAAACCCTGGTTGGATGCCACCAACCCTAGGGGGGCAGGCGCCACAACCAGGTGGAGTGGTGGCGGCTCCCATTGCACAAGCTGCCATTCCTAACCAAGTTGTTGTCATAGGAGGACAGGCACCACAACCAGGTGGAGCACCCGCGGCACCTGCCGCTCAAGCCGCCGTACCCCCTACGCAGGCACCAGTAATCTCACCCGAGTTGCTCGCGGATATGATGCAGCAGCACTTCGGCATTCAGTTGAAGCCGATGGAGCGGCCCACGTATAGGAAGTCATATCCTGACTGGGTAGACACCATGCAGCCCTACCCAAGGGGTTTCAAGATGCCCAAGTTTACTACCTTTTCGGGAGATGATGGCAAAGTCAACTGTAGAACATGTTGGAAGGTTCACGGCTCAGTGCGGGGAAGCGGCGGCCAATGACTGCCTGAAATTAAGACTGTTCAGTTCATCCCTCACCGGACCTGCCTTGCATGGTTTGCTTCTTTGCGGCCTAATTCAATTCAAAATTGGGCCGACCTCGAACGGCATTCCATGATAGGTTCTACACTCCATTGTCACAGGTAAGCCTTGCAGACCTTACTAATGCCAAACAATATGCCGAGGCGACAAGTACTTTTATCAGTAGGTTACAGCGGCTTAAAGGCCGATGCCCCATAGCAATCCCGGATAGGGAAATAGCCAATATAGCAGTGGCTAATATGTTGCCGAGACTAAAAGAATATTTAATTGTGCAGGATGCGGCTGACTTTGCCCAGCTGGCCGAGAGAGCGGCCCGCTTGAAAAATTTCCTAGAGGAACAGGAAGGGAGACGTCCTATGCGTCGGGTTCACTTCGAGGAGGTGAGGTTCAGCGATGAAGAAGACGAACCAGTGGAAGTGGTTGTTGCGGAGCTAGTCCACACAGCCAAGCCACATACTTGTACGCCTCTCAAGCCGTATGGTTGTATACAATAGTTCAAATAGTAGTTATTCCGCTATTTATTCATTGATGAGTAGCGACTAGCCAATGTGTTACACAATTTTACAAGAAAATACTGAAACTGAGGCTTCACTTGTTTGGGAGGGGCACCATGGAAGGGTTTCAATTGATCCTTTTTAAGGCTTAAACGGCGCAAGAACGACCACACAGTTGTGCCCTCCAAATCCGAAAGAGTTTGATATGGCTGCAAGATATTGTAAGGCTGTTGTAAGAGTCTTACATAGATAACATTGATTTGACAGTAAAAAACATATATGCACGATCATCATATCGATATTCAGCCAGAAATTGATGTCAGATTTTCAATATAATTAAGGGAAGACAAGGGATAAGTTATGGCAAGCATACCAACATTTACTTCATGTTGTTTCTTTACATTTGGGACAGTGTCGATGTTCATCTCTGTTTCCAAGTCCTGCATTACAAAATAAAGAACTAAGACATGAGTTTATGATTATCAATATTCAATGCCAAATTTCTAATGAACTTGTGATAGAATAATAGTCCTTCAGTACATATTGGTTGAGGGTGGGATGTAACCAGCCAGTGTTGATTGCTTTGATTGTTGCTACGGCTTCCAACGCACCCGCCGCTCCAAGTCCATGTCCGATCAATGACTAAACCAAGTTCAAACAACCTCAGTAACCTAACCTAGGTAAATGCACAAATGCCATTGGGTTCTGGTAAAGTAGATCCTTCACCTTAGTGCTGTTCATCTTTATCTCTGAGGTGTCTTTGAAGGCCTTTTTAACGGCATTAACCTCCGCCATATCTCCAACGATTGTACCCGTAGCGTGAGCATTCACATAATTAACCTGTTCTTCATATATAATCGTATCATTTTGTTACCATAAGATAAGAAAACTGAAATAAGTCTGACCTCTTCAGGTGCAACCCCTGCATCTTCCAAGCCCTTGGTTATGCAGCGCGAAATGCAATATCCGTCTGGACGCGGACTGGATATGTGATAGGCATCACAGGTGATGGCCCCTCCCAGGTACTCAGCAATGATGTTGGCACCTCTTTTCAAGGCATGTTCTAAGCTTTTCATGATCTGTTTCCACTCATTTTCCATTGAAATTAACTACGACGACATTTGTAAGTGAATTATAGCAAAATTTAATATATGCCAAAATTATGCAGGAATGTACCAGTACAGCGGCGCCTTCACCCATTACTAAACCATCGCGATTTTTGTTCCATGGCCTACACGCCGTTACTGGAGAATGGTTTCTTTGCGACATGGCTCCAAAAGCTGCACCACCTCCTAGTCCAGCAGGATTAATTAGGGATTCGGTCCCTCCAGCTACCATGACATCTGCTTCGCCTCTTCTAATATGATTTGCTGAATGATAGAAGCAGTAATTTGATGAAGCACAAGCAGCTACAACTGAGTAAGTTGGACCCATTAGGCCATGGTCTATAGCCAGTAATGCCGACCCCATGTTGGTCATTGTGTAAGGAAGGAAAAATGGACTCATTTTCTTGTATCCCCTTTGTATCAATGCCTCAATTCCACTGCTGAAAGTTGTCAGGCCACCTAGTGCAGATCCTATTAGCACTCCGATTCTGAACTTGTCCATCTGCAATGAACAGAAGGATATGTATTTCAGCAAGGAGAACACAATGGTATCAGTGATGAGCAGGAGCGTCTTTGAGGGGGAGGGAGTGGTGCGATCAATCAGGGCCCCCAAAATTTTGGGGGCCCACTTTTTTTAAAGAAATTAAATAATATTTTTGTGTATCTCTATTCAATTTTTTTCAACTTCAATTACAGCTTTTTCCAACTTCCCTATTCCGGTTCATCTTTTTTCTCAAAGCCCAAAAGCTCTGGCTTTTCATCTTCTTGCTAAAATTTTATTTTTATTTGTACAGTTTAATGCCACAAAAAATACTTAATTGACTAGGTTTGATGGCAGTTGAAAATAATATTTTAGATAAACTTTCTTTTGAAAACAATATTTGACAATAGTATTTTTCAATAGTGTAGTTTTCAAAGATAAATTTGTTATAATACTAGGGGTTTAGTATGATTTATTTATGTTATTTTAAATTTATAATTAATATTAATTTATTTATTTTTATCAATATAAGGGCCCAATTAGTAAATTTGCACCAGGCCATCAAAAATTTCGAGACGGCTCTGGTGATGAGGAATGTTGAAGAAACTGCTCACATTGTTGAGAACGTCTTTCCCAAGATTAGCATCATCGAGTGCCCTTTTGCCAGCAACCAAGCTATATTTCCAGCAGTCATCTAGTCGTCGGTCACGTTTGGTATCGATGTAGCCATGGGAGGAGAAGTTTTTTATCTGCCCCGCGAACCTTACTGGGAACTCTGAAGCATCAAATCGATCTATTGGAGTTATTCCGCTTATGCCATCCAGCAGTTTATCGTAGAACGTGTCGATTGTTGAGTCAAGGTTTTGTTGGAAGTTCAAAGTCGATGATCGAACTCCTCGGATGAACCTCCTGAGCGGCAGTCTTCCGTGTGACGTGGAATATTTTGAAAGACCTGCTCCAGCCCAACGACTCTATTCCTAATCTAGGGAGATTATTCTCTAATGTTTATTTTGCAGGAACCCTCCCTCAGATTAGTGAATTAGAGTTTGAATGGTGTGTGTAACGGACATGTCAGAATTCAACGGCTAGTTGCAGGTGACCGTTCCAGAATTGCGGCTTCTTGGTTAAAAGAGATTTCAGAGGAATGGAAGCTAACTTCTCACTCTTACAATCTTTGGAAACACTCTGAATTCTCTCTAAGCGTTCGGAAATACCTTGTGAGAAGCCTCGTTCAATTTGCAGCCCCCTGTTCCTAGATTCTATCTATTGCTGCTAAATCGACCAAGCCTTGGACTTCCTCCTTGATTGATTGCGAGTCGATTAAACTACTTGAGGAGATTGTCCAAAGGCTTCGCAGGAGATAAGCTACATCGATCAACTTCATCCTGTTCAAGAGAAGTGATTCACGGACTGCTCCAAGGGAAACTCAAGGCAGGAGCTTTGGGGAGTTGAAATAGGTGGAGATCCTATACCAGAACTTGGAGAGTGTCTGGTTCCAACAACTATCTGCTTGGAGTTTATGGTGAAGTCATTCTCTTTATTTTGCTAGTGTGTGTGGTTGTTTACCATCTTGAAACACGTAGTAAAATAACTCCTGGATTGGTATCCCCCAGACGTAGGCCGAAGGCCGAACTGGGTCAACAATTTCTTGTCTCATTGATTTACTTTATGCATGTTAATTATTCCGTTGTGCTTGATTCATAACTGGTTACATTAATCTGTTTTGGTGTCCTGAGTTCATTGTGCCTAGTGAACCCTTGCATAAAGTGTACATCCTGCTACCCCGTGGGCCTAACAATTGGTATCAGAGCCACACTCTTAAGGGAGAGATCTCTTTAGCAAGATGAATCCGAAATGGACCTTCAATCAGGCTCCGTTGCTCGATGGGACAAACTTTGCTTTCTGGAAAAATAAGATGCGCTCGTATCTTATGTCTATTGATGACTTAGCTTGGGATGCTGTTCTCTTCAAATATGTAGCCCCAACTGTCAAGGTTGATGATGTGATCAAACCTAAGGAGAAGAAGGACTGGACTGCTGATGATAAGACTGCCTCAAGGATGAATTCCAAGGCCCTTCATGCTATCTTCAGTGCTGTCTCTGAAGATCAATACAGCCTCATCTGCAACTGTACCACTGCCAATGAAGCATGGGAGATTCTGGTTAACTCCCATGAAGGTTCGGCCCCTGTTAGAATCTCTAAACTTATCTCTTTAGAAGCTCAAATGCATAAATTACATATGGAGGAACATGAATCTATTGGTAGTTATATTAATAGAATTCGTACACTAACAAACCAAGCTCAACAGCTTGGGAAATTCTACTCCTCCCATGAGATAGTTCGGAAAATTGTAGGTACACTTCCAGAGAGATTCAATCCTAAGATTGCAGCCCTGGAGCTCCAAAAGGACTATGACAAGACCTCTGTTGATGAACTCATGGGGATTCTTCAGACATGGGAAATGGACCATTGCAAGAACTTCAAAGGCAAAGCTGTTGCCTTCAAATCTGAGTCCAAAGTTCAGTCCGAACCTGCTGCAGAAGATTCCAGCCCTGATGAGGATGAGAATGATGATCTTGCATTCTTGTCTAAGCGTATTGCCAAGTTTCTGAGGGAGAAGAAGTCTAAAACCTTTAAGAGCAAGAAGGGTGAAAGCTTCTCACTGAAGAAACCAGAGAAGAAGAAGTCAGCTAAACCTGACAAGAAGCAGATCAAAGACTCTACTGATCCTCGAGGTCCTCAGTGCTACGAATGTGATAGGTTTGGTCATGTGAGAGCTGATTGTGCTAATCTCAAGAACAAATCCTCAAGCAACAAAAAGACTTATTGTGCTACCATCAGTGAGGAAGAAGAGTCCAGCTCCAGTGACAGTGATGAGGTGAGTGGGGTGGCCTTTGCTGGAACCTGGGATTCAGACTCTGAGTCTGAACTTGATGCTGGTAACGTTCCTACTTGTATTTCCCCTTTTTCTATTGATGAAGGTCCCTCCTCCTCTTCAAACAGGCAAGAGAATCAAACTATTGAAGCTCTCAACAACCTCTATGAGGAAACCTATGAGAAACTGGAAAAGACTGATGAGGACTTAAGGCATACCTGCTCTGAGCTTGAGGCTGTCAGAGGAGATCATTCTGAGTTGAGAGAGGATCTTGATGAGCTTGTTGCCAGATTTTATGTTCAATGGGAAGAACTTCAAAAAAAAGACTCATCAAGAACTTGAAGCTTACAAATCAGAATATCGAACTCAGAGGGAGGAACTCCTTGAGATTCAACGAGATCATGACAGGATGCACTATTTGGTTCATTCTCTGGAACCAAGTGTTGAGGATCTTGCCCTCAGGAATGAGGAACTAGCTATAGAGGTTGATGAACTCACAGTGGCAAACCGATCCCTATCAGAACAAGTCATTTCCCTAACCAGTCAAAGGGATGACTTCCAGCAAGAAGTAATCAACCTCAGTGAGCAAGTCCAAAACCTTTCGATTGTAAATGACACTCTGACAGAGAAGGTCACCTCCCTGATGGAGCAAAAGGAAGAATTCCAGCAACAAGTGACCACTCTGAGTGATCAAGTTCAAACTCTCACAACCAAGGTCACCAATGCTGAAGAGCTGACAAACAAACTGAGCAAAGGAAAGGATGTTCTCAGTGAAATCTTATCATCTACCAGGGCTCATGGAGATAGGTGTGGAATTGGCTACTCTAAAGAATGTTCCAGCTCTAAAGAGAGGGTTTTTGTAAAAGAATGAACATCCTCAGATGAGTCCACAGAAAGTGTCATTGAAGAGAAGAAGGTTCAAGCCAGAGGCTCCAAGAAGATTACCAGACGTCATGTTCCTCCTTCTGTACCCTTGGAGTGTGAGTATTGCAGAACCTATGGGCATCAGACAAGCGCGTGTCACATTCTTGCCAGAGATGCTTTGTCAGGCAGACCTGTCATGTGGCCAAATGAGGAGCTGAAAAGAAGCATGCTAAGGAGAGAATGGCGTGTGAAATATCCTATGGTATGTCATATGGCATTTCAAACATCTGCCAAGGATGGAAGGAAATTGGCCTGGTACTTCGACAGTGGATGTTCAGGTCATATGACCGGCAACAAAGATCTCCTGTCCAACTATGAGAAGATTGATGGAGGATATGTTGTTTTTGGTAATGGGAAGAAAGGCAAGGTTGTTGGTATGGGTTCACTAACCTGTCCTGAATTACCTGATCTGGAAGCTGCTCATCATGTGGAAGGTCTCTGTGCAAATCTCATCAGTATTAGCCAGCTGTGTGATGATGACCTCAAAGTATCCTTTGACAAGAAGTACTGTGAAGTACTTAATTCTAAACAAGAATGTGTTATGAGAGGACTCAGGTCCCGTAATAATTGTTATTTGTTTGGTCAATCTTGTTTGTCTGCTGAGAATGCAGGTGTAGGTTCATATCTGACACACCTTTGGCATGAAAGGCTAGGTCACTTGAATTTCAAGGAACTGATCAGACTAAGCAGAACAGGTGCCATCAAGGGCTTACCATCCCTCAAGAAAGCTGATGTTGAGATGTGCGATGATTGCATGAAGAACAAGCAAAACAGAGCCTCTCACAGATCAATTGACCAGTCTGGTTCAACTCAGTGCCTTGAACTTCTCCATATGGACCTGTTTGGACCTACTGAGGTTAAAAGTCTTGGGGGTAAGCGATATGTTTTTGTCTGTGTTGATGACTTTTCTAGATATACTTGGGTTTATTTCCTCAGGGAAAAGAGTGAAGCTCTCAAGGTGTTTATCAAACTTTGCAACCAACTGATCACTGAAAAGGAATGCAAAATCAAGAGAATTCGAAGTGATCATGGTGGAGAGTTTGAGAGTCATGCCTTTGAAGAATTCTGTAATGAATTTGGAATAAAGCATGAGTTCTCTGCTCCTCGCACCCCCCAACAGAATGGAGTGGTGGAAAGGAAGAATAGGACCATCCAGGAAATGGCTCGAGTCATGCTATACTCAAAGGGTGTTCCTCAAAATCTCTGGGCTGAAGCTGTGCATACAGCCTGCTATGTGATCAATCGAGTCCACATGAGATCAAAATCCTTGAAAACCCCCTTTGAGATCTGGAATGGTAAAAAGACTTCTATCTCTTATTTCCATATCTTCGGTAGCAAATGCTTTGTACTTAATGACAGGGAAAACCTTGGGAAGTTCCAAGAAAAAAGTGATGAAGGAGTGTTCGTTGGTTACTCCCCATCCAATAAAGCCTACAGGGTATATTTGCCAAAGACAATGAAGGTGATAGAATCTGTAAATGTGGTCATTGAAGACAAGCCAAGCAAGTTTCAGAACTATCTTGATGCTAACATCAGAAAGACTCTTGAGAGTGAGGATGAAGGCAATCTGGATCTACCTTCTACTGGTGGTGCAGAACAATCTGTGGTTCAAACTGACAAGGAGAACTGCCCTCCTAGCCCTTCTACTCCCATTAGAAGAATTCACAAGAACCATGATGAAGAGGATCTGATTGGTGACATCAATGAGGGAAGAAAGACCAGGACCAAGAAGCGGATCAACTACAAGGAGCTAGCTGGCCTACATTGTTTCACATCAACAATTGAGCCCAGCAAAGTGGAGGATGCCCTCTGTGATGAGCATTGGATCTCTGCTATGCAAGAGGAACTTCAACAATTCAAAAGAAATGAAGTTTGGACCTTAGTAGAGAGACCAGAGGATGTCAATGTCATCAGAACAAAGTGGATATTCAAGAACAAGTCAGATGAGAATGGCAATATTACTAGGAACAAAGCTCGACTTGTTGCTCAAGGATATACTCAAGTGGAAGGTGTGGACTTCAGTGAGACCTTCGCTCCAGTGGCCAGACTTGAAGCCGTCCGCTTACTGATCGCCATTGCATGCACCTATGAATTCAAGCTCTACCAGATGGATGTCAAGAGTGCCTTCTTAAATGGCATGCTGAAGGAAGAAGCTTATGTTGAGCAGCCCAAAGGCTTTGTGGATCCTCATTATCCAGATCATGTTTACAAGTTAAACAAAGCACTGTATGGGTTGAAGCAAGCTCCCCGAGCTTGGTATGACCGTCTGTCTTCATATCTTCTGGAGAATGGTTATGATCGAGGAAGCACTGACAAGACCCTTTTCATGATAAGGGAGGCCAAAGGATTTCTTATTGCACAAATTTATGTTGATGACATTGTGTTTGGTTCTACCTCACACATTCTCAAAGACAGATTTGTCAACATTATGAGTAAGGAATTTGAGATGAGTCTTGTTGGTGAACTGACATATTTCCTAGGTTTGCAGGTGTCTCAAAAGAAGGAAGGGATATTTATTAGCCAAGCCAAATATGCTAAGAACGTTGTGAAAAAATTTGGCATGGAGTCCAGCAAGCCAGTTCGAACTCCAATTGGAACCAATGACAAACTCAGCAAGGATTCAAATGGTAAAAGTGTTGATTGCAAATTATATCGTAGTATAATTGGCAGTCTTCTCTATCTTGCAGCTAGCATGCCCGATATTAGCTATGCCGTTGGAGTTTGTGCGAGATATCAAGCTGACCCCAAAGAATCTCATTTGCATGCTGCCAAGAGGATCATAAAGTATGTAGCTGGCACTGCTAACCTTGGGATATGGTATTCTAAAGATTCCAGCTTGCAACTAATTGGCTATAGTGATGCTGACTGGGCCGGGTGCACGGATGATAGAAAGAGCATTACTGGAGGGTGCTTCTATGTAGGAACTAATCTTGTGAGTTGGTACAGTAAAAAGCAGTCTTCCATCTCATTATCTACTGCAGAGGCAGAGTACTTAGCTGCTGGGAGTTGTTGCTCTCAATTATTATGGATGAAACAAATGCTGAAGGATTATGGTATTGAACACAAGGAATTGATTCTCTTATGTGACAACATGAGTGCAATTAACATTGTAAAAAATCCTGTGCAGCATAGCCGAACCAAGCATATCGACATCCGTCATCATTTCATCCGAGAGCTAGTTGAAGATGGTGTTATGACTATTCAACATGTGGGTACTGAGCTCCAACATGCAAATATCTTCACCAAGGCTTTGAGCAATGATCGATTTGAGGCCCTAAGACGTGATCTTGGGCTCTGCATAATCGACTGAAAGTGTCACTCCTCTTCCCCATGGTGTAAAAGGTTTAATTCCTCAAGCCCAATACTTGTTATATTTATTTGAACTAATTAATTTTGGGCTGCAGGAGTTATATGTTTTAGGGGGAGAGTATTATAGAGGCCCATTTGTTTAAGCGGCCCAAATGTGTCTATTCATGGAATCTTGCAGACTTACTCTTTCGAGACGATCACTGCAGAAGAAACATCATTAGTTTCTCTGAAGGGCGGGAAGAAATTTATTTCTTCATTCTGAGTATTCTATTCTCTGCTCTTGTGTTTCTTTTTCTCTTCGCCTCTTCGACTAACCCTTGTTCTTGGATATTCAGTGTTAGTCTTGTGGAGTTGTTCGTTAATTTCTGTTTACAGCATTTACCATGGTGAATACGCGAAGTTCTAAGGGTTCCGCTCCATCTCAAGCAAAGCCTCCTGTCCCAAAGAAGGTGGCGTTGCCTAAGAAGAAGCCAAGAAGGGAAGTTCCCCCTAATCTACTGGAAAATCTTGTGAGCGAAGTTCAATCAGGCGCTGCAATGGACCCCTTAGACATCAGAAACGAACTACAAAAGGCGGGAGTTGCGGTTCAGGGGGAGTTACCCACGTCGGGAGTTGCTCCCACGAAACCCTTGCCTGCGATCGTGTCGTCTCAGGCAGTTACCAAATCGCAATCGGCTAATTCTCATGACATTCCTCAAACAAAGGATGCTTCTATCATGGAGTCTCCCAAAAATCTGAGAACCCTAGCCAATGTTGCTTCGACCGCTGGAGATGAAGAATCTTCTAAGAAAGGTACAAAAATTGTTCCTAAATCCACTGATACTTCTACCAATGTGTCTACAGGGAAGGCTATTTCTGAAGGCAAGGCTCCGATCACCTCCCCTCTAGTCGCAACTGCTTCTAAGAAGAAGGGAAGGGGCCTCAAAAAGCCAAGTGCTCCTGCAACTAAGTCTTCTGTTCCAAAGGTTCCAGTTGCTGCTAGTACAACTCCACCCAATCCAGTAGCTGTTGCTGAGAAACCAATGGTGTCTACTCGCGCCAAAAGGAAGATAGACTTGGTCCCTAAGCCATTCTTTTCAGGTGTCAAGAAGCATGATGCCGCCTCACCACCTATTGATGCTGTTCCCCTCTCATTTCTGAGGCCTGCTGTGATGACTCAACAAGGACCTAAGGAACTTACTCCTTCTATGATTGAGAAATCCATCCAGAGCCCTACTCAGAAGGATGTTGACAAAGGGATTATGAATCAAGAGAAGGATCAAACTGATGAGCCTGTTGAAGATGTTGTCACCACTGGACCGAATGAGGAAGCTGCTGCTGATGTGTCAGAAGAGTCAAGTTCTGAAGGAGAAGAGTCTGAGTCCGGAGAAGAAGATGAAGAACCAATTGTTGCCACAGGTTCCAAGGTTGCTCCAGTTCCATTCACAAAGGTGCAGAGGAAAGAGAAGTCCGATAGTGAATATGAAGAATCCGATGAGGAAGTGTCTGGAGATGTCTCAGGAGAAGAAGAAGAAGAGGAACAACAAGATGATCAAGTGCCTCAGGCCACTGGTGGTTCTAGAAGGTCAAGTGATACAGAGACACTCAGTGAACTTAGATCAAAGGCCAAGCTTGATGCAAAAGGGAAGAAAGTGTCCAAGGAGAAGGGCAAATCCAGTCAGTCCATTGAGAAGCCCTACAATACACAGTTCCACTCTCACTACAACATGTACTACTTTGACACTGTGTTAGTCAAGAAGAAATTCAGGGCAGAACACACCTATCAAGGGAAGAGGTTCATTGAGATGGGTTGGACTAAGTACTTGGAAGAGAGGTCTCTGCTCAAATGGGCATCTTGTTGGGCCAATTACAAACCAGTATTTGTGAAGGAGTTTTATGCCAATCTGAAGAAGGATGTTGTCATTCCAAATTGTCCTTGGTTCAACATGAATTATACTCAAGGATTTTTCTATGATCTCACTGCTGCCAAGATCAATGCCTTACTGGGCGTTCCTGATGTTCCATTTGATACCATCTATGCCCCTGGCACTTCATTTGACAGTCATAAGGTGGCTCAAGCTGTGACCAAGAAGAAGACTATGAGAATGCCTGGAAATGGTGTCAGCTCAGGAGACTTAACTCTGAAGTTCTCCTTGATCTACAAGTTTTGTGCTTCAAATGTTTTTCCCACAGCCAATCATTCTTTGGTTACAAAGGATATGTGCCATCTGATCTATGCCATCGAGATGAAAGAGCCAATCAATTATGGGCAGTTAGTTTTATCCCACATGAGCAAGATTGCAGAAAGCCTCAAAGATGATGGGAAAGTGCTGCTTCCTTATCCAGCCCTGATTACAGCATACCTGGAAGGAGAAAACATTCTTGGTGGGAAGAAAGTGGCAACCAACCCCATTGTGGAGTTTGCTATCTCTCAGAGACTTCTGAAGAAGACCCCTGATCTACCTGGTCCTGATGGTTCCTTGCCCAATCAGAATGCTCTAGATCATGCCAGGACTATCATATCTGCTGCTCTTCAAGAGTTGAGGGAATTAAGGGAAAGACAGACTCGGATAGAGGAAACTGTTGAACAAGCTTTAGCTCTTCTGCCTGAAGTCTGGTCAGATGATGAAGGTGCTATCCTACATATTCCCCAGGAGGATGAGGATGAAAGAGACTCTGAAGATGCTGATGAAGCTGATGAGTGATGTTTTTGCCATGAAAGCTGATCCAGAGGGGGAGTAGAAACTTTCAAAAAAAAAAAAATTCAAAAATTCCAACACCTGATGAAGCTGCCCTCTCTGCTGGATATTTGGTAACATCTTTCTAACCCTACAACTTTTTAAATTCTGTTGAGATCTTTGATCAAGATACTCTGATATTTTCTGTGGTTGTTTGTTTTGGACTATCTTATGTTGGTTTGATGTTTTTTTTTTTTGCGGAACAGCCTATACAGGCTAGAGAAGTGGTGGGGGCCCATGCCACACAATTACAAAGGGGAAAAGGGGAGGGATAGGGGCCGGGTGGGAATCGAACCCTCAACCTAAAGGTTGAGAGCCAGGGGCTTAACCACTTGGGCTAAGTCCCAATCCCCTTATGTTGGTTTGATGTTGATTTTGATTGCTGATGGATACTCTGAACTATTTATGGTTAATGTTTCTATGAATGGTTGTAATAGTTGTGAACTGGTCCCCTGTTTGATTTTAATGTAAGCTCTATGTGTTGACTGTGTCATCTTATGAAAAGCTTTTTCTTGGATGTAATTTGGTGGTTGGGATTTGGATGCTAGTAGGTTCATTGTTTTTCTTGTAATAGTTCATCATCGGTTGGTATTTTGTACTGGCTCACTTCCTGCCAAAAAGGGGGAGATTGTTGAGTCAAGGTTTTGTTGGAAGTTCAAAGTCGATGATCGAACTCCTCGGATGAACCTCCTGAGCGGCAGTCTTCTGTGTGACGTGGAATATTTTGAAAGACCTGCTCCAGCCCAACGACTCTATTCCTAATCTAGGGAGATTATTCTCTAATGTTTATTTTGCAGGAACCATCCCTCAGATTAGTGAATTAGAGTTTGAATGGTGTGTGTAACGGACATGTCAGAATTCAACGGCTAGTTGCAGGTGACCGTTCCAGAATTGCGGCTTCTTGGTTAAAAGAGATTTCAGAGGAATGGAAGCTAACTTCTCACTCTTACAATCTTTGGAAACACTCTGAATTCTCTCTAAGCGTTCGGAAATACCTTGTGAGAAGCCTCGTTCGATTTGCAGCCCCCTGTTCCTAGATTCTATCTATTGCTGCTAAATCGACCAAGCCTTGGACTTCCTCCTTGATTGATTGCGAGTCGATTAAACTACTTGAGGAGATTGTCCAAAGGCTTCGTAGGAGATAAGCTACATCGATCAACTTCATCCTGTTCAAGAGAAGTGATTCACGAACTCCTCCAAGGGAAACTCAAGGCAGGAGCTTTGGGGAGTTGAAATAGGTGGAGATCCTATACCAGAACTTGGAGAGTGTCTGGTTCCAACAACTATCTGCTTGGAGTTTATGGTGAAGTCATTCTCTTTATTTTGCTAGTGTGTGTGGTTGTTTACCATCTTGAAACACATAGTAAAATAACTCCTGGATTGGTATCCCCCAGACGTAGGCCGAAGGCCGAACTGGGTCAACAATTTCTTGTCTCATTGATTTACTTTATGCATGTTAATTATTCCGCTGTGCTTGATTCATAACTGGTTACATTAATCTGTTTTGGTGTCCTGAGTTCATTGTGCCTAGTGAACCCTTGCATAAAGTGTACATCCTGCTACCCCGTGGGCCTAACAGATGTCACTTCCAAAAACCGAAACAAGGCCTCGTCCCGTTATGACAATCCTTTTCTTGGGATCCATTTCTCTCCTGGGAGCTGAAACTGTTGGAGCGGCCATTGCCTTTATTCTACGGCACTTGGCTGCTGAGGAAATATAGGAATGATGACTACTTTCTCAAAATGAAAAAGGCCAAAAAATTTAGTATTGTTAAATGATAGAACTAGGAATTATCGTCCGGTATACATTTGTCCATTGTCTATTAAGTTTGGTAATTACTGAATTTCATTCAACGTACATACAAAATGAAATGGGTACGCACTTAATCCCAATAATTTTTTGTTCTTCGAAGGAAATAAATTCAAAGCAGTAAAGAACAAGGATCATGATAAAATATACCAGAAATATTGGAGACAGAACTCTTAGTACCAAACCCCAGCGACACCAGTTGTGCGGTTTCGGCAGATTTGTGTCCATCATACCCAGACAAGAAAGCCCTATTTGATTCTTCTCTGCGGAGGATGAAACCAGCAGAGCAAGACACACAAAATACACCTGCAGCCATTTCTCCTAATCACTTGATTAAATTCAATCTTTGTTGGCGTGTGCTTTTCTGCCTGGGGAATCTTGTTCGAAATCCAACTGCACAACGAATTTGACAATATTTAATCCGTGAGATCAACTATTGCATCGGGGAAAAAGTCAGCAATTAGCTTGCTCTTCTTCAAATACTTCTTCATAGTGTTGAACAATTCTAAATTTAGTGTATTGTAAAAGCTAGAGATTCCACCTAGTCAAGGGAGACAAAGTAGTTTGAGATTTGTTGAGATATTCCAGGGTTTAAGCAATGTGAGAGAGGGCAGGAGTCTTCCTCATTTTGTGGATCTAAACCTGAACGGGTCAAGGGAAGTAGGCTTTACTCTTGCCTATAAAAAGATTATTTCCGTTAATATTGGGATATGAAACTGAGAACTCTTTCGATCTCTCTTCTCTCCATTCCCACTGTTTCAAGTCATTGATTCCTGTCTCTGCCACCTCCGGTAGATAACCCGTTGAAGCCTGGAGAACACCGGTACTCTCGCCGGATAAGTTCTTTAGTCCAGTGCAATTTTGCACGCCTCGGGATCCTTGTCTCCTTCTCTTTTCTCTTTTCCTTGTAGCTTTCGATGTCTGCTTTTGTGGGGTCTCCAATTTTACAACAATCTAAAGAACTTATACAGGCCTCCGATTTGTAGACTCGTTCCCAAATCCTGGGAAGCCAATTATTTCTGACGAAGGTTACACGACTGGCCAAACGGATGTAAATGGCCGACACCGCCGTCGCCGCTGGAAAAAGGACAACGGGGAGGATGGCAGTCGTCCACCGTTGAGTAGATCTCCTGTCTGCGCCGTCAGTTGAGGGCCGACGAGTTCAACGCGTCGGTCACCGTGACTCCACTTATTGCCGTCACCGGTGCCGAAGGTGGAATCCAGGAATCGAGTTTCCAGGAGAACTTGTACTGTCTGTCCGTGCGTCCATACTTGCTGCAGTCGAATTCAGCGTCAATGAAAGGGCATATGGAGGAATAGTAAAGGGGATAGGAAGGGCAGACATTGGGAGATGCTGCCTTGCGGGTGATGAAAACGTTGGTAATTAAAAGCCAAAAAAAAAAAAAAAAAAAACTCATTCTGTGAGTGGGGGCTTCTAACAGTAGGGTATGTATGTGTGGTGTTGGTGTCGGCTGGGGCTTCAAAGGTAAGTACCCCATTTTCTATTTATATTTCCCTAATGTCTCATATGTGGAGTGAGGTAAATTACTAGATACCGACATGTTATGTAGTTTTATCACATCAGGAAAAATATTTGTTAGAGAATATTGATATTATTATTTTGATGTGATTATGACTCAATTTGGAGCAGATTTGGTGAAGGCAGATGGAAATATTAATCCTATGCACATTCTTTAGTGCTAAACCTCATTGATAATGAGAATGGGTTTAGTTACTTTATTTAATTGTTTCGCTTTCAATGAGGCATGCTAGATATTTAAATAGTTAAATATCATTATGTTTATTTGACTTGCTTGATATGAGGCATGCTAGATTAGGATATTTATTATTTCTTATGTTAATTGGATTTATATTTTGGTTTAATCCCATGTGTTGGTAATTCTATTACTGAAAGAATTAAATATTAAATATGTGCAGAGTCCATATTAAGCTAATAACTAAGAAATAATGTCCTACAATATTTAGAGAATCTAGTATGTTGATTTTTAGTCCACTCTAATTTAGGTGATCTCAAACAAAACCAACTTGAGGTGGCAAGAAATACTGTCACGTTTGTTGATGATCACTTGAGATACACAAAATTTATACTTAAATTTTAAGTGTATAAAATAGATGTGGAGAACAATAAAATCAAGCGAAACAATAATCTTGATGCAAGTGAGTGCATCAATTGTGGAGTGAAACAACTTTAACTCAAATCATCTTCAAAAGGATAGGAAAAATCCTACCAAAAGATGAAGATGAGTCCTTATCAGCCTTCAATATTTAAAAGTGTGGGGGTGCCTAGATAAGGTTAATGCTTCTTGGTCCTAAAAGTATAGAGTAGGACCAGTGAGATCAAAACTATTGATTTGTAGGCTATGCTTCTAAAATGGAACATATTTGTTTCTTATTATTGAAAAGTGATGTACTTGAGTACAATTCAATAATCGAAACAAAAATATTTAATTAGTTGAGAATATATTCCTTTGTAGAAAAATATTATGTGTACATAAATTAGAGATCCACAATATTGTGAGTTTAATACAACTTGAGTTGAACAATTGGGTATTTCAGATGATTCACTGAGGTGAAGTAAAAGACAAAAGAAAGTTTTATCTTTCGGTGGTGACTTTTACACAAAATTCACAAATAGTGATTATCTGAATTACTTTCAAGCGATATCTTCATCCAATTAAGGCCATTCAAATAGTGATTGACTTTCTTTTACAAAAGCAAACTTAGGTTTTGGTTGAATTATCAACATGAGCAAAACCTATTTGTATTGAGTTGATTTTAAAAGAAAGTTTAATCTTGATGGTTGTATAGAGAACTAAAGCTAGATTGGTGGCGAAAGGTTAGACAAAATAAAATATTATTTTGATACCTTCACGCAAGTGACAAGAATAGCTTTAGCTTCGGTATATAACATTGTGGTCCATCAAATGGATATTAAACGACGTTTTATGAATGGAAATTTGGAAGAAGAAATATAGTTCAACGTAATAAAGAAATAAAGTGTACAAGTAACTAAATTCATTGTATGGGTTAATACGAGCCCCTAAACAATGAAATGAGAAGTTTAACCAAACTTTACTTGCACTTGGATTTTCTTCTACAAATGTGGATAATATTGTATACCAAGCAAGCCAATGGAGAATGCATTATCCTTAGTTTGTATGTGGATGATATGTTAATCTTGGAACTTCACTCAATATAGTGTCTAACACTAAGTGAGCTCTAGCTTATAAATTTGATATGGAAAAATTATGAGAAGCTAGTGTGATGGTAGGCATGAAAGTCATAAGTTCGAGTGTTGGAATCACAGTGACTCAAGAGCATTATCTTGAGAAACTTATTAATAAGTTTTGACACTATGAGGTGACTCCTGTAGACACTCCTTATGATCCTAATGCAAAATCAAAAATAATATAGAGGTGAACCTGTTGCTTAGTCTAAATATGCACAAATTATTGGAAATTTATTATATATGATGAGCTCTATGAGATCCAATATAACTTGTGTTGTGAGTAGACTAAGCACGTACACTCATAATTCGAATTATTAACATTGGACTACATTAGATAGACCGATGAGATACTTGAGAGGTACCATGAATTATGGTATCTAATGCAGTGGATTTTATTATCCTATGGGGATATAATCATGCTAATTGGATGTTTGATTCCAATGAAGTGAAATCCACTAGTTATGTATTTACATCAGTAAAAGGTAGTCACATGAGAGTCAACCAATCAAGCAATAATAGCTAAATTCACAATGAAGTTTGAGTTCATTGCATTGGAATTAGATAGCAGTAATGTTGAGTGGTTGAAAAACATCAAAGCATAAAATTGTGGGCACAACTCTAAATTCATTTGTGTCAATTTACTGTGATTGCCAATCGGCAATAGCTATAGCTAAAACAAAATTTTATAATGAGAGATGGAATTATTTCCATAAATTATGTGAGGTCAGAAGTGAATTTGGCCAATCATCTGACAAAACCTCTTATGAGAGGAAAAATATTTGAAACATCGAGGGGAATGATATTTAAGAGCCATCTTGAATAATCTACAGCAACAGGAACCCAACTTATGTGATTGGAGATCCCATGAAGTAAGTTCATATGGGTAATAACAAGTCGTCGTGATTATCTGGAGCACAGTCCATTTATATCTCATTCCTATGATGTGCGTTGTGCTCATTACTGCATATTTAAATGAGGGTTGAGTTATACTCTTAATAGTTTCATAGCCCTTATAAGGTGGTGTATTGTATGCAGAATACACTTGATGATACTACCTATATGGGTGTGGAGTGGGGCCGCTCCTATGAGAATTTGGCTAATTCTCTAGAGCACTCATGAACTACAGGCACGCGCATGGCCTATGGGCGCAAAACCGCGTTGAACAATGGCATACTTAGTCCAATGTGACTGTTGGGACCACTGTTTCACAACAGGAATCTTTGGTTCATAGAAGCTTAAAGCTTCACCAATCGTTCCGTGGATCATGTCTTCTCAGTCAATGACTAGTTCATAGTGATAATACACACTAGTTTGAGACATTGGACTACTCAGTGGTACATGTGGACATGCTTTTACAATATGTGGGGGATTGTTGAACAATTCTAAATTTAGTGTATTGTAAAAGCTAGAGATTCCACCTAGTCAAGGGAGACAAAGTAGTTTGAGATTTGTTGAGATATTCCAGGGTTTAAGCAATGTGAGAGAGGGCAGGAGTCTTCCTCATTTTGTGGATCTAAACCTGAACGGGTCAAGGGAAGTAGGCTTTACTCTTGCCTATAAAAAGATTATTTCCGTTAATATTGGGATATGAAACTGAGAACTCTTTCGATCTCTCTTCTCTCCATTCCCACTGTTTCAAGTCATTGATTCCTGTCTCTGCCACCTCCGGTAGATAACCCGTTGAAGCCTGGAGAACACCGGTACTCTCGCCGGATAAGTTCTTTAGTCCAGTGCAATTTTGCACGCCTCGGGATCCTTGTCTCCTTCTCTTTTCTCTTTTCCTTGTAGCTTTCGATGTCTGCTTTTGTGGGGTCTCCAATTTTACAACACATAGTAGTATAAATTAATGGGTCTGGACTACCCTATGGAGCAATGGCCAATGGGCATTCAGAAGTCTCGGCTGCTGTATATCACTATATGGCTATCATCAGACTGTGGCTGCTGCTATTAATGAACCAACCCTTGGAATAGCTCAAGCTGATAGGATGAGAATTCAATAACATACTCCCTCCGTTCCTTTTTAGTTGTCTTTTTAGAGAGTAAAAACTGTTCCAAAATAGTTGTCATTTTTAAGTAGTTATATAGGTAGTTATGCTATGTTTTTACTATATTGCCCTTCACTTTACATAAATGCTATTTGTTGATATTTATTAAGAATGAGGTTAGTTGAATGGTAAAAATGTAAATTTATGAGTTAATTATGTAATTCTTGGTTATTGAAATTGACCTGAAATAGACAACTATTTAGCAACGGAGGGAGTATATCAGTTCGCAACACTGACCATAGCATCCACCTCAATCCAAGCCTTAAATTCAAATTTAGGTGCATTCACATGCAGTGCGAGAATCCCTTCCCTTCCCTACTTGCGCCTACAATCTCAAACTCGTCTGGATTAAATTCGAGAATAGGTGGATATTTATACATGTGTAGATAATGTTGCAAGAAGATACCATCATTGCATCCTCTTGTATGGAAGGGTCACACAAAGGCGCTAATTTAGAAGTTCACTTGATCAACTTGTCCAAGGCTTAAATGGCGCAAAAACAACCACAGCGTTATGCCCACCAAATCCAAATGAGTTAGATATAGCTGCAAGGTTTTGGAAGATAGTTGTAACGGTATAACAACATGCACCATTTTTATTTATTTATTTATTTATTTTTACGGGGGAGGAGGAAGATTAAGGCAGAGGATAAGAAAGCATATATGCTTCGAAACGGATGATAAGGTAGCATACCAACATTTACTTCATGTTGTTTCTTTGCATTTGGGACAGTGTCAATGGTGACCTCGGGTTCCAGGTACTGCACAAAACAATGGAGAATTAAGAAATTACTTCAGGACAATGCTAACTTTTCAAGGAACTAGTGATATAGAAGTCCATCTGTACATATTGGTTAATTGTGGGATGTAACCAGCAGGTGTTGATAGCTTCAATGGTTACTATGGCTTCTACACCACCTGCTGCTCCGATTCCATGTCCAATCAATGACAAAATCAAGTTAAAACAATCTCAGTAAAGCTAATTTTGAATAAATTGACAAATTTGATTTGGTTCTGTAAGAATTTATTTTTACCTTAGTGCCGTTCATTTTCATCACTGAGGTGTCTTTGAAGACCTTTTTTATGGCATTAACCTCCACCAAATCTCCAGCTAGGGTAGATGTAGCATGAGCATTCACATCATTAACCTGTTGTGAGAAAATGCTTATTCATGTGCACCATAATCAGTTGATCAATACCAGATAAGAAAACTGAAATGATTCTTACCTCTTCGGGGGCAACCCCTGCATCTTGCAAACTCTTAGTTATGCAGGACGAAACGCCAAGTCCATCTGGACGAGGATCAGTCATGTGATGGGCGTCGCAGGTGAAAGCACCTCCCAAGTACTCGGCAACAGTATTGGCTCCTCATTTCAAGGCGTGCTCTAAGCTTTCCATGATCTGTTTGCACTCGTTTTGTGCAAACTATGAGATTCTTATCTGAATATACGAAAAAGATTATTTGTAATGGAACTTACTAGTACACCAGTGCCTTCACCCATCACAAAACCATCACCGTTTTTGTCCCACGGCCTTGATGCCTTCTCTGGCTCATCGTTCCTCTGCGACAAGGCTCTGCAGGCTATGAAGCCTCCAACTCCAGCAGGGGTAATTACAGCTTCCACCCCACCAGCTACCATGATATCTGCATCACCTCTTCTAATATGATTTGCTGCATTGAAGAAGCAGTAATTGGCTGTAGCACATGCTGTTGAAATGGAGTAATTCGGACCCATCAAGCCAGTATCTATAGCCAACAACGCAGACCCCATGTTGGAGATTGAATAAGGAATGAAAAAGGGGCTCATTTTCCTGTATCCCTTTTGCACAAATGCTTCGATCCCAGTGCTGTAAGCCGTCATGCCACCAATGCCAGATCCCACCAACACTCCTATTCGCAACTTGTCCATCTGCCATGAGCGAAACAACAGATTTCAGCCGGGAAAATAATGTTACAACGAAATGATGGAGAATGTTTATAATGCTCACATTGCTGAGAACGTCTTTCCCAAGGTTGGCATCATCGAGTGCCTTTTTGCCAGCAACCAAAGAATACCTCCAGCAGTCATCTAGTCGTCGGTCACTTTTGGGATCAATGTAACCCTCGGAGTTGAAGTTGCGGATCTGCCCTGCAAACTTTACAGGGAGATTTGAAACATCGAATCGATCTATTGGAGTTATTCCACTTATGCCATCGAGCAGTTCATTGTAAAATGTGTGAACGTCATTGCCAAAAACTGAAACAAGGCCCATTCCTGTTACGACAATCCTTTTCTTTGGATCCATCTCTCTCCTGGGAGCAGAAACAGCAGGAGAGGCCATTGCCCAGATTCTACTGCACTTTTGCGGCTGAGAAATGATGATTTCATTAGAACCAGTGTATGAACACATTAACGAACCAAGCAGTCATGCTGAATGATAAAGCTCATCTCAAACATGAGCAAAACAGAGGGCTTCCAATTCATTCAGATTATGTGCAGAATTAGCACATGGCTAATCAAATTGGTTCCCCAGCTGGGCACATATATTGACTCGAATCTTTCATCCCCCATAACTAAATATCAGACTAATTCTATCAGGCACATGAATAATAATTATCAAGCAGTAATGTTACAGTGAAACCAAGGGAATGAAATGAGCAATATCCATAGAGCAGTAATATCAGCAGAGGGGACCAAGCTAAGCTATATTTACAATGCAAATGAGTGCATTATTTGTTACAAGCAATAAACTTCAAATGCCTATAACACAAGCTATCAATACCCAAAATCCACCATTCATACAAAATCTCAACACATAAACACAAATTATGATTCAATCAACAATAAAATAACGAAGGTTTCCCAACATTGGGGACGAAACCCTTACTCCCAAACCCTAAGGCTTTGCGTCCGTCGGTCCCCAACATGGAAACCCTATTTGATTCTTCCCTGCGGAGGATGAAACCGGCGCAAGACGCCCAATTTACTGTTGGGAAAACGGCATAAACATCAAATGCCGCATTTGTTGAAGCCATCAAAGTAACAGTAAAGCAATCTAAGTTGAATTCTCATCTCCGACGCCGAAAGTATTGAAGCCACAATAAGAACAATATTAGCATGTGTTCATTGTCTGTTGTTTATTTTCGATTCTATAAATAGGTACTTCCATTGTTGTAAAATTCAGAGCGAAGCAAAGCAAGAAATCTAAAGAAAGCTTTAGCTATACAACTCTCCGCTTTTGGTTATCCCTTTTAGATATCAAAAGTGTAAAGTGTTCTTGTGTGTGTGAGATATCAAATCTACAAATTGGTATCAGAGCTTGAGTGATTCAAACCTCAGAGCCAACGAATTGGATCTCAGAAGTTATAACCCGATTGAGAGAATTAAAATTGAAGAATTGGAATCAATTACCAATTTCTTCCTGCTGTAAAGCCTTCAAATTCCGGTTGCTCCACCGTTGGCCTCCAGCACCGCCCGCTGTCGCCGCCTAGCAGCCACCATCAAGCGTTGCCCAGCTCCCACAGCCGCTGCCTTCCTCCTCCTGCCGCCGACCAGCTGCAGCTTGCTTCGTCTCAGCCATCATCGGTCGCTCACACCTCCGGCCACCTCTCCCTGCTTCACCACCAGCTCCATCCTTGTTTGATTTTTTTGTTGCTGCTGCCATTTTTTTTTTAAGGAAACGCCCAAAAGAAGAGAGATCACAATTGAAAGCTGGAGGACAAAAAAAAAATCAATTTCATAGCAGCTACCAAATTAATGCTGCTAGTGCTCTGATCGGTAATTGAAGGAGTCAAATGGTGAATATCACGGGACAAATGTCACTGCTGCAGCTTACAAAAGCAAATTACGAGAAATGGAGTATTCAAATGAAAGCCCTTCTTGGAGCTCAAGATGCATGGGACGTGGTTCAAAATGGTTTTGTAGAACCAGAAAATACCGGGAAATTAACTGTAGCAGAACAAAAGGTGTTGAAAGATGCAAGATCGAAAGATAGTGGAGCCCTTTACATGTTATTCCGAGCCGTTGACGAATCAGGCTTCGAAAAAATATCTGGTGCCACCACCTCAAAAGAAGCGTGGGACATCCTTGAAAAATCATTCAAAGGAGCCGACCGGGTAAAGCAAGTGCGTCTCCAAACCCTTCGTGGAGAGCTTGAAAGCATGAAAATGAAGGAGTTAGAAAATGTGTCCGACTACATAACACGTGTCCAGACCGTGGCAAACCAACTCAATCAAAACGGAGAAGAATTGTCCGATGCCAGAATTGTGGAGAAAATATTGAGATCATTAACCAATAATTTCGAAAATGTTGTGTGTGCGATTGAAGTATCAAAAGACCTCAAAGTGCTCACCGTTGAAGAGCTCGCTGGATCTCTCGAAGCACATGAACAAAGGAAAAAGAAAAAGAAAGAGGAGTCACTCGACCAGGCACTCCAAACCAAGACGTCAATAAAAGATGAGAAGGTTCTCTACACTCGAAACTTTCAGGGGAGAGGACATGACCGTGGAAATATGGTCACCATGCCGAAGACTGCAACAACGAGGGTTGTTACAATTGTGGCAAGATGGGACACTTTGCAAAAGAGTGTCGGGCCAACAAACGAGTGGAAGAGACAACGAACCTAACCGTTGAAGACAAAGCAGATAGAGGTGTCCTCATGATGGCCCACAATGATGTCAACAATGACACATACTGGTACCTCGATTCTGGAGCAAGCAATCACATGTGCTATGATGAGCATCTATTCAAAGAAATACAGAAAGTTGACAATGGTCATGTATCATTCGGAAATGCATCAAAAGTGCAAGTCAAAGGCCGTGGTACGATATGTTTCACACAGAATGATGGCTTGATAGGGACAATCCAAGATGTCTACTATGTCCCAGACCTCAAAAACAACATCTTGAGTCTTGGCCAGCTCGCAGAGAAAGGTTACTCAACCTTTCTGAAAGATCAGTTGCTGCACCTGAAAGACAACCAAGGACGTCTGATAGCTCGAGTCAAAATGGAGAGAAATCGGATGTACAAGTTGAACCTGAGAAGCTTGCAAGAGAAATGCCTACAAGTCAAAGAAGAAGATAAAGCGTCGCTATGGCATCACCGCTGTGGCCACTTACATTATGATGGCCTGAAAAAGCTAGTGAAGATGAAGATGGTGAAAGGACTGCCAAGCATGGATTTTGAAGGAGAATTTTGTAAAGATTGTGTACTCGGGAAGCAAACAAGGGCCTCATTTCAAAAGAAGGCCGAATATGAAGCGAAGCATCCGCTCGAGCTGATCCACACCGATATATGTGGACCAATCACTCCCGAATCTTTCAGCTGAAAGAGATACTTCATCTCTTTTATCGATGATTTCTCCCGAAAGACGTGGATCTATTTGCTGAAGGAAAAATCCGAGGCATTTAAGGTGTTCAAATTATTCAATGCGAGTGTTGAAAAAGAAATTGGCAGATCCATCAAAGCAATTCGATCTGATAGAGGAGGCGAATACACCTCGACAGCCTTCTGAGAGTACTGTGAACGAGAAGGCATAAGAAGATTTCTCACAGCACCATACTCGCCCCAACAAAATGGAGTAGCAGAAAGGAAGAATAGGACCATCCTAGATATGGTTCGGTCGATGCTGAAAAGCAAGAAGATGCCCAAAGAGTTCTGGGCAGAAGCTGTGATGTGCGCCGTCTACATACAGAATCGGTGCCTGATAATGGCCAAAATTGACCATTATTTTCAATCTATTTCCGTATCTAATACGGACATTTGATCGCATTCCGGTCTTTTTAAATAAGAAAGCAGTCGAATTTAACAGATTTATGCAAGTTCGTATAAATAATAAGCTGTTATTGAAAAATATAAAAATATTGCTTTTTTATTAAATTTGTGTTAAAAAAATCCAAAAACATGATAAAAATATTAAAAATCTCATTTGATAATTATGGTTTGGTAGTATTTGTTCGGTGGAACACGAGTCCATTAAACGAAGCTCAAGCCAAATAATCAAGTGGAATAAATACTCATATATATATATTATCTTATATTTAGATGTGTATATTTATAATTTTTATGTTTATTTATTTCTATTTCTGTTTTCTGCTTTAATTAAGAAATAATTGGTCCACTAATCACTTTTAATTTTAATTAATTGCAGGTGATTTAAATTAATTTGGTCAAGAGTTGCAGACTTGCAGTCCAATCCAATTTCCAAATCCAAATTAATCCAGTCCAACAAAACCCCCAGCCCAACAAAATTTAATTAGTCCAATACCACCACATTCAGTTGAAGCCCAGCCCAATCCAATTCCCCCAAAGCCCAATCACCACTCAAGCCCAACCCTACTCCTAAACCCTAACCCTAACCCTAGTTTTCCCCCGCCGCCACCGCCGGCCGCCGCCGTCGCCGGCCGCCGCCATCGCACCACCACAGTCCCATCTTCCCTAAGCCTCCGACTGCAGCCCACACCCTCTCCTCCGGCCAACTCCACTACTGGCGCAGCCCCTGCACCACCAGAGCTCCGCCACCGCCACCACTCCGACGAGACTCCGGCGACTCGCCACCACCATCACCCACCACCATTTTCAACCACAATCTCCTCCGCCTCATCCTCCATTTCCGACAAGCCACAACCATCTCCTCCAACAGTCGCACCCACCCCATTTCCATCTCCTCTGCCCTCGCGCCACCACTTCCGCCACCAGCGCAGCCCTCTTCAGATCTTGCCGTCTCCGCCTCTCGTCGCCACCACCACCAGTAGCCACGGCCGCCGCTCTTCATCATCAACTTCCCTCCTCCTTCTCGCCACCGAGCTCCGCCTGCTCTCCGCCACCCCAATCCGGCGCCGCTGCTCCGACCACCCATCACCAATTTCAGAAGCAGAACAAGAAAAAATAGAAAAGAAAGAAGAAAGCAGGAAGCAAGAAACAGACGAAAATGGAGGAGAAAGAGAAAGAAAGAAGAAGAAGAAGGAAAGAGAGAGATGGGAGAAGAAAATAAATGAATGAGAGAGGAATGAGAGAAAAGAATAAAAGAGAGATAAATTTTATCCGGTCGCTAAACAGACCCCGGTCACTAAACAAATCCGGGTCGAGATGCCATGAATAGCGACACGGAGCATAGGGACATGGAAATTGCTTAAGGACTGGGGATGTTTAGAGACACAAAATCCGTATCGCTAAACAAACCCCGGGTCGAGATACCATGGACCGCGACCGGGTGCATCGCGACACAGAAAATGGTTAGAGACTGGGAGTATCAAGACACAGACCGGGTGCGTCGCGGAACAATGTTCCGCGACACATGGATCGCGACCTCGACACAGCACCCGCGACACGGAGAGACATACCGAATGCAGCTCCTCACGTGACACACCATCCCTTCCAATTTGATATTTCCCACATGTCAAATCTGTTGGAAGGGCCTGGGACTTCAGCTCCCACAGGCATTTAATTTTCGTCCTCCTCCTCCTGGACCTCAAGTCCCGCCCCTCCTGTGCGTCATCCTGGAGCTAAAAAGTGTGTCCTGAACCAGATTTTGTTCCGCAACAGGCACAATTGTTTAGCGACTGGTGGGCCTTGAATGGGCCTAGGGCTCAATTCTTCTCCTCTATAAATATATCCTCCCACCCCCTTGAACAGTAACCTAGCCACACTTGTAGTTTAATTTTTGTTCTTGGGGCACCACTGTGCTCTCAAGTAGTTTTTAATGTAGATAGTTTTATTTTTATGCAATGTAGATTCTAGTGTAGTTTTAGTTTGATTTCTGTAATAAATTAGTGTGGCTAGTGTTCACTTTTTCCAGCTATTTTATTTTTGTATCTTGGGTTAAAAACACTTAATCAATGGGTGTATTTTAAACCATATTTTGTTGGAATGATCAAGGTTTGCTTCCCAAAAATCTGTTATGGAATCCCCTCCATGGGTTGTTACTGTTTGTTGCATATTGGGCCTCTTGATCATTTTCTTATTTTTAGTTAGGGTTTAATGCTTTATTTAGATTTAATAAAAATGCATAAACACTTTATGTTCATCCTTTGATAGACTTAGTGTAGGTTTTATTTTTTAGTTTGGTTTGTCAAGCATAGTTGGACTTAATGTGTTACTGTTGCTAGTTCTTTGTTTTTATTTCTTATTTTAGTACCCTATTCTTGTTCTTTTTAGTTTTTAGGTAGTACTTTTTATTTATTTTATTTTATGTTTACTTCTAGTGCATTAGATCTAACTAGGGATGATATTAAAAGTGTTTGTGCATATTTATTTAAAAATTGCATTGCCTATATTGTATTGCATCACGTTGTAATTTATTAGTTCGTTTCATTAGTTTGTATCTCATAACCACCCGACGGGAAGTGAACACTGCGAGCGGTTCACCGAGAATAGGGAATTCTTGATCCACACCCAGTCATTCTGACAGGGGGCTGTCTTTTACTACCAGGGTCAGACTTTCAAAAAACCTCCGAGTGGTAGGATTTTAAATGCCTTCTTTACCGCTTTCTTTTAACTGCTTTCTTTTAACTGCTTTCTTTAGAGGTCACTCGGTTGTATTGAGAGTTGTGTAACTGCTACTAGGACTGATAGTTTAGGGATAGTTCAGGGCTTGATTAGAATCTTCGGGTGTGACATGGGGGAATGATAGCGGTACTTGACACTTCAACTAATGATTTGTCAGGTGTTGCTTATCCACTACAGATAAATGGCATACCTCTGCGCAGGGGCAGTTTTATATCTGTGGTATCTTAGTTTTTGTTGTCTTAAGGCATGTAAATCCGTACTATAAGTATCTGTCTGTTAAAGGGAACATGGTATAGGAAGCATGAGAGTTAGCTAACTGATGGATTATCCCAAGCTGAGATCTGCGTAACAAAATGGAAGTTTAACTGTGTTTCATCTGAATCTTGTCCAATTTTTATTATTTTCTTCCTGTCCCTTCTGTCTCATTTTAAATATGCTATCTTAGAATAATCTTAACCGCTTTCTTCGAATAATTTTATCGCTTTCTTAGATTAAATTTAATTCACTTTCTAGAATAATTTTATCTGCTTTACTTTAATTGCTTTCATAGCTTAGTTTAAATTCTGTCAAGTAGATGGTAGTTTAAAACACAAACTTGAATCGAGTAACCGAGTGGAAAATCTTATTAAACGACGTGGGCCCTGCTTCCATCGCACATCCTCCAGTGAACGATCCGGTACTTACTATAAATACTGCAATTTTTGACTCCGTGCGCTTTCGGGGGCACAGTTTCTTAACACGAGTAATAAAAACGTGACAACCTATAAATATATCCCTAATCCCAACTCCGCCTTCATAAATTGGTTTCTTTAAATAAAATTGAAAATCAGGATTATTATGTTTCAGAAAATACTCATGTAATGAGAACTTGTCAAAAGTTTCATGGCAAGGATCTTCGTGGCAGGAATGGTCAAAAGTTTCATGCCGGGAAGGTCCACAGCGCCGTTTGAATTCCAAGTTTCTCACATGAGTAATAAAAAGTGAAATATATCCTTAAACCCCTTTCCCATGAATCATAACCCTTTTCATTTAATAAATTTAACCTGGGATATTTTATAAAAACACTCGTGTAGGAAATTGTCAAAAGTTTCAGTGCCCACACATAAAGTTGAAGAATCGAACACCACTGAAAGCATGGAGTGGTAAGAAGCCTACCATCTCTCATCTAAAAAATTCGGTAGTGTAGCCTATGCACATGTATCAGATCCGCGAAGGATGAAGCTGGAAGATAAAAGCAAAGCATATGTTTTTATCGGATATGATGGACTGACAAAAGGGTATAAGCTGTATGAACCGATAAGCAAGAAGGTGATCGTGAGTCGAGATGTGCGAGTGAATGAAGCAAGTGAATGGGACTGGAATAACTCAAAGGAGGTTACCAACAAAGTCGCAGAATCGTCAGTTATTGTTCCGAGCTAAAAAGTGTGTCCTGAACCAGATTTTGTTCCGCAACAGGCACAATTGTTTAGCGACTGGTGGGCCTTGAATGGGCCTAGGGCTCAATTCTTCTCCTCTATAAATATATCCTCCCACCCCCTTGAACAGTAACCTAGCCACACTTGTAGTTTAATTTTTGTTCTTGGGGCACCACTGTGCTCTCAAGTAGTTTTTAATGTAGATAGTTTTATTTTTATGCAATGTAGATTCTAGTATAGTTTTAGTTTGATTTCTGTAATAAATTAGTGTGGCTAGTGTTCACTTTTTCCAGTTATTTTATTTTTGTATCTTGGGTTAAAAACACTTAATCAATGGGTGTATTTTAAACCATATTTTGTTGGAATGATCAAGGTTTGCTTCCCAAAAATCTGTTATGGAATCCCCTCCATGGGTTGTTACTGTTTGTTGCATATTGGGCCTCTTGATCATTTTCTTATTTTTAGTTAGGGTTTAATGCTTTATTTAGATTTAATAAAAATGCATAAACACTTTATGTTCATCCTTTGATAGAATTAGTGTAGGTTTTATTTTTTAGTTTGGTTTGTCAAGCATAGTTGGACTTAATGTGTTACTGTTGCTAGTTCTTTGTTTTTATTTCTTATTTTAGTACCCTGTTCTTGTTCTTTTTAGTTTTTAGGTAGTATTTTTTATTTATTTTATTTTATGTTTACTTCTAGTGCATTGGATCTAACTAAGGATGATATTAAAAGTGTTTGTGCATATTTATTTAAAAATTGCATTGCCTATATTGTATTGCATCACGTTGTAACCCCACGGGTTGCAACGTAATTTTCCCGTTGTGATCCCACAACGCACTCCCATGCAACGCAATTTAAGGCGTTATGCTGCCAAAATTTTTATAAAATTTTTAAAACCCCTTTGTCGCGGAACCCCTGTCGCGGACCCACGGTCCGCGACACACTCCTTGATTAGGACAGAGGACCCAAATTCTTGCAATCTTATTCTGGAAGGGCTCTGTCGCGGAACCCCCGTCATGGTCCGCGGCACACTTCTTATTCCGCGACAGGAATTATGCCCTTGTTGAATTTTCAAACCTTGTGTCGCTATCCCCCTGTCGCGGACCCACGGTCCGCGACACAAATTTTGTTTAGCGACATAACAACCCTAATATCCAAAATTTCAATTTCTCTTATTTCCCACCTCTCTGTCGAGATCCTCCTGTCGCGGACCCACGGTCCGCTGGGTCCGCGACACAATTTCTGTTTCTCGACAGGCTTGTTTCTCGACAGGCTTGGCACCTTTTTGCCAAATTTTTATTCTCCATCTCACCCCATTAATTAATTGAAGTTTTATATTAATATTTTGAGGTTGAAATCCAATGATCGCAACCCATGATTATTTTGATATAAAGAACTTTGTTCAATTGTCCATTAAAAGATTCTTCTACAAAAATTAAACTCTAATGATCTAAGTATATAATCCGGACTGTAATTAATTAATTAATTATGGAATGAGTGATTATTTAGACATAAAGAGTAATTATGGATTTAATTCCATACCCTTGCATGAGAAACCAATGTCTCTCATACAAGATGACCCAAAAATATTTTTCTTTTATTTATTTTGTCTTTTCCGTGTTGTGTGAAACAGCTAATAAGAGATATAACAGACTAATGTTGGCGGGTATTCCCACACGGATAAACTAGCTCGGGGTCTGTATATTAATTACTAGATGTTATTTTGCATGGTCCGGATAGTGGTCGGTGGAAGCCTTGGCGGTTCATCCATCCGGGATTATAATAGCTGCTCAGTTGATTCCTATCCGGATACAGTTTTATTTTTCTTATCTTAATTTCAAACCTGAATTCAAGTTGTAGTATTATTAAATGATGTCGACCAACATTATTTGAGAATTATTACAGCAAGAAAATATGTGGGTTTTTCTTCCATTCACAGACAAAAGGGAGCTGAATGACGGTGGTCACCGTCACTTGGAATTCCTTTCTGTCTAAAAATCATTTCCATCTGGAATAATTGGGAACTGGATAGCAGATGTTTGCAGTCCAGATCACCCCAGTTATTTCTGGCACTCTCTTTAGCCAAAATTCTTCTCATCTCCGGCTATTTCATCTTTGTGTTCCAACTTCTGTCTAAACCCACCTTATATTTTGGGTTAATTAAATTTTACACTTCCTTATAAAATTATGCATGATATTATTATGTAAATATTGTGGTCAATATTATTTTGGGATCCTTCCCTTGGACACAGGAGTCTTGATTTTAATCAGATGTCTCACAATAAATTTCCAACAAAAATTCATTTATAAAATCCGGATCTAAGTAACGGATAAATCCCACAGTTATGACTAATTCATATCCGACTGGGGGTTGATTTTTGGGAAATTAGAAGCAGAGTCAGCGATTAGGTCTCACCTAGACTGAAAGGATCTGTGTTTTAATTGAGAGTCTAGTACCTGTTTAGGAAATGATTTTCAAATATCAATTATTTTCCAGAATTGCTTTGTGTTGGAAATCTGGTATTAAATATCACACTGAGATGGGGTCCACTTGGACTCAAATACGGTGTGATAGATAATTCTAGAGGAACAATACATAGGCCTTAGTTATTTTCTAAGGTAGGGTTGAGTATTCTTTCAACTGCTATCCTCTTCTGCCAGAGCCTATTGTTGAGTCCTGAGTGAGTGCATCCGGAACGAACTAATTTATTAGTTTGTTTCATTAGTTTGTATCTTATAACCACCCGACGGGAAGTGAACACTGTGAGCGGTTCACCGAGAATAGGGAATTCTTGATCCACACCCAGTCATTCTGACTGGGGGCTGTCTTTTACTACCAGGGTCAGACTTTCAAAAAACCTCCGAGTGATAGGATTTTAAATGCCTTCTTTACCGCTTTCTTTTAACTGCTTTCTTTTAACTGCTTTCTTTAGAGGTCGCTCGGTTGTATTGAGAGTTGTGTAACTGCTACTAGGACTGATAGTTTAGGGATAGTTCAGGGCTTGATTAGAATCTTCGGGTGTGACATGGGGGAATGATAGCGGTACTTGACACTTCAACTAATGATTTGTCAGGTGTTGCTTATCCACTACAGATAAATGACATACCTCTGCGCAGGGGCAGTTTTATATCTGTGGTATCTTAGTTTTTGTTGTCTTAAGGCATGTAAATCCGTACTATAAGTACATGTCTGTTAAAGGGAACATGGTATAGGAAGCATGAGAGTTAGCTAACTGATGGATTATCCAAAGCTGAGATATGCGTAACAAAATGGAAGTTTAACTGTGTTTCATCTGAATCTCGTCCAATTTTTATTATTTTCTTCCTGTCCCTTCTGTCTCATTTTAAATATGCTTTCTTAGAATAATCTTAACCGCTTTCTTAGAATAATTTTATCGCTTTCTTAGATTAAATTTAATTCGCTTTCTAGAATAATTTTATCTGCTTTACTTTAATTGCTTTCATAGCTTAGTTTAAATTCTGTCAAGTAGATGGTAGTTTAAAACACAAACTTGAATCGAGTAACCGAGTGGAAAATCTTATTAAACGACGTGGGCCCTGCTTCCATCGCACATCCTCCAGTGAACGATCCGGTACTTACTATAAATACTGCAATTTTTGACTCCGTGCGCTTTCGGGGGCACAGTTTCTTAACACGAGTAATAAAAACGTGACAACCTATAAATATATCCCTAATCCCAACTCCGCCTTCATAAATTGGTTTCTTTAAATAAAATTGAAAACCAGGATTATTATGTTTCAGAAAATACTCATGTAATGAGAACTTGTTAAAAGTTTCATGGCAAGGATCTTTGTGGCAGGAATGGTCAAAAGTTTCATGCCGGGAAGGTCCACAGCGCCGTTTGAATTCCAAGTTTCTCACATGAGTAATAAAAAGTGAAATATATCCTTAAACCCCTTTCCCATGAATCATAACCCTTTTCATTTAATAAATTTAACCTGGGATATTTTATAAAAACACTCGTGTAGGAAATTGTCAAAAGTTTCATGGCGCCGTTGCCGGGGAGGATGCAGCGTCGTTTATTAAGAGAATTACACTCCTGATTGCTCATAGTTAGTTTAGTGTTAGTTTAGTGTATTTATTTCAGAACAGAGAAGTACCCTTGATAATGGCCAGAAATGACCATTATTTTCAATCCATTTCCGTGTCTTAAACGGGCATTTGATCGCATTCCGGTCTTACATTAAGTAAGAAAGCAGTCGAATTGGACTGATTTATGCATAATTGTAAAAATATTGAGCTGGTGTGAAAAAGACATAAATATGTACTTGTATTACATATTTATGTTAGAAAAATCCAAAAATATGAGAAAAAGAAAAGGAAACAAAAAGATGGGAAAAGGATAGAAAAGCCCACAAAAAGAGTATTTTCGGGCCATCTGGCCCAATCCAGCAGGCCCAGGAAGACCTTTGTCGCGGAAGCCCTTGGCGCGATGCAGTGTTCCGCGACAAAGGAGGGTTCCGCGACCAAGCAGCTCAGATGAAGAGGAGACCAGCCAAGCCCTTTGTCGCGATGACCCTTGTCGCGATGGCATGCTCCGCGACAAAGGCATGTTCCGCGACCAAGACACCCAATTAGAGACACAAGACCCAGTCGAGAAGCCTTGCCACATGCCGTGTGTTCCGCGACCAACTTGATGCTCCGAGACAAAGTTGTGATGTGTGTGATGTCTTAAGACACAATGGGCTAGAATCAAGGCCCATGGGCTTAGGGTTACACTTCTATAAATATGAGGTGTCACCCATGAGCTAAGGGTTGGAAAAATTGGAATTCTGTTGAGCTCTCTTGAAGACAAGCTTAGGAGTTCTTCCTTAGGTAGAGTAGTTTAGGTTTATTTTCTTGTATTATTTAATTTTTGCTCTTAGCTTAGCTCAGTTTAGTGTTTTACTGTTCACAGTGATTTAGATAGCCACTTTACACCATGTTTTGGTTCCTAAACTCTTATTTTTAGGGTTTGTAATACCCAAATCATGGGTATTAACAACACCCCTTCAGTAATATGGGAAAACATTCACCATTTGTGTCCCAAATCATGAAATGGGTCTCACACCCCATGGATTTATGCTTTCTTTTTCATTTTGGGGTCTTTTGACCCCCATTATGCTGTTTTTATGTTTACTGTTGGCATATTATGGATAATGTTGTGTGAATGTGTGATCAAACCCTAGATTAGGACTCTTGCTTTATTTTTAATATTCTGCTCAGCCTTATTTATTTTTGTTTAAGCATGCTCTTCCTTATTTTGAATGTTTCTTGCATGTTTTTAGCTTAGAATAGCTTTTTGATCTGAAATAGGGTGAGATCACGCTGTTTGCATGCCACTGTTCATTTCTGCTTTTTCTGACTTTTGTCCTGAACCACCTCGGGCGCCAACCGCCTTTTGGCGCGGAACCACGTTCCGCGACAAAATGGTTGCTCCGCGACCAAGGTGTCTCAAGACACTTGTCTCCATAATTTAAAACCCTTTGTCGCGGATCACCTTGTCGCGGAGCCACGTTCCGCGACAAAACCTTCCATGCATAGCGACAAAGGAGCCAAACTCTCGCATTTTGTCTGCATGGCTTTTTGTCGCGGAATCACCTTGTCGCGGAACCACGTTCCGCGACAAAATCTCATTCTGAGACAGAAAAATTATGCCATGTTCCTTAATCTTTGAACACTTTGTCGCGGAACACCTTGTCGCGGAACCACGTTCCGCGACAAAATTTCCATGCATAGCGACAAAGGTTCAAATGCCTTAGGAATTTTCTGAAAACACTTTGTCGCGAAACACTCTTGTCGCGGAACCACGTTCCGCGACAAAATCTTGCATAGCGACAAAGAGGCGTTATGCTGCCAAAAATTCTAAAAACTTGTCGGGATACCCATGTCGCGGACCTCGGACCGCGACAAAATTTATGGTATCGCGACAATGACTCACTTCTCTCTATTTTTAAATAATCTTCATTCTCTTTCTATATTATATTGCAACACTCACATCATAACCCCACGGGTTAAGGTGTAAAACTCTGGAATTGCAATATAGGGTGTTATGCTGCCCAAATTTTGATTCTCCATTTGCATCACTTAATTAATTGAACCCTTGACTCATTAATGATTAAAGATTGAGATTAGCAATAATCAAACTTCAATAATCATCATGATTAAAGGACCTTTGTTCAATTGCCATTAAAACACTCCTCTATAAACAAAATCTTGATGGCTTAAACAGATAATCTGGACTGTAATTAATTATGGTAGGAAGGATTATTTGAGACCATCAATTGTGGACCCAATCCACAACCGTGCATGAGAAACCAATGTCTCTCATATACGGAATCTCCTTTTATTCCTTATTGGTTTTGTCTTTGCGTGTTGTGTGTAACAATTAGTAAAGAATACATCAGATTAATGTTGGTGGGTATTCCCTCATGGATAACTAGCTCGTAATCTGAGTATTAGTCACTAAGTGTTATTTTGCATGGTCTGGATGACTGTCAGTGGAAGCCTTGGCGGTTCGCCCATCCGGGGTTATAATAGCTGCTCGGCTGACTCCCATCCAGATACAGTTTATTTTTCTCATCTTAATTTCCAAACCCAAATTCCAATCTGTAATGGGAGCCAGTTGGCATCAGTCAATGCCAACTGGCGATCGTTATAGAAGGGAAGTATGTAGGTTTTTATCCGAATTCACAGACAGTGGAGGCCCAACTGGTATTGACACCACCATTATAGGGTCTAAGCTGTCTAAATTCGCTCATCCGAGTAATTGGGAAACTGGACAGTAGATGTTTACAGTCCACCTGATTATCCTGCCATTACTTTGGTCCCTCGACCACTTCATATCTGTGTTTCACCCTCTGTCTAGACCCGCAACTATATTTTGGGTCAATTAATTTTACACTTCCCTATATCCTTATGCATGATAATATTATGTACCATTGTGGTCTGTACTTATTTTGGGATCCTTCCCTTGGACAATAGAAGTCTAGATCTTAAACAGATATTGTGTAATAAACTTCCAACAAAAATCTCTTTATAAAATCCGGATCTGAGTAAGGGATAAATTCATCAGTTATGACTAATTCATATCCTGTCAAGGGTTGTATTTTGGGAAATTAGAAACAGATTCAGCGATTAGGTCTCATCTAGACTGAAAGGGTCTGTGTTTTAACTGAGAGTCTAGTACCTGATAGGGAATGATTTTTCAAATCCATTATTTTCCAAAACTGCTGGTTGTTGGAAATCTAAGATTGAGTGCTACACCGAGATGGGGTCCACTTGGACTCAAATACAGTGTAGTAAATAATCTTAGAGGAACATCATCCAGGCCTTGGTTACTTTCTAAGATAGGGTTGAGTTTTCTTTCAACTGCTATCCTCTTCTGCCAAAGCCTACTTTTGAGTCCTGAGTGAGTGCATCCGGAACGAACTAAATCATTAGTTCGTTTCATTAGTTTGTATCTCATAATCACCCGGAAGGAAGTGAACACTGCGAGCATTTCACCAAGAGCCGGGAATTCTTGATCCATACCCAGTCATCTTGACTGGGTGCTGTCTTTTACTACCAGGGTCAGATCTTCAAAACCTCCGAGTGATAGGTTTTAAATGCCTTCTTTACTGCTTTCTTTTAACCGCTTTCATTAGAGGTCACTCGGTTGTATTGAGAGTTGTGTAACTGCTACTAGGATTGACAGTTAAGGGATAGTTCAGGGCTAGATTAGAATCTTTGGGTGTGACATGGGAGAATGATAGTAGTACTTGGCATTTCAATAAATGATGTGTCGGGTGTTGCTTTTCCACCACAGATGAAGTAACGCACCCAGGCCAGGGCAGTTACAAATCTGTGGTATCTTAGAATTTGCGGTCTTAAGAACATGTAAACTCATATTGTAAGTACCTTTCTGTTAAAAGGGAAAGCATTGTTGAGAGCATGAGAATTAGCTATCTGATAGAATTATCCCAAACAAAGATTTGTGTATAAAAATGGAAGTTTAGTATTGCTTTATCTCACTCTTGTCCAGTTTTCATTCTTTTCTTCCTGTCCCTTCTGTCTACATTGTGATCAGCTTCACGGCTGGCACAATGTAATTCTTCCCTGCTTTCATAGATAATGTTTACCGCATTCCTAGAATAATTTTTACCCGCTTTCTAGAATAGACTTACTCGCTTTGTAGAGTAATTTAACTGCTTCCTTAATCTAGTTTAAATTCATGTCAGTAGATGTTAATCACTTTTCAAACCTATTGAGCAATACGAATGTAAAATCTAGTAAAACGACGTGGGCCCTGCTTCTATCGCATATCCTCCAGTGAACGGTCCGGTCTTACTATAAATTACTGCAATTTTTGACACCGTGCGCTTTCGGGCCACAGTTTCTTAAACACGAGCAATAAAAACATGACTACTTATAAATATATCCCTAATCACAACCCCGCCATCATAAATTGGTTTCATTAAATAAGAACTAAACCAGGATCACGATCTTTCGGAAAATACTCATGCAGTGGGAATCAGTCAAAAGTTTCATGGCAGGAAATCTTATGGCAAGAATTGATGAGAAGTATCATGGCATATTTGCCGGGGATCCTCAGTGTGACAAGCTGAAGGTCAACCTATCCCGGCTGTGCCATGCGATTTGTCAACATTTCATGACAGAGAGGACCACAGTGCCATTTGAAACCAAAGCACCATGCTTGAGTAACAAAAAGACTAATAATCTTGATATATCCCTAAACCCTTTCCCGTGAATCATAACTCTTTTCATTTAATAAAATCTAACCTGGTATATTTCAAGAAAAAGCTCGTGTGGAGGAAATTGTCAAAAGTTTCAACCCTCACATCAATTAAACATTTAGAGTACTAAGACTCTAAATGTGAGGATGTTGAGGATGTTGATTTGAAGGAAAAAACCTAACCAATTGGGTATTTTTGCTTGCAGGAATCATGGAGCCGCCAAAATTGGTGTAAGGAGTTAAATGTGGAAGTGTAGCATTGGGGCCTCACTAATTTGCAATTGTAAATTGCAAAACACGTGAGACTCACGTGTTTATCATCTCCACCACCTCCGGACTACGAAGCTCCACCGCTGCTTCATCGCCCATCCACTTCATTACACCACTGCGCTGAGGAAACCCTCATCACTGGTGAAACAACAAATGGATCAGCAGACCTTCGGACTACAGGTTCCCGGTAGGATTAGTTCTGTAATTGACCGAAGATTATATCCGGAATTTAAAGAAATTTAAAATCCGGAATAATTTTCACAAGCACAGAATTAGTCCAACCTAAATTTCTGCAAGTCAAAATCATATATATATATATATTTATACATATTGTCCATATTATATTAAATAATTCGGATATTAATCAATTGACTCACATTTAGAGTACCAAGACTCTAAATGTGAGGATGTTGATATTGTTGAGGAAACCCGATAACTTCTTCTGTGTTTGCTCTGCAGGAATTTGTGGAATCACCAAAAAGAAAATTAAAGCTCCAAAATAGGTTCCCAGTTGGATAGATTCTGTGATTAATTGAAAGTATTCTTGGAATTTAAAGCAATTTAAAATCCGGAATAACTTTTATAAAAACAGAATTAATCCGACCTAATTTATGCAAGTAAATATAGTAGATTAAATTTTATAAAATCCAAAAATGTGATTGAACAATTTTGATGAAAATCAGAATTTTTCTAAGTGTTGGGCATCGAACAATTGCTTTGTTTGATGAACCAAACGATCACACATAGCCAAAATCGTCGAACACTTAATTGGTTTGACGAAAAAGGCTATCGGAATTATGCTCCTAGCTTTTGTGTAAATATTTTTTCCCCTCTCTCCCTCCTCTTTTATTTTATTTTGATTTTGATAATTAGTTTAAGTAGGAATTGATTACTCACATTTCGAGCAAGGCTCAAAATGTGAGGATGTTGATTCTTTACTTAAATATAAAAAAATGTGTTATTCTTATTCTTATTTTTATTTTGTTTATTTTTGTTATCATATATATATATATATATATATATATACCCAGCATAAAGCATGTATAAATCTGTCAGTGATTCACATATTCAATTTTGGTTTATGATTAAATTTTCAAACTTTTAAATTGGGATAATATAATTGAAGACATGCATGATATGAATTTTTGAGGTTTTGAGCTATAAAAATTTAATGATATAATCATCTTATTGGGTAATGAGTCCTCCTGTTGAGAATTTAATTGAATAAGAATGTAAGAATTTTTCAAAGATTAAATTTAAGAATATTGTATGACATGAATGAACCATTCCATGTGAGATTTGAGCCATGAGTCACTTTTACTCATTCTTTCCTTTGATGTGTGAAAATCATTTTGATTAAAGGAAACTAGAACTTGCAATTGGGACCGATTCAAGACTATGCCATATTTCAAAAATTGAGCATATGATCGAGGCACCTAGTGAACCCAAAATTTTGGCCTTCTTTTGAAATCCAAACCCAAAAATATTTTTCCTTTAGGATTAACCAATTTGAGCCTTAAGCCTAATTTTTCTGTGAAACCCTCTATATTCTTCCTAGCCTTCAAAAAGACCAAAAAATTCAAACCCAAGTGGGCAAGAATGAATTTTATCAAGGCATTACAATTTTTGATCATCAACAAAATTTCAATCGGTATTCAAAAATCCGATAAAAAAAAAAGAAGAAGAAGAAAATATGTTGAATTCAATTCAACACAAATAAATTGCAAATGACAAAGCAAATTAGACATAGTCTAATGTCATGCAATACGAAAAAAAAAAGCAAAAGAAAGAAAGAAAAATATTGATGATCATAAATTTTAAATAAAAATATGCCAAGTTATGATAGAATAAATTATTGCCACTTCTTAGCCCAATAATTCCCTTCCCCACCAAATGTTACAACCGTATGCCCCGTTATAACCTTAAATAAGACCTCATGATCTCGGTTTGAAGAAATGAGCTGGTGGCGAGTTGGTCCAATTGCAAGCTTATGGGATAATTTAATTAAATTTGATTATGAGCGTTCATGATGAAACCACATTTTGAGAGTGAGTGAAATTTCCGCTTCTACCATATGTGAGGCTCTGTTTCTAATTTATGTTCATGTCATGCTTAAATTCTAGAATTAAATCAATGATTAGTTCTAAACATGATGTTCATGAGGAATTATCAATAATGACTGATTTGTAGGCCTGATTAATTGAGAAATATCATTTTATTAAACACTGCAATCAAGAGAATTTAATACTTGCAGTTTTCGATTGTCTTATCCCAATATAAAAAGAATGAAATTTTTGAAGCCACGCAAATAGATTGAATATGCAGCGTCTATGCTCTTAGGAGCACTGACTCTGACTGCTCGGGGACAATCAGTATTAAATGTGAGGATGTTGATAATGGCCAAAATTGACCATTATTTTCAATCTAATTCCGTGTCTAATACGGACATTTGATCGCATTCCGGTCTTATTTAAATAAGAAAGCAGTCGAATTTAACAGATTTATGCAAGTTCGTATAAATAGTAAGTTGTTATTGAAAAATACAAAAATATTGCTTTTTTATTAAATTTGTGTTAAAAAAATCCAAAAACATGATAAAACTATTAAAAATCCCATTTGATAATTATGATTTGGTAGTATTTGTTCGGTGGAACACGAGTCCATTAAACGAAGCTCAAGCCAAATAATCAAGTGGAATAAATACTCATATATATATTATCTTATATTTAGATGTGTATATTTATAATTTTTATGTTTATTTATTTCTATTTCTGTTTTATGCTTTAATTAAGAAATAATTGGTCTACTAATCACTTTTAATTTTAATTAATTGCAGGTGATTTAAATTAATTTAGTCAAGAGTGTAATACCCGAGAAATCGACATCGAAAAAATTAAATCCAAAATTGAAGAATTGGATTTAATTATTAAAACCGAAATAATTCCGAGAGAGCGGAATTAAATATTTTCGGACGATAGCAACTCGAAGAGAGTTATCGAATTATCCCAACGATCCCGGATAATTCCGTATTATGATTTTTAGAAAATAAAAATCATAATATTATTAAAAAAAAAAAATGGCGCGGACCGCGCCACGACCGCGCCGAGACCGCGCCACCACCAGCAGCAAACGCTGCTTACGCGTTTTGCTCGATTTTGGCATTTATTTTGGTCTTAGATGCTTTGAATCAATCCTAACACCTTTCCCAGATATTAATGAGTGTATTTGGACCCTCTTGGACGGATTTAAGTGGATTAATCTTCCAAGCAAGTGAAAGTTATTATGGTACATGAACCAAAGTGAGAGTATTTGATCCATGGTTGAACAAAGGAGGATGAATGGGGGTTGGGATTGTCAATTCTCGAAAATTGACTGCATTAATCTCTTCCCATCTTCCCTAGGGTCTTCAATGCACCCATTGGAACCAGCCACACCCCATTTTACAGCCCATAACAGTCCCCAAAACACCCTACCAAACCCCCATCCGAAAATCAGATTCACATGAGAGTGTTGGTGAGTTTGAGTATTGTTCTTCCAGATTCAAGGAGTTTGGACGAATCTTTCCACACCCAATCCATTCATCATCTAGGTAAGGATGTTCCTTAGTCATTACTTTAGTTTTGATTCGAGTTCTAGCCTTGGAAACTAAGGATCTTGGTCATTGAATCAAAAATAGGTACATTCGGTGGAAGGTGTTGATCGTGTGGTTGATCCGGACGTTTTCGGGGATTTCGACTCAAACCTATTCCTATGTAAGTTAATATCATGCACATCAAGTTTTAGAGATTTTGGTTGAGTACAAGTCGAGTTCTAGAGCAATCTCCATTTCTTGCCAAATCTGCCAACTAGGGTTTTCGCTCAACTAGTCTCTGAGGTTTCCCATTTTTGACTTGGATCCGTGCATTTTTGAGAAATCTTTTCTAAATGAAAAATGTTCCTAACATTATAAAGATGATCTCTGTAAATTTATAGAATTTTTGGAGTTGATTTGATGCTCGAAATCGGATCTGGTTTTCTGCTATTAGATGCTGTCAGATTTGAGGTTTTAAAATGTCCGATCTTGTTGTGCCTTTTTGATCAACCTATGTTGGTTATTCATGGTCGGTGTCTTCTTAAGATTTGTTCTATATTGTGTCTAGAACATCACCGTCAATTTTTACGATTTTATGAACTCGTTTGAAAAAGTTATGAATTTTTAAACACCCTGTGGTCTGTTTCGCTGAAACTCTTAAAATCCTTGATTCATAGCTTTCTGAAATCGATTTAATTGGCCCATTTAGAGTCCGAATTTGAAGATGCCTATTTCTATGACAAATGTTCGTTTCGATGTCTCCTAGCTACTGTAAAATTTTCGGAATTTTTGAAAATTATTTGCTACATTTTCAAATGCGATTCTGAAATCTGCCATGGTTTTAAATTGTCGGTGAAATCCATCTTGCGTATTTTTGGTGAACTATGAGTCGAATGTCACTCATTTTTGAAACGTATGAATTCTGGAAATGTGTGGTATGGTAAAATGTAAAAATGTGGATTTTGAAACTTTGTGAAATATGATCGAGTGGGATGCTTTAATTATTTCTTGAGGGTAAGTGCACTTGGCGTGAGCTCGTTGGGCCGCCCCCTCTTTTTGGTGGCCAAAACGGCGCCAAGGAAATTATTTTACGTGTTAGTATGAGTCTATACTCCTAGATGTATCCGTATGGGTTATCTAGGGCTCCGGAGTGTGTCTGTATAGGGTCCGCTGCTTTCACTTGCTTTGCGGGTTCGATTCCCCAAGGTGAATGTTTTTCCTGCGGGTTCGATTCCCCAGGATATTGTTGACTCCTATGGGTTCGATTCCCTAGGATGTATATTGAGTTCTTGCGGGTTTGATTCCCCAAGGACGGGTGTCCTCTATCATATGGAAACAATGGTAAAAGAATGTGTTTGAATTCTTGCGGGTTTGATTCCCCAAAAATGGTAAAAGAATGTATTTGAGTCCTTGTGGGTTTGATTCCCCAAGGACAAGTGTTCTCGCTCATAAAGAGATTTGAAAAAGATCTTTCGGCAGGTGTAAGATTTAAATATTTCTCCGTAAATAATTATCCGTCTTTTAAAGTAAATTCCTATTTTGAATACCTTCTAAAATTTTTAAAATTCGTTGTGTTGTATATTAAGTTACTCAGTACCGTTGTACTGATAGATACGTTGTCTCTATTTTTTTTTCAGATGTTGAAGATTAGCGCATGGCATTTACATTTGGGATGGGAATTTCCGAAGACTTGTCGCACTTGTTTTTAAATTATTTTACGAACCCCAAACTCATGTTTGGCCGTGTTTGGCCCTTAGCTTCCGCATTGTTTTAAATTATGTATGTTAGACTTAACTCTGATTTAAACCTTCGGGCACTTATTGAATGGTTTTTAAATTATTTTTAAGCATTGGTACAACTTAGCCTTAGCATCTTCTCAAGTGAGCTCGAAATGGTTCGCGTCTTGCTTGGGAAGATGTGGCGGTGACATCCTGGCCTGGGTTATCAAATCCGGGGTGTTACAAAGTGGTATCAGAGCCCAGAATATTTTAAAACTATCTATTTTAAAGAAAATATCTGATACCAAAGTGGTATCAGAGCCCGAAATATTTTAAAGCTATTATTTTAAAGATATTATCTGATACCAAAGTGGTATCAGAGCCCGGAAATTTTTTTTTAAAGCTATTATTTTTCGGCCCACTATAGAGGCCCAAAATATTCAATATTACTTTTAAGCATTTCAAATATTATTTCCATGGAAATGAATTTTATTTTAAAACCCATGGGAATTATATAACAATTATTCCGACAAGTCTTGAAAAATACATAAGTATTTTTTTGGGGGGATGCATTTGCATACATCCATCATTTCTTTAAAATGCTCCAAAGTATTTATATGCATGTCACGTGTATTTGATAACGTTCTTAGTTGGTATGTTGCTTGACCTTGGCTTAGAGCCACTAACTTGAATCTAACCTTGCTTTAGCCTTAGAACTTGGTCAAGGGTGCTTAGTTTGCCCATATCTATTCTCTCCTCTTACCCTTCCTATTATTAGATCTTCCTGACTGCTAACGTGCCTTAGATTAGAAACTCATCTTCGCGTGCTTGGATAACAGAAATGGCAATTAGGGGAAGGCCAAGGAGGGTAGTCCCAAACAACGGTGGTGCTAGCGCACCTAACGACTATGACATTCCTCAAAACGTAGGAGGGCGAGTGCCTCCTGTTCCCAACAATATGGATGAGCGTCTAAGGAATGTTGAGGAAGTTCTCGTAGCACTAGGAAATGCCGAGGTGCAACGTGCACAAGCGGGTGTACCACCGCCGGTAGCCCGAGGCAACTACCTAGCATTGGTGAACCCCTAAAAACCACCTCATTATGACGGCCAAGAGGACCCAACCAAGTTGGAGAATTGGATCCGAACTTTTGACAAGCTTCTCACTGCCGTCAAATGCCCCGAGAACGAGAAGGTTCGGTTGGCGACCTATTATCTGGATGGAGAGGCGGACGAGTGGTGGCAACATCTCCAAGGGAATTCGGCCGAAGTTGAGAAGGTTTATACATGGGAAGAATTTGAGGAAGCATTGAGAGAGAGGTTTTATCCACTGAGCACTAAGGCTGCAAAGTATGAAGAATTTATTAATTTAAGACAAGGAGGAAAAACGGTGCAGGAGTACTACGCAAAGTTCAAGGAGCTAGTTCGCTTTGCTCCGAGACTTGTGCCCACTGATTCTGACAAGGCTCAGAAATTTGAAATGGGGTTGAACCTCAGTATCAGGGAGATTCTGGTTGGAGGGCAATACACTTCACTTCAGACAGTGTATGACCGAGCTGTAGCAATTGCTCGTGTTCAGCAGCTGAAACGCAAGGACAATGGTGAGTCGAGCAAGGGCTCGCAAGGATTTGAGAAAAGAATCGAAGCAACAATAATAACAAGTTGAGGAAGGACAATGGTCAAGCTAGGTTCGATGGACCTAAGGAGAATGTGGACAGAGGTTTGAACGATAGAAGAAATGACACTCGTGGTACATCCATACCACGATGCCCGCAGTGCCACAAAGCCCATCTGGTGCGCGAGTGCCCTAAGCGTGGAACTTGTTATAGATGTGGTGGGAAAGACCACATGATTAGAGAATGCAACATTCGTGAGGAGATGATCGAGAAGGGGTTGGATCTGGTGAACCCTCCACACGAGAATGGCCTGACTGGGCCAAATCATCCCAATAATCAAGGACAGAGACCACAACAGAATCGCAACCAGCAAGGAAACCAAGGGAGAACATAAGAGCGATTGAATGTCACGAATCGAGCTGGGTTGCGAGCTCAAGAAGAGGTGATCGCAGGTACATTTATTGCTCTAGGCGTATTTGCCAAGATTTTATTTGATTCTGGTACAAGTGTTCCTTGATTTCAATCAAGAATTCTACCTGCACTAAATCTACCGGAACCTAGAGCGATCAACCTTGGAATTCAATTATCATCGGGAAAAGTGGTATTGTGTACTAAAAGACATGATGAAATCCCGATAATAATTAAGAATTAAGAACTCTTTCCGAATCTATTAGAATTGGACCTTAGAAATTACGGAATTGTTCAAGTTATTGCGAGAAAATTCATAGGCAGTTATGGGGACATAACTGCGGTCCTAAGGGGGAGAGGATGTGATACCCCGCAGAGATGTCACGCGTTGAGGTAAGAATTTAATTTTCGAGCCTCAATAATTCTATGCGTGTAAACTACTAGTTTATGTTGGTGTTGCTTTCCGAGTGCGACCCAACTTCGAGGACGAAGTTGATTTCTAAGGGGGGTAGACTGTAATACCCGAGAAATCGACATCGAAAAAATTAAATCCAAAATTGAAGAATTGGATTTAATTATTAAAACCGAAATAATTCCGAGAGAGCGGAATTAAATATTTTCGGACGATAGCAACTCGAAGAGAGTTATCGAATTATCCCAACGATCCCGGATAATTCCGTATTATGATTTTTAGAAAATAAAAATCATAATATTATTAAAAAAAAAAATGGCGCGGACCGCGCCACGACCGCGCCGAGACCGCGCCACCACCAGCAGCAAACGCTGCTTACGCGTTTTGCTCGATTTTGGCATTTATTTTGGTCTTAGATGCTTTGAATCAATCCTAACACCTTTCCCAGATATTAATGAGTGTATTTGGACCCTCTTGGACGGATTTAAGTGGATTAATCTTCCAAGCAAGTGAAAGTTATTATGGTACATGAACCAAAGTGAGAGTATTTGATCCATGGTTGAACAAAGGAGGATGAATGGGGGTTGGGATTGTCAATTCTCGAAAATTGACTGCATTAATCTCTTCCCATCTTCCCTAGGGTCTTCAATGCACCCATTGGAACCAGCCACACCCCATTTTACAGCCCATAACAGTCCCCAAAACACCCTACCAAACCCCCATCCGAAAATCAGATTCACATGAGAGTGTTGGTGAGTTTGAGTATTGTTCTTCCAGATTCAAGGAGTTTGGACGAATCTTTCCACACCCAATCCATTCATCATCTAGGTAAGGATGTTCCTTAGTCATTACTTTAGTTTTGATTCGAGTTCTAGCCTTGGAAACTAAGGATCTTGGTCATTGAATCAAAAATAGGTACATTCGGTGGAAGGTGTTGATCGTGTGGTTGATCCGGACGTTTTCGGGGATTCCAACAAAGTGGATTTCGACTCAAACCTATTCCTATGTAAGTTAGTATCATGCACATCAAGTTTTAGAGATTTTGGTTGAGTACAAGTCGAGTTCTAGAGCAATCTCCATTTCTTGCCAAATCTGCCAACTAGGGTTTTCGCTCAACTAGTCTCTGAGGTTTCCCATTTTTGACTTGGATCCGTGCATTTTTGAGAAATCTTTTCTAAATAAAAAATGTTCCTAACATTATAAAGATGATCTCTGTAAATTTATAGAATTTTTGGAGTTGATTTGATGCTCGAAATCGGATCTGGTTTTCTGCTATTAGATGCTGTCAGATTTGAGGTTTTAAAATGTCCGATCTTGTTGTGCCTTTTTGATCAACCTATGTTGGTTATTCATGGTCGGTGTCTTCTTAAGATTTGTTCTATATTGTGTCTAGAACATCACCGTCAATTTTTACGATTTTAGGAACTCGTTTGAAAAAGTTATGAATTTTTAAACACCCTGTGGTCTGTTTCGCTGAAACTCTTAAAATCCTTGATTCATAGCTTTCTGAAATCGATTTAATTGGCCCATTTAGAGTCCGAATTTGAAGATGCCTATTTCTATGACAAATTTTCGTTTTGATGTCTCCTAGCTACTGTAAAATTTTCGGAATTTTTGAAAATTATTTGCTACATTTTCAAATGCGATTCTGAAATCTGCCATGGTTTTAAATTGTCGGTGAAATCCATCTTGCGTATTTTTGGTGAACTATGAGTCGAATGTCACTCATTTTTGAAACGTATGAATTCTGGAAATGTGTGGTATGGTAAAATGTAAAAATGTGGATTTTGAAACTTTGTGAAATATGATCGAGTGGGATGCTTTAATTATTTCTTGAGGGTAAGTGCACTTGGCGTGAGCTCGTTGGGCCGCCCCCTCTTTTTGGTGGCCAAAACGGCGCCAAGGAAATTATTTTACGTGTTAGTATGAGTCTGTACTCCTAGATGTATCCGTATGGGTTATCTAGGGCTCCGGAGTGTGTCTGTATAGGGTCCGCTGCTTTCACTTGCTTTGCGGGTTCGATTCCCCAAGGTGAATGTTTTTCCTGCGGGTTCGATTCCTCAGGATATTGTTGACTCCTATGGGTTCGATTCCCTAGGATGTATATTGAGTTCTTGCGGGTTTGATTCCCCAAGGACGGGTGTCCTCGATCATATGGAAACAATGGTAAAAGAATGTGTTTGAATTCTTGCGGGTTTGATTCCCCAAAAATGGTAAAAGAATGTATTTGAGTCCTTGTGGGTTTGATTCCCCAAGGACAAGTGTTCTCGCTCATAAAGAGATTTGAAAAAGATCTTTCGGCAGGTGTAAGATTTAAATATTTCTCCGTAAATAATTATCCGTCTTTTAAAGTAAATTCCTATTTTGAATACTCTTCTAAAATTTTTAAAATTCGTTGTGTTGTATATTAACTTACTCAGTACCGTTGTACTGATAGATACGTTGTCTCTATTTTTTTTCAGATGTTGAAGATTAGCGCATGGCATTTACATTTGGGATGGGAATTTCCGAAGACTTGTCGCACTTGTTTTTAAATTATTTTACGAACCCCAAACTCATGTTTGGCCGTGTTTGGCCCTTAGCTTCCGCATTGTTTTAAATTATGTATGTTAGACTTAACTCTGATTTAAACCTTCGGGCACTTATTGAATGGTTTTTAAATTATTTTTAAGTATTGGTACAACTTAGCCTTAGCATCTTCTCAAGTGAGCTCGAAATGGTTCGCGTCTTGCTTGGGAAGGTGTGGCGGTGACATCCTGGCCTGGGTTATCAAATCCGGGGTGTTACAAAGAGTTGCAGACTTGGAGTCCAATCCAATTTCCAAATCCAAATTAATCCAGTCCAACAAAACCCCCAGCCCAACAAAATTTAATTAGTCCAATACCACCACATTCAGTTGAAGCCCAGCCCAATCCAATTCCCCCAAAGCCCAATCACCACTCAAGCCCAACCCTACTCCTAAATCCTAACCCAACCCCTAGTTTTCCCCCGCCGTCACCACCGGCCGCCGCCGCCTCCGGCCGCCGCCATCGCACCACCACAGTCCCATCTTCCCTAAGCCTCCGACCGCAGCCCACACCCTCTCCTCCGGCCAACTCCACCACTGGCGCAGCCCCTGCACCACCAGAGCCCCGCCACCGCCACCGCTCCGACGAGACTCCGGCGACTCGCCACCACCATCACCCACCACCATTTTCAACCACAGTCTCCTCCGCCTCATCCTCCATTTCCGACAGGCCACAACCATCTCCTCCAACAGTCGCACCCACCCCATTTCCATCTCCTCTGCCCTCGCACCACCACTTCCGCCACTAGCGCAGCCCTCTTCAGATCTCGCCGTCTCCGCCTCTCGTCGCCACCACCACCAGTAGCCACGGCCGCCGCTCTTCATCATCAACTTCCCTCCTCCTTCTCGCCACCGAGCTCCGCCTGCTCTCCGCCACCCCAATCCGGCGCCGCTGCTCCGACCACCCATCACCAATTTCAGAAGCAGAACAAGAAAAAATAGAAAAGAAAGAAGAAAGCAGGAAGCAAGAAACAGACGAAAATGGAGGAGAAAGAGAAAGAAGAAGAAGAAGAAGGAAAGAGAGATGGGAGAAGAAAATAAATGAAGGAGAGAGGAATGAGAGAAAAGAATAAAAGAGAGATAAATTTTATCCGGTCGCTAAACAGACCCCGGTCACTAAACAAATCCGGGTCGAGATGCCATGAATAGCGACACGGAGCATAGGGATATGGAAATTGCTTAAGGACTGGGGATGTTTAGAGACACAAGATCCGTGTCGCTAAACAAACCCCGGGTCGAGATACCATGGACCGCGACCCGGTGCATCGCGACACAGAAAATGGTTAGAGACTGGGAGTATCAAGACACAAAATCTGACACATGGATCGCGACCTCGACACAGCACCCGTGACACGGAGAGACATACCGAATGCAGCTCCTCACGTGACACACAATCCCTTCCAATTTGATATTTCCCACATGTCAAATCTGTTGGAAGGGCCTGGGACTTCAGCTCCCACAGGCATTTAATTTTCGTCCTCCTCCTCCTGGACCTCAAGTCCCGCCCCTCCTGTGCGTCATTCTGGAGCTAAAAAGTGTGTCCTGAACCAGATTTTGTTCCGCAACAGGCACAATTGTTTAGCGACTGGTGGGTCTTGAATGGGCCTAGGGCTCAATTCTTCTCCTCTATAAATATATCCTCCCACCCCCTTGAACAGTAACCTAGCCACACTTGTAGTTTAATTTTTGTTCTTGGGGCACCACTGTGCTCTCAAGTAGTTTTTAATGTAGATAGTTTTATTTTTATGCAATGTAGATTCTAGTGTAGTTTTAGTTTGATTTCTGTAATAAATTAGTGTGGCTAGTGTTCACTTTTTCCAGCTATTTTATTTTTGTATCTTGGGTTAAAAACACTTAATCAATGGGTGTATTTTAAACCATATTTTGTTGGAATGATCAAGGTTTGCTTCCCAAAAATCTGTTATGGAATCCCCTCCATGGGTTTACTGTTTGTTGCATATTGGGCCTCTTGATCATTTTCTTATTTTTAGTTAGGGTTTAATGCTTTATTTAGATTTAATAAAAATGCATAAACACTTTATGTTCATCCTTTGATAGACTTAGTGTAGGTTTTATTTTTTAGTTTGGTTTGTCAAGCATAGTTGGACTTAATGTGTTACTGTTGCTAGTTCTTTGTTTTTATTTCTTATTTTAGTACCCTGTTCTTGTTCTTTTTAGTTTTTAGGTAGTACTTTTTATTTATTTTATTTTATGTTTACTTCTAGTGCATTAGATCTAACTAGGGATGATATTAAAAGTGTTTGTGCATATTTATTTAAAAATTGCATTGCCTATATTGTATTGCATCACGTTGTAATTTATTAGTTCGTTTCATTAGTTTGTATCTCATAACCACCCGACGGGAAGTGAACACTGCGAGCGGTTCACCGAGAATAGGGAATTCTTGATCCACACCCAGTCATTCTGACTGGGGGCTGTCTTTTACTACCAGGGTCAGACTTTCAAAAAACCTCCGAGTGGTAGGATTTTAAATGCCTTCTTTACCGCTTTCTTTTAACTGCTTTCTTTAGAGGTCACTCGGTTGTATTGAGAGTTGTGTAACTGCTACTAGGACTGATAGTTTAGGGATAGTTCAGGGCTTGATTAGAATCTTCGGGTGTGACATGGGGGAATGATAGCGGTACTTGACACTTCAACTAATGATTTGTCAGGTGTTGCTTATCCACTACAGATAAATGGCATACCTCTGCGCAGGGGCAGTTTTATATCTGTGGTATCTTAGTTTTTGTTGTCTTAAGGCATGTAAATCCGTACTATAAGTATCTGTCTGTTAAAGGGAACATGGTATAGGAAGCATGAGAGTTAGCTAACTGATGGATTATCCCAAGCTGAGATCTGCGTAACAAAATGGAAGTTTAACTGTGTTTCATCTGAATCTTGTCCAATTTTTATTATTTTCTTCATGTCCCTTCTGTCTCATTTTAAATATGCTTTCTTAGAATAATCTTAACCGCTTTCTTAGAATAATTTTATCGCTTTCTTAGATTAAATTTAATTCGCTTTCTAGAATAATTTTATCTGCTTTACTTTAATTGCTTTCATAGCTTAGTTTAAATTCTGTCAAGTAGATGGTAGTTTAAAACACAAACTTGAATCGAGTAACCGAGTGGAAAATCTTATTAAACGACGTGGGCCCTGCTTCCATCGCACATCCTCCAGTGAACGATCCGGTACTTACTATGAATACTGCAATTTTTTACTCCGTGCGCTTTCGGGGGCACAGTTTCTTAACACGAGTAATAAAAACGTGACAACCTATAAATATATCCCTAATCCCAACTCCGCCTTCATAAATTGGTTTCTTTAAATAAAATTGAAAATCAGGATTATTATGTTTCAGAAAATACTCATGTAATGAGAACTTGTCAAAAGTTTCATGGCAAGGATCTTCGTGGCAGGAATGGTCAAAAGTTTCATGCCGGGAAGGTCCACAGCGCCGTTTGAATTCCAAGTTTCTCACATGAGTAATAAAAAGTGAAATATATCCTTAAACCCCTTTCCCATGAATCATAACCCTTTTCATTTAATAAATTTAACCTGGGATATTTTATAAAAACACTCGTGTAGGAAATTGTCAAAAGTTTCAGTGCCCACACATGAAGTTGAAGAATCGAACACCACTGAAAGCATGGAGTGGTAACAAGCCTACCATCTCTCATCTAAAAATATTCGGTAGTGTAGCCTATGCACATGTATCAGATCCGCGAAGGATGAAGCTGGAAGATAAAAGCAAAGCATATGTTTTTATCGGATATGATGGACTGACAAAAGGGTATAAGCTGTATGAACCGATAAGCAAGAAGGTGATCGTGAGTCGAGATGTGCGAGTGAATGAAGCAAGTGAATGGGACTGGAATAACTCAAAGGAGGTTACCAACAAAGTCGCAGAATCGTCAGCTATTGTTCCGACAATTATACCGACAAATCCTGAAATTGTCGAAGAAAATGAAGAAGAAGATGAGCCACGACAACCCCGAATGAGAAGTCTCCAAGATTTATACGACTCTACAGAGGTACATTTTGTATGTTTGTTGGCAGATGCTGAAAATATCAAGTATGAAGATGCCGTGCTAGATGAAAAATGGAAAGCAGCCATGGATGAAGAAATTGAAGCAATCGAGCACAACAACACATGGGAGCTCACCAAATTGCCAAAAGGAAGTCAGGCCATTGGAGTGAAATGGGTTTTATAAGAGAAAAATGAATGCACAAGGGGAGATTGAACGATACAAAGCTCGGCTTGTCGCAAAGGGATACAAGCAAAAGGAAGGAATCGATTATGATGAAGTCTTTGCCCCTGTCGCAAGAATGGAGACAATCCGGCTACTCATTTCTCAAGCTGCTCAGTACAAATGGCCAATATTCCAAATGGATGTCAAGACAGCGTTCTTGAATGGTGTACTCGAAGAAGAAGTCTACATTGAGCAACCACTAGGTTATCTGAAACTTGGAGGAGAAACAAAGGTGTTGAAGTTAAAGAAAGCACTTTACGGGCTAAAGCAAGCACCGCGAGCGTGGAATACTCGCATTGATGCATATTTCAAGGAGAATGGGTTTGAGCAATGCCCCTATGAGCATGCCCTCTACATCAAAAACAACGGATTTAATATTTTATTTGTTGCCCTTTATGTTGATGACCTCATTTTCATGGGTAACAGTGATGAGATGATAGAAGACTTCAAGAGAAGAATGAAACAGGATTTGAGATGACTGACTTAGGCTTGATGAAGTTCTTCCTTGGTCTGGAAGTTAAACAAACAGAAAGAGGCATCTTTGTATCACAGGAGACATATGCGAAGAAGATCTTGAAAGAATTCAAGATGGAGAAGTGCAACCCCGTATCAACACCTATGGAACCTGGAGCAAAACTTTCAAAGTTTGATGAAGGAGAACAAGTTGATCCAGGAAGGTACAGAAGCTTGGTTGGAAGCCTTCGCTACCTCACATGCACAAGGCCAGATATTGCACTAAGTGTTGGCGTTGTGAGTCAGTTCGTGGAGAACCCAACTTACTCACACTGGAAAGCGTTAAAGAGAATCCTCAGGTGCATTCAAGGAACAGCGTCACATGGATTGTTCTACTCGAGGACAGAAGATTACAAGCTGATTGGATACTCTGACAGTGATTGGTGTGGAGATATTGATGATCGAAAAAGTACTGCAGGGTATGTGTTCTTTATGGGAAAATACTGCTTTTACTTGGCTTTCAAAGAAGCAGCCGATCGTGACGCTCTCAACATGTGAAGCTGAATATGTAGCAGCATCCTGGTGTGTATGTCATGCTGTATGGCTCAGAAATCTATTGAGCAAGATGGAGATGAAGCAGTCAAGCGGAATAGTGATTCACATAGACAACAAATCCGCAATTGAATTGGCGAAGAATCCAGTGAATCATGAAAGAAGCAAACACATTGATGTTCATTTCCACTTTATCCGTGATCATGTGAAAAACGGAAATGTGGAACTAATGCATGTGGCAAGCCAAGAACAAGTGACAGACATATTTACAAAGCCATTGCCAAAGGTACTGCTCGACAAGTTTAAGAAGTTGATAGGGATGACAGATGGCAGAAGCATTTGAAGTTTACGCGGGAGTTTTGTTGGGAAAACGGCATAAACATCAAATGCCGCATTTGTTGAAGCCATCAAAGTAACAGTAAAGCCATCTAAGTTGAATTCTCATCTCCGGCGCCGAAAGTATTGAAGCCACAATAAGAACAGTATTAGCATGTGTTCATTGTCTGTTGTTTATTTTCGATTCTATAAATAGGTACTTCCATTGTTGTAAAACTCAGAGCGAAGCAAAGCAAGAAATCTAAAGAAAGCTTTAGCTATACAACTCTCTGCTTTTGGTTATCCCTTTTAGATATCAAAAGTGTAAAGTGTTCTTGTGTGTGTGAGATATCAAATCTACCTTTACACCAGCCATTGCCCCAAATCACCAAAATCAGTTCAGACAGTTCAATTTAGAGGCACAGCCGCACAATCCAGCGAATCACGGTTGATGGATCGCATTAACAAGGAAAAGGGAATTTTTCTTCCTACTTTGTACGTAGTGCGTATACCCACCCCGCCTTACGAATCACCCACCAAAATCAAATGCAGCAGACAACAAATTCGACTCTAGTTACTCTGTGAGAGTTGAGGTCACGCATAGCTTCTGCACAAAGCCTGCATTTGATCAATGAATGTTCAAGGTACGGGGCAGTTGGCAGTGGTTTTTTATGGCTATGATCGCCGCTGTTCAATGCAAAAGGGCAACGGCGCATTAAATTGTCGAGGCTGCCTTTGTTATCATTTCCCGTGTTTAGAATATTTGAATGGTTGCAAATTTATAATTTTGTCTGAAATAAATTTAGGCCAATGGGATGTGCATTTGCCTAAATAGTCATGTTTATTTCTTCGAACTTTATGATCGTGGATTAATTTCACACCTAGTTCCTCCCGTTTTATAATTTGTGTGACATGAAGTTCCACCATATGACTTTGAAAAAATATAAATAAATTTATACTACTTAAATGTACCATATGGCATATGGTACCATAATTTAAGTAGGTGTTTGTAATAGGATCTTCAAATTATGAACTTTGAAAAGTTAGAATAATTTCTTAGTATGCATGAGCCACTATTTTGCTTAAAGTACAAAGAGATTCGATGTCATAGTAACTATGGAGGGGATAAAGGTGAAGATGGGTATGTGGGATTCTTATTTTCATTGTAAAGTTGGAATTTGAGAGTGGAGTATTTGGCGTTTCGGCCACCAAGCCCAGTGTTACTCACAATCTATAATACAATGTTGATAATATGTTGATGCTATGAACGTACTTAAATATTTTCATTTATAAACAATGGCCTTTGAAAATAATCATTTTAAAAAAGCCCATTAATAAGTTAGATAATTATTAATTATGTATCGATAATTATTAATTTTATTTTTAATTACTTTAATGGACTTAAAAGAATATGTTAAAATGCTCATATAATGATTTTTTTTTTTAGCCGAAGCCAGAGAGTGGGTGTGATGGGAACTCATGTCACACAAATTACAAAGGGATAAATGTGAGGAATATGGGGTCGGGTGGAAAATCAAACCCCAACCCTAGGGTTGGCCAAACATGGACTTGATTACTTGGGCAAGTCCTCATCCCCTCCCATAATAATGAAATTGGTCACAATAAAATAGTTGTAGAATTATTTTGATAATTAGCAAATTTAATTGACAAAATTGGTAATTATTCCTTTAAGAAGGAAAATACTTACAGGACGGGCAGGCTCTGGTTTCGTTCTCCGGGATGAGGATGGGCATTTGCTGAGCTCTTTGGATTGAGCTCTTTGGATTGGCAACTGGCCTTTGATTATGTGAAGAAGCTGGGGGCGGAGGATATGTGTGTATACGGATTCCTTGGTGACTATAACATCACTTGAAGCATGGGATAAGTTCCACCCTTTTGCAACGCTGTATCAACGGATTTATGACTTGAAATCCTTTTTGAGGTGTGTCGCATCCATCACATTTTCCGGGAAGGAAATAAGGTTGCATATTGCTTGGCCAAACATGGTACTGGGATTGAGGAGTGCTACACCACTTAGGCGTTCCCGCCTAATTTTGTCTTGAGGGATTTAGCGGCGAATTCATCCGGCGCATAGTTCCCTCGCTACTAGTCTTTGGTTGTTTTAGTTTGCTTTTGGTTTTTCTTTTTATTTTGTTCTTTTTTTCTCTGTCTTCAACTTCTCAAACAAATTACAATGAAAATTAAAATGATTTATTAATAAGTAAACCTTGTTATGTGTCAATAAATCATCTAGTGCCTGCCCATGTAAATTATAGCAATTACAAGTGTCAACACTTGTCATTACTCATTAGATGGATGTGTAAGGAGTGAGTAATCACTCTACACTTACACTATAAATACTAGTGTAATCCTACAATGAAGTGAAGGGAATAAAAATGATATTTGGCCTTCGGCTCTTCAATATTCACTCTCCTTTTTGTTTTACGTTTATTGCTATGCCATATATATTCTCATTATTCAGTATTGTATATACCTATTACAAATTCATCCAATTTACGGTGCGTTTGGTTGGAGGGATCTTAGATTACCAGTGAGAATGTGATTGCTGGGAAAGTAAGATTACTGAGAATATGAGATTGTTGGGAATCTTATTTTTTGATGTTTTAAGATTATTGCGTTTGGTTAGATTGGGAATCTCAGATTTCTAGTTCTAATTAATTTACCATAATGTCCCTGAATTTCAATTGAACGAATGTTATAAATATGTCATTTTGCTACACAATAAAAATATTTAAGCCGATTTATTTTTTAAAATATTGAAAATTCTTTATATGTAAATTATCGTGTGATAGTTACTTATTTAATATGAGAATATATTAAAATATGAGAATATATATAAAAATATATATTAAAATATGAGAATATATATATTTAAAAAATATGTTTAAATAATTTAAAATTTTCCAATTTATTTTTTAAAATTAAATTTCATATATTTATCATTTTTTAGAATACAAATATCTAAATTTATAAAATAAAATAAGTATAAAAAGTGAGGGTATAAAAGTCAAATTAATATAAAAGTAGGTAAAGTGGAGGTGGTAATCTAAGATTACCTGCCTTCCAGGTGGGAATGTGATTCCCACCTAAAACACCCAAGTACCCAACATTCCCACATCGGTGGGAATGTGAGATTCCCACATGAAACATGGCCCGAACCAAACATGGGCACGTTGCATTCCCCACCTAAGATTCCCAGTGGGAATCTCGATACCCGAACCAAACGCCCCCGTTATATTCCACATATCTATAGCTAATGGGTTAATATTTCACAACAAACCTTTGAATACTCGTCATTCACCTCTATGTTTACAATTTCCTTACAATTGTAAGTTAATATTGTACTTCCTCCGTTTCCTTAAAATTGGAACAAATGAATAGTGCTCACTATTCATTGAGTAACTTTGGTTCAATTTTTTAACCCAGTTGTATAAGATAAAACATAGTCAAGTGAGATCTTGTTTGATTTGTCTTACCGCGTAGTTTAAGAATATTAAATTTTTATAATTTTTACTTTTACATAATTTGAGATATTAAGCGCTAAAAATACACATTGGATTGCGTGATATACACAAATGTTTCAATTATTCAAAAACGGAGGGAGTAGGTATTAGTAAAGTAAAATAAAATGAACTCAATATGTTCACAATATTTTTATGGAACGGATGTTTTTTATTCTGAACGGTTGAATGCAGTCAAAAACAAAAATGTTGAGTACAATAACGAAAAAAACGCTTTAGTTAGGGCGCGATTGAACAAATCCGCAGCACATCAAGGCGGAAATCTGGACCATTGATTTCAAATCCAAGGGTTGTAAATGGAAAATAGTAAAGTTGTCCAACAGAATATGTAACGGAAGATATAACCCTATTTTTAGTATGTTATCAACCTAATATTTGGTAATTCAGCGACACAATCAAATACAATTCAGCGATGTTACCAAAATTACTTCAGTAATGCTACCAAAAAATATTTCAGTGGCCCCACCTAAAAGAATTCAGCCACTACATCAAGAATAATTCAACGAAAATACATTGTAGAATTCAGCGATGATACCACATACAATTCAGCGAGGTTACCAAAAATAATTCAGTGATGCTACCAAAAAATATTTCAGTGAGCCTACCTAAAAGAATTCAGCGACTACACCAAGAAGAATTCAGCGACAGTACCTTGTAGAATTCAGCGATGCCACCACATACAATTCAGCGAATGTTACCAAAAATAATTCAGTGATGCTAGCAAAAAATATTTCAGTGAGCCTACCTAAAAGAATTCAGCGACTACACCAAGAACAATTCAGCGACACTATCAAGAACAATTCAGCGATGCTACCGTATACAATTCAGCGATGCCACCAAAAACAATTCAGCGACGCTTTCATGAACAATTCAGCGATGATGCCAGAAACAATTCAACAATCTTTTTATGAACAATTCAGCGACGTTTTCATTAACAATTCAGCGACTCGAACATTTTAGGTACGTTTTCATGAACAGTTCAAAGATATATATATATATATATATATATATTGCAGCATAATTAAGTAAATTGGAGTTTATATAAGATCGATTGATGATATTGAAATGTGTAGAGAAAGAATAGAGTAAAAGTAGACTGAAGAGACGATCAATTGTTTGTTAACAAAATTAAATCTAACAAATTTACTATTTTAACCTTCAAGTTAATTTCATCTATCAATTTGCAAATTGAATCAACGGACTTGATGCACTACAGCACATCAAGTCAAAATGGGTAATCGCACCTACCAGAACCCCAATAAAGAAAATAGAAAACGCATAGATGCGAAACACGTGTCCAAGCTTAGTCCTTAAGGAAAATCTAAATTCCGCTATTCCAGTGTGAACGGGTCCTTTTCTTAAAACTTACTATTGCGCAAATTAGCTGACCTTCTAGACTTCACACCGGGTAAAAATCAAGTAATAAAGTAAATAAATAAATAAATAGAAGAAAATCATTTTGATTTACTTACCAATAATAAATAATAGTAAATGGTAATTTAAATCATAGATCTAATATATAGGTCAGTTCTGCACGTGATTTTTTAGAGCTTTGGGAGTTTTTAGTAACTCTTGATTTTATATTAAAATTGTAGCTCCGTTCTGTACACTATATTTTTTATTTTTCGTAATTTAAAAGACAAATATTTACGTTGAGTATTGGGTATTGAGTTGGTTATTGGGTTAAAATTATATTAAATGCTGCCTTAGGTAGCTTCTATTGTAGCTATAGCTATCAAAAACTAGTGTACAGAACAGAGCTACAACTTAATATAAAATCAAAAAGTACCAAAATCTCACAAAAACTGCATGTAGAATATCTTATTTAACTATAATTTATCTTATTGTATTACCTAATCTAAAAAAATAAATTAAAATTACGCAATAAATAATACTTCCTCCATTTTTTTAAAGTTACACTTCTCATTTGCACGTATGTTCAATGCACATTTTTCAACAATTAATAACTCAAATTTGTACAAGTAAAAATTTTAAAATTTGATACTTAAAAGCTACAAGATGAGACGAATTCAACAAGATCCCACTTGGCTATATTTTGTTTTCTACAACTATAACAAAAATAGAAGTCGAAGTACTACAATGAACAGTAAAACAAGTCAAAACGTAACCTTTAAAAAAATGGAAGGAGTATAACAACTATGTAATCAATAGATATAAATAAATAAAAGAAATATTAATATATATGAATAATTTTCTATCCACATCTAAAACATTTCATTTTTCTTTTTCTCTCCTCTTTTTATTTATAAACTCATGCTCAAAATATGTGTAACACTTCACCAATAACAGTTGGTTTGAGTGGATTGAGATTCTAGTCGCTTAAGTAAAATTTTGGGTTCAAGCTTTGTACATGTAAAAAAACTGCACTTTGTTGTTGTATAGACTGTTCAAAAAAAAAAATATGTGCAACACTGCTCCTTGAGTGTCGGGTGATGGATATAATATAGGGAGTACAAAATAAATTATACTCTCTTCATCCAGCCTAAATTGAGTCGTGTAATTTGAGCATTAAAAAAGTTTAATATGTTTATTTTAATTTTGAATATTTTAAATTGTGTTAATATAAAAATCGTATTTCTATAATACTTCTATATATTATATTTTAAAATTATAATCTAATAATTTATTAGGGAATTAATTTTTGAAATGAATCAAAATTAAATATAAACATTTCGTCCTTAATAGTTAAGTATATAGTACTCCCTCCGTCCCGCGAAGTTTTACACTTTTCTTTTGGGCGCTGTAATTTAGGTAGTGGGGTTTAGTAGTTAAGGTGGTTTGAGTGTTTGTATTTAAGATTCTAATAAATTTTGATAATGGTTATTATTTAACTTTGACTTAATGATATCGTAATGATGTAATTAGAGAAAAATAATCAATTATGGTCTTGTTAGAATCGTCTAATCGTATAGTTTTAGAATATATATTTTATATAATTCTTATCTGTACCAATTTTGAAATATTAAGAATTAAAGAAATACAAGAGACTTTGTGTAGAAAAGTAAAATTGTATTGAAATTTGTGCATAATAATAAAAGTGATTACTTTTAATGGGATTTGACAATAATTAAAATTCTAATCAAACTTATATTAATTTAATTTATCTAAAAATGGAAAGGTGTCAAACTCCGTGGGACACTAAAAAAAGGAATAGGTGTCAAACTTCGTGGGACGGTGGGAGTATAAAGCAAGGTTGTTCTGATCGAGATCTTATATGGGATTGTTTTTTGCTTTGCACGATTGAGATCGTAGAATCGAATCGGGATCCTAAGATCTTATGAAATTGCAATAATAAATGAACTCAATTATGCATACTAACAAGTAAAAGCATTATTTCGCGTATTTAAGAATCTTGCAAGTTAGTTTGATCACAAATCATAAAATCCTAAAAAACATTTATGCGTTTAATAGCGTATGATCGTAAAATCGTAGAAATGTTTGAGAGAATATGATCATAAGATCGTAAGATTCTACTATCAGGATTGAGATTTTATCCAGATCTTATTAATTTTAAGATCTACAGGATCGAGATCGTTTTAGAAAGGTGTGATCGTTAAAATCGTAAAATCCTCTAATATCAGGATCGGGATCTTCAACAACGGTATAAAGTGCTGCATTTTTCACAGTTGTAATTTTGCATTTTGTTTTGCTGCAAGTAAAACTCCCGAAGTAGTTCAATGACTGTCAACTGTCACAGTCACCGTTTGTTTTTAAAAGCCGCGTTTTTGCCGTCACTCACAGCATTAAAAACCCCTTCGCCCAATTCTTCCTTTCTACACTGCCCTTGACAAATACACACGCCATTCCCAGTTTCCTCGAAACTTCCTGCTTCCAATCCCTCGGTATATATAAATTCACGCACAATTTCGAAGCTTTTCTGCATCATTCCTTGCATTTCGTATCCAGACCCGTAATTTTTATATCTTTTGGTGTATAAGAACGTGCGATTGTGAATTTTGTGTGTTTTAAAGAAATGGAGAACAACAATCAGTCGTCTTTCTGGCAGTTCAGCGACAATCTCCGTGTCGAGACGGGCAATTTAACCAATTTGTCGCTCAACGACTCAATCTGGAGCAACAATTACGTTTCCAAGCGGCCGGCGGAAGAGCGCCGCAACTTTGATTTCAGAAATGGCGGAAGTGAGGTCCGATCGGCGGCGCTTGGTGGATCGGTTAATGATGCGAAGCCGGATTGGAACCTAGGCTTCACGAACGATGTTTGGAAGGCTCCAATGAAGGAGGTCCCCGGCCCTAATTTTAACTACTCCGGATTTGGATCTCCGGCGACGGGATTGAATGGGGGTTTCAACAAGGGCGTTTATTCTAGCCCTAGCTTGAATTTCAACAGCTACAATAAGGGGAAAGGGTTTGCCAACAACGTGGTAGTGAACGGGAAGATCAATAAGGGTTACAAAAACGAGGACGACCATGTCGGTAAGAAGAAGAACAAGGGAAACAAAGAGGGCAACAAGGATCACAATGGTAACAGCAATGGAGGAGATAGGGCTTCCGTGGATAAGAGGTTCAAGACGTTGCCGCCGGCGGAAGCTCTGCCGAGGAACGAGACCATTGGAGGGTATATTTTTGTCTGCAATAATGACACTATGGCTGAGAATCTCAAGAGACAGCTTTTTGGTATGCTAAGATTTTGGGTGATTTTGGATATTATTTTGTGGGTTAATTCAGTGTTTCTTCTGACCTTGTTTTAATATTTCAATCACCCAGGTTTGCCTTCTCGTTATAGAGACTCTGTACGTGCGATAACGCCGGGATTGCCTCTGTTTCTTTACAATTATTCAACTCATCAGCTCCATGGCATCTTTGAGGTTTGTGTCCAATTCATTCCTGTTCTTTAATCAATTTGTGTATAAGGGATTATTGTTTGAACTAAATATATGGGTAATTGATTCTTTCAGGCTGCTAGTTTTGGTGGAGCTAACATTGACCCTACTGCCTGGGAGGACAAGAAGAACCCTGGCGAATCCCGTTTCCCTGCTCAGGTTTGTATACAAATAACAAGCTTGTCAGAAATTAGAATCCTTTAATGTTCTATGTTGGTTGTCTTATTGTTTAGTTTCTGATTAAATCAATCCATTATCCATATGATAGCTAGCTAAATCAGCATTTTCTAAAATGTGTAGGTTCGTGTTGTAACAAGGAAGATATGTGAGCCGATGGAGGAGGACTCCTTCAGGCCGATCCTCCATCATTACGATGGTCCCAAATTCCGCCTCGAACTGAACATCCCTGAGGTAAATTGTCAATAATTTCACTTTCATCAATGGTCCAAAGCTTACAGAGGAATGAATATCAGTTAACAAAATGATGTATGTTTGATCATTGCAGGCACTTTCCCTTTTGGACATTTTTGAAGAGAGCAACCCAGATAACCATTTCACAAACTAATGAAAGATAAATCCAAACTGCACTCCCAACATCTCTTATCTAGACACACACATACACAGATAAATGGTTGTTTGAAAGATTGACTATGTATACTATACTGTACAATGAGGTAGAGAAGTTTTTGGTGGAGGAGATATAGATATGCTCATAACTCTCCATGTCTGTAATATTTTACCAGAGCCAGGCAGCCAGGCAGCATAGCATAGTATACATATTCAATACATATATGCCTCCATTGTAAAGACACAGTTTGATCAACATAGTATGTTTGCCTTGTACAATATTGTAATAATGGTTTTTGAAACCCCTTTGCATTAGGAAGGTTGTTGAATAATTGAGCAGTTGTGTTGGTGGTGTTGGTTGAGGAGCTTTTGCACTATAATTTTGTACTATGGTATAAACATAAAGAAATGAATGTGACATCTATTTATTTATTTCTTTCTTTTGTATGTGTAGTTGGTTCTTCATTCTTGGAGGTTAAGTTTGTGACAGCATAGTGCTTGGTACCTTTCCTCTGATTGGATATGGCTTCTTTATTTAATGAGTGATAGTATTAGTATACTTTCTCCGTCTCATTATTTTTTTGTTATGCTCTCATTATTTTTTGTTATGTACTCATACAAAACGTATGCCCATATACATTTTTAATGGTTAATATCTTAAATTGTGTACAATGATAAATTATAAAAAGTTGATATTATAAAACTACAATAAGACTATAACAAGATTTCACTTAACTATGTTTTCTGTACATAATTATAATAAAAATTTGAATCAAAGTTACACGGTGAATAATGGGTTTAGGTGAATCACCAAGTAGTATTTTTTATTTATTTATTTATTTATTTATTTTTGCATTGTAGTACCATTCTCTTTTGAAATGCCTACTTTTGTCTAACCATGTGGATGGAATAATACATCAAAAAAGGCGAGGAGGGAAACAGAACAAAGCCTTGTGACAAAGTCCTAGGTAGTGCCCATCCATGTGATCTTAAAAGGTGGTCCGGTTTTGTTGTCTTATTGGATACCCGAAAGCGAGAGTAGACAGGGAAAAAAAAATTAGAGTAAAATAAAGGTGAGGAAGATTGGTGACTGTTTGTCTACATTTATTCAATCTATAGGACTATCATTAGTGATTTATAAGAAAAGGTTTATCATTAGAGTGATTCTATTAAAAGAAGGTTTGATCAATTTTTTTTTTAAAAAAAGCTTTTTAATTATATTATGCAAATTATATACTTCCTCCGTTCTCATTTAAATGCTCCCTTTCAATAGTTACTACTATTCATTGAGTAACTTTAATCAAATTTTTGCACATAGTTCTATAAGATAAAACATAGTCAAGTGAGATCTTGTTAGATTCGTCTAATCACGTAGTTTTAGAATATCAAATTTTTATAATTTTTACTTATATACAATTTGAATTATAAATATTTAAAAATGCGTCTTGGACTGCGTGAAATGCAGAAGTGGAGCACTTATATGAGAACAGAGGAAGTATAATTATATACTTCATCCATTTTTTATTTGATACAGACCCACAGGCCACCGTGCACGCAGTCCAATGCACATTTTAAATCATTAATAATTCAAGTTCGGTAAAAATAAAATTTTAAAAGTTCGATATTTAAAACGACGAGACGAATTTAACAAGATCTCACTTGGTTATTTATTAACTTGTATAACTATGATAAAATTTTAAGTCGTGCGTTAATAATGGCCAAAATTAAAATGGGGCTATTAAAAAAAAACAGATGAAGTGTTTATTATAATCTTTACTTATATCAATATAAGTTATTAATTAACCAAACGCAGTTGGCCTGAGTGGTATGGGGCTTTCACCTAAAAAAAAATATAAGTTATTAATTATAAAAAATATATATATATATGTATTGAATGAATGATGTGAAAAGCGAGACTCGGAGCAAATATTAAAAAAAAAAAAGAGAGAGAGAGAGAGTATACAAATATAATACAAGTATTAAAAAAGAGGTAGTATACAAATAGTATTAAACAACGTAACCTCTTAATTATCGACTCGGTCAATTTGAAACTAATAAAAGTTGAAAAATTACAATAATGATGTCTTTATAATTGTGGTTGTTGGATGGGTGGAAATTTCACCATCAATCCCATCTTTTACAATCCCTTTTTCCTTTCGAAAGGTAAATGGTGGATAGTCTTGTCCATTTTCCTTATCTCTTATTCCATTACTCATCTTTTAATTATAATTAAGGGGTGGGTTGGCTTGGTGCTTTCCTAGTATTCTTTCTCTAGTTTTACCTATATTTGTGTGTCAAAGTAATGTGAGGGAGAGGGAATAAGAATTCCAAATTATATGGCCTATTGTTTGGTTGTCCTATCTTGTCATTTTTGCAACACTTTGGGTAGGTTGGACAATCTTTGTGAAATAATCAAACTTGGACATCCATATGATTGCAATAGCACACCCAACAATGTCACAAGATTAATTACTAGAGGTGATAAATGACTTGGGACCCGACAAAATCACATGAAATAATTAGGTCACAAAGAATTAAAGAAATTAGGTAAACAAAGTTGAGAAAATGGTAGCATCATACAAATGTGTGATCCTTGTATCCTGACTTTTTTAGGACATAAGCAAAGTATGAATTCTAATTACAAGAAAGTATATATACCAATTCAAATTTATTTTATTTTATTTTTTTTTTAATCTTCAACATGTATATTAATTTTGTGTGTGTGTGTGGACATATTATGAGATAGGAATCCATGGGGTGCAAAAGTCAAGAAAAATGATGCAGAAAAATTAAAGAATATTGACTTGGAATGTGTCCAATGAAGACATCCTTTCAAACAAGGCTTCCTCTCAACATTTATGAGAGGTCAAGAAATTCTCTGTATTGATATAAATGCACATACAATGTTAGATTTGGACAACCCCTATTATGTTATGTGGTTGGATTCATTTGGGTCCCCAAATTTTCCAGCAAGATTAATTTCATTTTCTGCCTGCGTTTTTCCAACACATTATTTTGTGATAGGAACCTTTTTTGTGGGTGTGAGTTTGGCATCAACGTACAGGTCCCATCTGATTGTTGTTTCTGGCAACAACTGTACAAGAATTCATGTATAAATTCGGACCATTCGATTCAGTGAATGAAAAAGAATTTCATTGCATAGATAGTTGGTGAGTTAAAATTTTGCTAACTTGAGAGAAAAGGAGATTGCTCTAAGGCCTATGATCCAATGGATTTTGGTTAAAAGGTAGTCTTAATTTGGATGAAGTTTACGTATCCACAAAATTGAAACTCTAGATATTGGTTGCGTTTGGGAAACACAAACACAAACACTAGCCTTTAGAGTTTAGCTTTTAAAATACATGCTAAAAATTGTTTAAAATGCATAATTTCAGGAACCCATAAATTTTAACCTTTAAACTCGAAATATAAGCGCTAGCTATACCAACGATTAGTTTTTTAAACTTCAACTTCTAAACTCTAATCTTAAACTCTAACACCAAACACTATTATTTCAAACTATCTTAATTTAAACATTAATTTTCACTATTAATTCCAAACCCTAAATTTAAATCTGAAGAGTGGAGATGTGAGAAAAAGAGAGAATGCTTTTCCAGCAAACCAGTAACAATGCGGTTACAAGCTGAAGTTTGAAAGGTAAGGCTAGCTTATTGGATTATTTCCCAAACAACTCTTTTTTTTTTTTTTTTTTTTTTTTTTTTTTTTGGATTAGCCGAAGAAACAACTCGTGTTGATAAGTTAAATTGTTTTTAGTTAATTTTTCAGTATTTTTCTGTTTTTAAATGGAGGGGTGATCTCCTAGCTAGAGACTTGGAGGGATGATAAGTTAACTCGTGTTTTGATGAGAAATAAGGCTAATCAAGTTGATTAATTTCTCAATTTTAGGAGTGATCATTTGTACTTTTTAATTTTTATGGTGTATTTTTTTTAGTCGCTTTCAAGTACAATATTTAGGGGGAAAAAAAAAAGTTTGATCGGAAAACATATTATTGTAATCATTTGATTTATACTCCTATTATATATGTGTAGTTCAGTGGAATTAAAATGTATACTTAATTCCGACAAACCGACCCTACTCCCTAGCCATTCTACCATATTGATTCATTTTATTAATTAATTCATGGAACTTGCAGGTGGTTTATTAATTTAAATATAAAAAGGTTCTAAATTTCACATCAAATGGGTCCATAGCTCGGTGGTAGAGCATTTGACTGCAGATCAAGAGGTCACCGGTTCGAACCCGGTTGGGCCCTTATAATGTAACTTTTTTTTTTTTTTTTTTTTTTTTTTTTTTTTTTTTTTTTTTTTTCTGAGTAACCCAAGCCTTATCCCTCTGCCTCCTTGGCACCATGTTGCTAAGTGCTAACCTACATTTTTGTCTGACATTTGATGGAATCAACTTTATCATATGACATAATATATCCAATTTTAAATTACAAAATACGATGGGGAACTACTCCCTGAGTCATTTAATGTTATTAACATTGCACAGTAAACACTATTCATTGAGTAACTTTGATTCGACTTTTTAACACAGTTACATAAGATAAAATATAGTCAAGTGAGATATTATTTAGAATATTAAAATTTTATACTTTTTTACTTTTATACAATTTGAGATATTAATATCATTTAATGACGGATGGAGTATTAGGTTATAGGCCATGCGAAAATTCAAGTCAAGGCAACAGAGAGCTGTGTCTCCGATATGGGGTTAAAGAGGAAAATATTTATCTCGATATGTAAGTCCTATTCAGCTACTGGTAAAACAAAAACTACACAGAAATTGAAATCAAATTGGATTAAAAGGGAGAAGACAAAATGACATAATAGTTCCACCCTCCATATTAACACAATACATGTGCAGAACTTACAATAAACATATAGTAGATGGATATCCATATATAGAGATAGATATACTACTGCAAATAAACTCCAGTTCAAAATGCTGTCATTATCTAACAACAAAATGCAATTCCTTGTCTGGTGATGCAAAGATTTCTTTCAAAGGTCAGCCAAAGCAGCTCTCTTCAGTTCACCTTGATTCCATTTTCTTGATGGCCTTCTCAATTGCAGGTATGTTTTTACTGAAGGATGACCATTGCTCCGGTGTCAAGCTTATCCCTGCAAGTTTAGAGGAAACTGAGTGTTTGGCTTGATTCGAGGAAATTACATTGACTATATAGGAAGAAGTACGAAATACAAGTGATATAAATGTGATGGTCGAGGTCCCTATCCTTCAATGTATGATTGTTTTACAGTTAATTGGTGATCCTTCCTTTAGTTCAGAAAATGAATGAAGCAACAGCAAATTTTTCGGGAAGATGAGTGTGAAAATTGATCAAAAATTGGAGGCACAATACAATCTATGCACATCAACAGGAACACAAATAGCTTCAGGAATCAGGGGGAAATGGGTCTGGGCTGACATTACCTCTTACAGGATGGCACATCTTGTAGCAGAATGCTACAACTGTGATAAATATGACTGCAGAACAAAAACACATAACCGGCATGCTTATTGAATCCTTGACGGAGCTATCAAGCTTTTACTCTTCTTTGTCTTTTTAATAAAATTCCCACAGAAAATAAAAAGATGCACATGAAAAGATGTGGATTCATCTAGACTTGCATAGCTTTAACTGTCTCAAAAATAAAAAATAAAAAATCAGTTCATATATGCACCTTTCATCAGCTTCAAGCTGCTCATAGAAAATTGCTAAAAAGTACAACAAAAAATGTTTGCTCATCCCCATTATTCATTCAGACATATGTTAAGGGGTATCAATGCAGTTGTCATACAGACAGATGACACATTTATAGGTTGGAAATTGATTAAACCACATTATCATTTTGATCGACCTAACAACATCCTTCAAGCATGGCATACGTAGGGGGGTATAGTTGAAAATAAAATGCACATAAACAGGTGGGTAAAGAAACACAATTACCTTTAGATGTTGGAAGCTCTTTGCCATCTCTCATGTAATACTCCCTAATTGAAATCAAAGTCTTCCCTCTAAATTCAGACATAGTCACCCTTCTCTTGTTCGACAACTGAGCATATGAAAGGTAATTACTATCAATGAGAAAAAATCTGGGTAGTAAAATAACAGTGGGGCAAAAAAATAACAAGCAAAGAAACAGAGAATTCATTAATATCCAATATTCAAGAAGCATTGGATGACCATCTACATATCACAAATCACTTCAAAAAATGTATGTCCTATATTTCTTTCTATGGGAAAACAGACAAAAGACATTCTTTTAAAACTCAAACCACATTCGATCCTTTTCAGTAGTAAAATAAGCAAAACAAACAAATGCCCATGCAAATTTAGCCTTTTAACTCCACAGCACAATTGATAATTATCAAATCAAGATTCAGCAGCAAGCAATTTAAAATTGTACCCAAAACCCTAGTTAAACTTAATTCCCAACACATTCACAAAACAAACAACAGAGAAACAATTGAATTAAACCCTAAACACTCATGAAGCTTAATTCCAAATCAAACCATCATAAATATCAATACCAATAGCTAACAGATTAGAGCAACAGACACTCACGCGGCAAACAATGAGGCCACCTTCGTCGTCGTACTCTTTGCCGTCGCTCCTCCTATTGCTACCCTCCTCTTCCTCTTCCTCCGCTTCCTCATCTTGTTTCTGCTCCTCCGCTTCGGCTTCCGCCTGTTTCTCCCTAAGATACGACTCGACGACCTGCCGAACGAACTTCTTCCGAGTGGGTTCAGAGAGGTCCATCCCGAGCTTTTCGGAGGCCGATTTGCGGATCTTGTACTCCGTCATCTCGTCCATGTTGGAATTCTTGAGAATTTCCAAAACAGTTTGTTCGATTTTGTTGGAGGTTTCTGTATCCATTATCGCTGTCGCTTTGCCTTCTTTTGGGGGGGGAATTTTTGATACTCGGAGAAACGGGGAATTCGATTTTATCGAGTTGGTACTATATGGTTAAAGGGGGGAAGAATTGGCAATTGTGGTTTCAGGGTTTATGAAAACTGTTATAGTACTTCCTCCATTTTATTAAGTTTTAACATTTGTAAATTTCGTACTATTGAAATTAGGAAAAAAAACCCATTAGGTCCCATAATTTTTTTTAATTTCTCAAAACATCCCACAAAAATTGAATTAGTCTAATCCATCCAATAACTTACCTAATCGTTGCCTAATCCATCCGTTTTGAGTCTTAATACCGGTTTTTGCTAGGTGGCTACTGGATTAGCATTAAATCGGTCCAATAGCAGTTTTTTCCCTGACCCGGTTCATTAGTTGGACCTCCAGCTATATGGACAAAATTCCCAATTTTTACCCTAACTCTTCAAGGTCGATTCACCCTCCCTTCAACTCCGATAGCTCTCAATCTCACCTAAGCTTCAACCAACAGCACAAAGTCGCCATCTCCCCTCATCTCGCACCTCGATTTCGAATCCCATACTTGCCCATTTTCAGACACAGGTACAATATTATGGGTGGGTTTCGCGACTGAAGAAGCGGTTTGAAAAGTTGAGACCGCCGGTGAATATGGGAAATACTGGTGCGACATTACGACTGGAAAGCGAGCACCATTACCCACCCCCTGACTACGGTAAGTTTCGATTACACTTTGATGGGTTTGTATTCATTGGGGTTGAGACCGTGTGCGTATGGTCCTGCGTTTCTTCGGTTGTGGTCCTGAAAAATGCCTTTACTTTTTGTCTTGTGCAAATCCGACAATAGATACATGTGTGTGTTAAAGTATTAGGAAAAAAATTTTTAAGTACATGTTCTGCAACATTGCTTATTTAATGTTGTAGTTGAGAATATCCGAACCATGTGTACTTGTGTATATTAAATGCTCTTTTGTGATGGTGGGTACGGTTTAAAAACATTTCGGATGCGGTTTTGAGTTTAATATTTGTTGTGTAGAGCCGGATGCAGACAGAGTGACCTTGACCTTTCACAGTGGCGGTAAAGTTACAAATGGGGAGTACAATTGGAATGGGGAGATGGGAAATGTATATATGTATGACAACGTGCTGAACAGGGACATTAAGTTGGATGGTTTGAGACAATTTGCTGAATACCTACATGGTGAGAAGGATTTCAGTATATTTATGTCGGTTGGGAATGGATTGAGGTTGGTTAATTCTGGTAAGGTGATAATAGAAGCATTGAATGCATTAGGGGCGGTCAGGGAAATTCATGTCTATGTTGTGGACAAGACTGAAGAGGATGCAATTATAGAGGATGAGCTTGATGATGATGAGGATGATCTGGACGAGGTTAGTGAATTTAGTGATTCCGATGAACCTTACGAGTATGACATGAGGGATGAGGAAACAGAAACTGAAGTAGATGAGGAGAATGTGTTTGACAAAGCAGGGCCAAGCAGGGATAGATGGCTGAAATTGGTAGTGGAAAATGAGCATGTAAGTGGCTCGGCCAGTGATGATTATGATGATGGTAGTGATGTTCAAGTAAGTGGTGATGAGCTGAAGAGTCCAATGGGGTCTGATGAGGATGCCGATGATGAAAAGTCTGAATTTCCAACATTCAACAGTGATGACATCTTTAATCCGAAGTTCAAACTTGGAATGCTATTTGGTACTAAACGTGAGATGAAGAGTGCCATCCAGTCATATGCTATAAATGAAAAGAGGAGCATCAAGTTTCCTAGGAATGATAAAAGAAGACTAGTAGCAAAGTGTGCTGATGATTCTTGTCAATGGATCCTTAGGGGGCTGCCGGTGGGCAATGAATCAAGTTTTCGGATTAGGGAATTATGGGATGAGCACACTTGCAAGGTTAGTAATGAGGTTGAAAATGTGAGCTCCACATGGCTTGCAAAAAAATTTAAAGATAAATTCATCAATGATCCAAAAAGAAGCATGAAGGCATTTAGGTTGGAGACGGTAAAAGAATTGAAGGTTCAAATATCAGACCACCAGGTTTACAAAGCCAGGAGGAAGGCACTGAAATTGATTGAAGGTCCTGGTGCAGAGCAGTATCAATTACTTTGGAGTTTTGCAGAAGAGATTAATAGAAGCAACCCGGGTTCTACAGTGATTGTTGAGACAGATGGTGCTGATGGCAAAAATCGATTCGATAGAATTTATGTGTGTTTGCATGCATTAAAGGAAGGTTTCATCAAAGCTTGTAGACCTTTAATATGTTGGGATGGTTGTTGGTTGAAGGGGCCATGTGGTGGAATTCTGTTGACGGCATGTGGTGTGGATGCCAACAACTCTTACATGCCTATTGCTTATGCGGTTGTCAAGAAGGAGACTACTGAGACATGGGCTTGGTTCATGGAAAACTTGAAGCATGATTTGAGGATCCAAGATCCTACAAAATTTACATTGATGAGTGATAAACAAAAAGGTAAATTACTTTCAATTTCTGTCAATTTCTGCCAATTTCAAGCTTCATGTTATATGATCTCAAGCCTTCATTACTGTTGTGAATGTCTGACAAGCTTCATGTTCATGCTAATTTCTGGCAATTTCTGCCTTCAACTATTTTATTACCTACTTTTATGATAGAATGCCAGCGGGATTTACTGATACAGGAGAGCAACTTTTTACACTTGATGAAGACATTATGAAATAATTAATTTTGAACTTAATTGATTTACAGGAAACAATTGCCTTGTTTGAACGTAATTACTTTTGGAATAATTATAAGTTTATTTGTTGTTATGTTTTGCTTTTTCCTTAGTATGCCTCAATTAAATATTATATAATATTATTCCATGTTCAATCAAATTTTTTGCCTTTGTACCGGACTGACCTAGAAAATGATCAAGATATAAGGTCAATATTATTATTGTTTGCTCAATTAAATCATAAGCTTCAAATTATGATTTTTTCTTTCCTTAAATACTGGTACTGATAAGGGTTTGCAGTTGAGCATTTAAGTTGGAGATAATCTTCAAATTATGATATTTCAAATTGCAGGTCTAATCCAAGCTGAACAGGACATCTTTCCGGGGGCTGAGTATCGATATTGTGCACGACATTTGATGGCCAACTTCCAAGCAGCTGGATTCAAAGGGTGGTCACATAAGAAATTATTTTGGAGAGCTGCAAAATGTACTACAGTCAATGCCTTCGAGAGAGTAATGGATAAGCTTCACAAAGAAGATCTCAAGGCAGAGGAATGGTTGAGGGGAAAGCCTCCTACCCAATGGTGCAGGGCATTCTTCAATTCATTTCCAAAATGTGACATCTTGACCAACAATGCTTGCGAGACATTCAATGGAAACATTCTTGAAGCAAGGAAGAAGCCAATCTTGGCCATGTTACAAGACTTACATATGTATTTGATGTCGCGTATTCAAAGGAATCGAGACATGGCAGACAAGTCCAAAAGATGGAAGGAAGTGCTTTGCCCGAGGATACAACAAATTCTTGATGGATATCATGCGAAGGTGCTTAACTATGTTGCAACAAAGGCTAATGCTAACAACTTCCAGGTGATTTAATATATTTTTATACATCATATCTATGATATTTTCAATAAACCAATTACTACTTCATACTTAATGTCGGCCTGCTCAGAGTATAAATCATTAAGTTGTTTCAATCATATCCAGGTGAACTCTATATATGATGATTTGGAACAATACAGTGTGGACTTGGATGGCGGGGTCTGTGGATGTAGAAAGTGGCAAGTCAGTGGCATACCATGCATTCATGCCTATGTTTCTATCAATCAAATGAAGTATGCAGTTGAGAAATACGTCCACAAGTGTTATGATGTTGTGAACTACAAAAAGGCATATGCTTTGCCTATATTACCTCTCAATACGGTTTTAGAATGGCCAAAAACAAATCACATTCCGATAGTCCCACCAGAGGCTGTTGAAAGAAAAGTAGGGAGGCCTGTTACTGAGAGAAGAAGAGAGCAAGGTGAGGGGCCAAGCAAGGTGAAAAAGAGGAAAGCTGGCAGACCGCAAGTACTCCCTGGTGGTAGAAAGATGAGGAGGCAACAGGATTCTGTAACTTGCTCAAGATGCGGTACTCGAGGACACAATAAGAAGAAGTGTAAGGCGGCTGTTATTACCATGCCAAGTAATGAAGAACCAGCTGTAAGTCTCAATTTTTAATTTGGAATTGTAAGTGATTTAATGTCCCTGCTTGTTATTACCCTTCAAGTTCATAACCCCAGGTAGGAGATGGGGCTCATAAGGTGGTGCATGGAGGGGGCTCAATGCCTGATGGAGACATGGTTGAATGCATGACACAAGCGGAGTCCCAGATACCTCAATCCCAAAGGCCAGTACAAATTGTTGTCCCAACATACTTTATGGATTTGGAGAATCAATCTCGGGTTGCTACTAGGCCTGTCCCGTCTATAGTGAAGGATGGAAGGATGTTTATGACGGTTTCCAACCTCCTAAAGAAGGCTGAACAGGACAGGATGAAGAATTCATAAGGTGTTGAAGTTGGTTGTGTCTTGTACCATTTTTGATACATTGGCGCTGTTATTGACAAACAATATCCCTTGGTTTATGCACTTTTGTTGGATGTAAAGCTATAACTTTAGGATCCATTAAACTTTAAGATGTGTTAGCAATTGGTAAACAATACTTTTGCATATTTTGACTGTAACAGGTTGTTACGATTGTAATCAAGTGCCATTGGCATTTTCATATGCTTTGAAATGCCCATGGCACTTGCTTTTGATAGGTCAATTTGGAATGCCCATGGCACTTGCTTTTGATATGTCCATTAAATTTTAAGTTGGTAAATGTTTGCCAGAGACAATCAGCTCCAGTCTCAATCCCATTGCAGACATTCTGCATCAGATTAGATGAATATGGTAGTGTGATGGTTGTATTTGTATGTGTTTCAGTGTTGGTATGTACATATAACAGTGAAGCAGCGATGCACAACAAGTGAGGTGCTTCACTGTGTAGGATTAACCTCCACAATAATTATGTGTTGCTTCACATTGTTCACACCAAAAAATGGCAATTAAGATGCGGTTGTGATGGGTTCGGCTAGGATTAGGTAAGTTATTGGATGGATTAGACTAATTGAATTTTTGTGGGATGTTTTGGGAAATTAAAAAAAATTATGGGACCAAATGGGTTTTTTTTCCATTGAAATTAGGCTAATTAATACTCCCTTCGTTTTTTTTGTTTGCTACGGACCCACGCAGCACACAGTCCAATATACATTTTAAATCAGTAATAACTCAAGTTCGGTACAAGTAAAAATTCTAAAAGTTCGATATTTAAAAACTACAAGACGAGACGAATCTAACAAGATCTCAATTGACTATATTTTAACTTGAATAACTATGATAAAAATTCAAGTCAAAGTGATTGTGTGAATAGTGCCAAATTCTCCAACGTAACTATCATTTAAAAACGGAGGGAGTATTATGGTAATTGAACTAATTAAAAAAAAATATTCAAATGTGGTCTTGTTAGAATTGTCTAAGCGTATAGTTTTAGAATATACAGTATATTTTATACTCCTCCGTTCCTTTTTATTTGACACGGTAGGAGTTTTGTTACTGTTCATTGAGTAACTTTGATTCGACTTTTTCATACAGTTATATAGGACAAAAAATAGTCAAGTGAGATCTTGTTAGATTCGTCTAATCGCATAGATTTAGAATATCAAAGTTTCATAATTTTTACTTGTACGCGATTTGAGTAATTGAAGATTCAAAATGTGTATTGGATTGCGTGAAATGTGGGTCCGTGGCAGTTAAAAAGGAACGGAGGTAGCATAATTTTTATTTATACCCATTTTTAAAATATGAAGAATTAAAGAAATGTAGAAAAATAAAAGTGTATTGAAAGTTGTGCAGAATGGTAAAAGTGATTACTTTTAATGAGATTTGAAAACCATTAAGATTCTAATCATATTTATATTAATTTAATTTAACTATTTATTTATTAATTTTGATTTAATTTTTTAGCATAGTTATACTCTATAAGTAAAATATAACTCAAGTGAGATGTTGGATTCATCTCCTTGCATAGTTTTATGTAGTAAATTTTACTTGTATACATTTGAGTTGTGAATGATTAAAAATATGTATTGAATTGCGATACTGAAGTTAAAAATAAAATGTAGGGAGTAATAAAAATCGTGACTCTTAACATTTTTTTTTTTGAGGAAACGAATCTCCAACTCTAGAGTTAAAAGACATGGACTTGGCCGCTTGGGTAAGGCATCATCCCCGACTCTTAACATTATTTGAATTTTATCAATCTAGCCTATAACTACACCAATAAAGATCCATTCAGTAGTGCGAAATGGTATTAGAAGTATATGAATTTATGGGACCAAATGAGTATCAAAATTTCACACTAATCGTCATTAGTGGGCTGAGGACTCAATGGATCATCATTAGCATAGTTATAGAATCATTGATAAATTCAAATATATTTTGCGCAATTATGGAATTAAAGATAAGGATTGAATGGATCGTCATTAGTATAGTTATAGAACTATTGATAAATTCAAATATATATTTTGCACAACAGACATGGCGTATAGGCAATTATATAGCATGCACATACAAGCATGATGAGAGACACTCAATATATGATGACACATTAGCACAAAAAAATATATCATCACAAAAATAATCTCTGACATCACATATATAGCCTCCTTCATGAGACTGCAGGTAAAGGCACCTGCACCGTAACATAATTATATTTTGCACAATTATATGAAATAAAAGATGAGATATGTAACGTCTTTATCCCCAGCATAGGCATAGTCACTAATTTGAAAAGGAAATGATTTACAATTTAAAAAAAAAAAAAATCAAAGATTAGGATGTTGAATAATTTTGAGAGTGCTCTAATTTATGGTGTAAGTATATTCTAATATATGTACCCTTTTTTGAAAGATTGCCATAAGACAACACAAGACATTATTTGTTGTTTTAGAATGAAAGAATATGACTAGCTGATGAAACAATTCAAGAGAATTCACAGAGAAAATACAGCAGCTGAGGAAGGTCCCCTCAACCAAGAACTAAATGGTATTCAGTCATTTGAATTCTGACAGCAGAAATAGAAAGTTAATCCTTATCCTCCACGATCCACAACTACTGGCGAGCATTGATGAAAGACCATATACCAACGCCCGTTGTGCCATTCGAATACATTTGTTACGTTAAAGGCAGGTACCTCCTCAGGCTCGACATACGTTTTCATGGTGAGCCATGCTACGTTCCCAAGAATGCGTGCTCTGATATGGCGAACATCATGGTCCGGCTCATTAATCCAGTTAAACAGCACTCGCCAACTTTCCATTATTGCCTTATAACTGGAGAAACCGATCAAGGAAAACAGTTAGGATCATGTACTCATAAGCATGGTAAGCAAATATGAGAAGGCAAAAGCAAAAACAACAGACAGAAAAAAAAAATAGTAATAGTAAAAGGGGATTAGGGATGTCAGCACAAAATCTTTTGCCAAATGTGGATAAACATTCTAGCATCCAAAGAACATTTTTATTTTTTCACTACTTTTTGCGCAAACTGGTGCATTGTGACTGAAGAAATTGAATAAATCCGAATAGCACCAAGGGAATTGGTGGAATAGACTATTGCCACTTGAAACTATATACAGTTTTACAGAATAGATTATTCAGTGATCATAATAGGGGGAAAAAGTAAAAACTTCATTCATGAATAAAGTGGCTCACCCAACATATGCAATGGTACTGTCATGGAAGCATTTGACAAATTTTGTATTAAGCCAAAGCTTTCTCATGTCTGGAAGATGCCTCTCATTGATGATCCTGAAATAAGACGCATTGGCAGAAAAGAGAGCTTTTGTTTTTGCGTAATAAGCTTTCCAGCCATTAGGTGGGGTTATATGAGCATCCTCTGGATTGAAATCCTGGTAAAGTTGGGCACAAAGTGCAACACAACCAAAAAAAAAAAAAAAAAGGAAAAAAGAAAAGGCATTTCTTAGCCATTCAGACATGTTTTGAAAAACTAATTAACTGTAAGGATAAAAGAAAAAGACAGACGACATAAATTTTGTGCTTAGTCGATGATTTGTCAATGTGATGTAGGTGCTATATAGAACAAAGTTGAACCTTTCTTTCACCTTCACCAAAATATAATTTTAGGCAAAGGTAGGGAACTTAGATATGATTTCATACAGCAGAGGATACCAAAAAGAGCATTCATAAATGAACTAGGAAAGTCACCCAAATTCCTGTGAAGCGACAAAACAAGAATAAAAGGAAACTTCTTATGACATTCATTCTTAGTCCCCAATCATTCCTTCTAGGTCACACCAGTTGGTTTTTCAGACAACCAAGTAAAGAAGAACAAATTTTTCTGAAACAAGTGAAAAAGAATCAAGAAATTGATTAGTAAAACAGACGGAAAGAATGAAACCTTGTCAAACAAAAAAATGATTACGACTAATCACATACGGCACAAGACCAAGTACCAATGCCAGCTAAAACGCTAAAAACAAGATCAACAGATATCCTGACATTCTTTCAAAATTTACTTGCATACGTGTTGATAAATGTATGTTTATTGCACAATCTAAAATTGATGTTGATCAAGTGATGCCAACGTACGTCAACTCGCTAGAAACACAGAGTCCAAAAGAATCTTTTCCATAAAACGACAAAAATAACGACAAGATACTTGCAAACAAAGATCTAAAACAACCATAAGGATGTTGGCGTGCAGATTTTCCTTCCAACTGTCAATGGCTGCTAGACATAGCAGATTCCATTAATTTGTTCGAAGGATTTTGCTCTGGATTGCATCATATTCCATAATATGGAATGGATATAAAACTCTCTTATCTTTCATTCTTTTTGTTTTTTGGTACGATGGACATCGAATAACTCTACATTATCACACAAAAAAATTACCCACATTTGCTCATATCACCGTTTGGAATTATTCATTCTCCATATATGTTGTCAAACATGCCAATCAAAATCTTTTCAAGCAACTGGTGAAACTGATTCACAGATATTAAAAATCAAATAACTAACTTTACCATCTGGCATTCACATCCCTATTCAATTCTCAATTCGACTATTGCAATCCAATTCTTCATTTAAATCAACACATTCAATCCCAAAAAAAATCAATTCTTGAAAAAGAAACCGGACCTTATAATAGCGCGTCCTCCATGCATCTTCAGCAGCCTCCTTCATTACTGAATTCACCATTGAGAGGCTGCAGAGGCTCTTGTAATCCAGGTACCCGATCACCTGAGCTTTGATCTCAGGCGGCAGATTTTCTAACAACGACTCCCCCACAGTCACAACTCTCGAATGAACAGGGTGGTCGTTTTCTGAGTCCACCCTCCTGAATGCTCTGTATGTCGCAGCTATAACACACACACAAGTAGCCGCTAGGACTGCCATAACCGTCGACAATTCGGGCGCTGCAAAACCAGTCGACACTTCCGCATAAATAGTATTTTCCTTATGAATAGTGATGGGCTCTTTCGAATAGTGTTGGGCCTTATAAAAATATTAACAAATCTTTTGATTTATAAAAAAATACTAACAAATCTTTTGATTTATGGGTTGATCTTATATTTATTATTTAAATATATTTTAAATAATAACAAATACTTTATGAATTGAAATTGTATTTAATATGATAAAAAAATTTAATAAATACTTTATATATTTATATCATATTCATTAGGAAAATAAATATTTGTATTAGATAGATTAACTAAATTAGATAAATCGCAATATAAAAAAAATGATCAAACTATGGTCACACATCCCACAAAATTATATCATTATAAAATTTGTCGAGATGGTACATAAAATATGTTATTTTAAGTCATCTCTAAATTTTAATTTATCAATCCATTCATTATTCATTATTATTATAATATAAAAACTCTTGCCCTTATGAATAGTGTTTTCCTTATGAATAGTTATGGGCTCTTAGGAATAGTGTTGGGCCCTTATAAAAATACTAACAAATCTTTTGATTTATAAAAAAATACTAACAAATCTTTTGATTTATGGGTTGATCTTATATTTATTATTTAAATGTAATTTAAATAATAACAAATACTTTATGAATTGAAATTGTATTTAATATGATAAAAAACTTTAATAAATACTTTATATATTTATATTATATTCATTAATGGAAAATAAATATTTGTATTAGATAGATTAACTAAATTAGATAAATCGCAATATAAAAATAAAATGATCAAACTATCATGATCAAACTATGGTCACACATCCCACAAAATTATATCATTATAAAATTTGTCGAGATGGTACATTAAATATGTTATTTTAAGTCATTTTCTAAATTTTAATTTATCACTCCATTCATTATTCATTATTATAATATAAAAACTCTTGCCCTTATGAATAGTGTTTTTCTTATGAATAGTGATGGGCTCTTAGGAATAGTGTTGGGCCCTTATAAAAATACTAACAAATCTTTTGATTTATAAAAAAATATTAACAAATCTTTTGATTTATTATATTTATTATTTAGATATAATTTAAATAATAACAAATACTTTATGAATTGAAATTGTATTTAATATGATAAAAAACTTTAATAAATACTTTATATATTTATATTATATTCATTAATGGAAAATAAATATCTGTGTTAGATAGATTAACTAAATTAGATAAATCGCCATATAAAAATAAAATGATCAAACTATGGTCACACATCCCACAAAATTATACCATTATAAAATTTGTCGAGATGGTTCATTAAATATGTTATTTTAAGTCATTTCTAAATTTTAATTTATCAATCCATTCATTAACAAAAGTATTTTCTTATATTTTACCATCTAGCATTCACATCCCTATTTCAATTCTCAATTCAACTATTCCAAGCCAATTCTTCTTTTAAATCAACACATTCAATCCCAAAGAATTAATTCTTGAAAAAGAAACGGAACCTTATAATAGAGCGTCCTCCATGCATCTCCATCATCAGCAGCTTGCTTCATTACCGAATTTACCATTGAGAGGCTGCAGAGGCTCTTGTAATCCAGGTACCCGATCACCTGAACCTTGATCTCAGGCGCCAGCTTTTCTAACAACGACCCCCCCACAGTCACAACTCTCACATGATCAGCGTCGTTTTCCAGTGATTCCACCTTCCTGAATGCTCTATATGTCGCCGCTATAACACACACACACATAAGTAGCCGCTAGGACTACCATAACCGTCGACAATTCGGGCGCTGCAAAACCAGTCGGCATTTCCAAATTGTTGGGGCCACAAAGGATAGTTGGCCACGGAGGGAAAGTTGGGCCATAAAAAATGGGCCGAAGAGGGACTTTTAAGGAAAATCGAGTTTGAGATCCATTGGGCCGAAGAATCAAAAGGGAACGATCCAGGGCAACAGAAAAAGCCCGAAAGGAAGAAAGCTCCGGAGGGAAGGATTTCGGCCGAAACGACATCAACTCAGCCGATTGGAGTGAACAGTGGAATCGGCTTAAAGGAATCGGCCGGAGAGCGATAATTTCAGCTCCGGCTATAAATAGGGGATGCCATGCACAAAATGGGAGAGATCAATCCAACCCCCAAAATCCCTTTATCAAATTTACTTCTTTGTATCTTTACTGCTTTCCTTTAATGCTTTCCTTTACAGTTTTTCCCTAGATTCTAGTTTAGCTCATAGCAGTTACTTCCAAGTCCACCGTTGTTTCTCAACAACCGGTAGTTTGGTTTTAGTTTTCCGGTGAATTCGCCGTTGTTTCTTAACAACAGGTAGATTCTCCGTTGTATTTTGTGGCCATTTGAATATCAAGGAACATTCAGTCAAGTTTGGGCGCATTATCATTAATCCGGACCCGTAACTGGTTTGATCCTTTTCCGGTAGCCTCCCTTGAGGAGAAAAAGGTCCTTTCCCGGCAACAACGCCGAGAGGGAAAAATAGTGGCACGCCCAGTGGGACACAAAATGGCATTCGAACAAGCAACTCCAGCGGCAAACACGGCGGCGATGACTGATTTGCCGCCGATCCAGGAAGAACGTGCTGCAGAAGCCGGAGAATTCCCCCCAGGTTTCCCGGACCATCGCACTTCCACAGCCAGGAGTTTTCAAACGATGATTTAACCCCGCGGTTCCGAGATCAGGTTCAATTCATGGTGGAGGCGGCAGTTACTAATTCGGTTCGCCAAATTGAAGGAAATATCCTGGCAGCGATGCCAGCAATGTTTAGAGCCGAAATAGCGAGGAATATGTACCCGATGGGGATGCAGCAAGCTCCAGTCGCGCAAAATCCACCACCTGCAATGCAAAATCCTCATAACTTTCAGCAGCAGGCCTTTCGGCTGCCAGTAGGGCACGGAGCTCGGCCTTTTGTTCCTCCACAACAAAGGTACGATCAGCAACAGAATCAACCGCCTCAACCAGCTGTTCAACCGCCTGCTCCAGTGGTCCAACAATACGCACCACAACAGCAGAATCCACCACAACTGGTTGACAGGGAGTTAATTGCTGAGATTATTCGTGCTCAGTTTGGAAATATCGTCGGCCAGGAGAATAGGCCGATGTATCGGGAACCTTATCCAGATTATATTGAGGAACAGTATCCACTGCCTAGAGGGGTAAAGGTTCCAGATTTTAACACTTTTTCTGGAGAAGTCGGCCGCTCTACAATTGAGCATATTGGCCGATTTACAGCTCAATGCACCAGAATCGCGCAAAATGATTTTCACAAGTTAATATTATTCAGCTTGTCGTTAACTGGCCCAGCATTTGAGTGGTACATTAATTTGCCAGCAGGATCGGTCAATACATGGGCTGAGATAGAGCGTTTATTCCATGACCGATTCTATAATACCAGTCCTGAAGTTTCGGTAGTGGATCTGACGTCAACCAAGCAAAAGGCGTCTGAATCAGTGACCGAATTTATTGAAAGATTTTATGCAGTAAAGGCTCAGATGAAAACAATGCTGCCTGAGCATGAATATATTCAAATCCTGAAGCAGAATTTGAAGTTTGCCATCAAGGACAGATTTATGGTAACAAGACCAAGGACTGTGGCCGAATTAACGGCCGAAGCCATAAGGATGGAGACTTATTTGGCAGAACAAGCGGCTTTCAAATCAAGCCGAAGTCAAAGTGGAAGATCACAACCTATCCAGTCAGCTGCCTCATTTGCTGAGTCTCTGGATAGATGTGAAGTCCAGGAAGAGTACAACACGGATGACGTTCCCGCATTAGCCGAAGTTGCAAGGGCAGAATTGATTATAAAGAAACCTATGACTTGTCCAGCACTTCGGCCAGCCAGAGGCAAGGAGAAAGAAGGAGGAGATGAATCTCAAAGGTTTTACTCTTTCGACTTGTCACAAATGGACGAAATATTTGATTATTGCCAGAAGAACGGATTGTTAGAGTTTAAAGGAAACCATCCACAACCCACCAAGGATCAGTTGGAAGCCGGTTGGTGTAGATTCCATGGATCGGCTACTCATTCCACGGCGGTGTGTGGACATTTTAGGAAGCTGATTCAGAAACATGTCGATGATGGGAAGCTGAAGTTTCCAGATAGGCTTATGGCGATCGATAAGAATCCGTTCCCTGTTGCCAACATGGTGATGGTGCATCCTGATCAGAATAGATCTGTGCATGATCGATTGGGGGAACAAACATCATCAAGCAGGAGTTCTGTGCACGATCGGCTTGGAGATCGGTCATCGGCTCAGAAGTCAGGAGTATGGAAAAGATTAGGATCTCCGAAGGGAAAGGAGAAAGTTACAGATGTTTTCGACCGATTGGGGAATTATGAGGTAAAGGAGTGGATCAAGCAATCGGAGAAACATCAGGAGATCGAGATCGGAGGCAAGAGCGAGAGGCCAACGTTGAAAATCATAACTAACGGATGGGATTCAGAGATGAAGTTAACAGCTGACAAGCAGAATGGAAAAATTGTGATTCAGATCACAGTTCCTGAGGAAGCTGTCAGTCCCGAAATGAAGAAGCTCAGAAGGCCACCAGCAAATACTCAGGTAGGCCGATGGGTCCAAAACTCTCCAGAAAAAAGGCATTTCGGCCAACGCCGATTTGACAATTCAGCCTGGAGGGCAGAGGAGAGAAAAGTCCCGAATGGAAAGGGATCATATCGTACTTTCAAACGAAGAATGCAACGGCTTAAAGCAGCTGCTGTTTCTGAGCAAGAGGAATACGATATGATGTATGTGGAAGAGGACTTCCTAGATGACTGTTCGTTCTCGGAAGGAAGAATACTCAATAGAGTATTTTCGGCTCGTCTGAAGTCTGAAGGAAAAGTAGAGGGGAAGCCGAAAGAAGGACAGGATCGGCTCAAAAACAAAACTGAATTTCGGCCGAAAGTAATACAGCCGAAAATTGAAAACGAGCAGTCGGAATCAAAAGAAGAATGGAAGCCTAGGCCAATTCAGACAAGGGAATGGAAGCCAAAAACAAGTATTGTTCCGAATAGTGATACACCTTCAATCGGACAGTTCAAGTTTGGCTTCGGGTCTAGTGCAAACATGGTAGGGATGACCACAACAGCAGAGGAGGAGTACTGGTCTGATTCTGAACCAGCTGTGGTTTTTTGCCAGAAAGAGGGATAATATTTTGGCGATGAAGAGCCCATGGTGGATTTCTGTTTCGCCAAACTTGAAGCATTTCGGCCTGAGGCCGAAATTGAGAAAGTAGTTGAAGAAGGCTATGAGGCGTTCGTCCCGGAAGCTCAACCAAGCACGATTCTACCGCCGACTGCAAAAATGTCTCAACATGTGAGACCTTTGTATGTGAAGGGCTGGGTCAATGGGAGACCGCTCAGAAGAATGTTTATCGACGGAGGAGCGACCGTCAATATCATGTCGTTAACCACATTGACAAAGATAGGCCGGTCAAAGGAAGATTTACTCCCTACACGAATGAAAGTATTAAGTTTTGTGGGAGCCCAAACTGCGGCCAAAGGGTGTATTTTGGTGGATGTGACGGTCGGAACGATATCAAATCCGACCATGTTCTTTGTTGTAGATGCCGAAGTTCCGTATGCGGCCCTTTTAGGCCGATGCTGGATACATACATCTCGTTGTTTGCCGTCAACGCTGCACCAGAAAGTATGGTTCTGGAAAAAGGATGGCACAGTCGAAGAAGTGGAAGGAGACCAACCTCCGTTCCCAGTCAGCTCAGCCGGCCGAATTGATGCGGTGCTATATGAAGAACCCATACAACCATTCCTAGCGGTCGTAGGGGATCGGTACCCGCAGGTGGTCGAGTGTGATTGGACAGATTTGGGGTTTGAGGTCAGATATCAGGCCGATGAACGGCCAGTCAAAAAAGAAAGTAAATGATGGATGCACAACCGAATCAAGCGATCGAGTTCGAATCGGCCGAACTCGGAGTTTCAGATGACAAAGCAGGATGGAGTGACCTAATGGATGCAATTCCAAAACGAACACCAGATTTCAAAGCTCAAGACCCCTTGAAAATGGTCAATGTGGGTACAGACGAGCGCCCGAGGGAGATCCCAGTAAGTGCAAATTTAGATCAGCAAATGACAAGCCGATACAAGGAGGTCCTAATCGAGTTCAAGGATTGTTTCGCATGGGACTATACAGAGATGCCAGGATTGGGGCGATCGATTGTGGAGCACAGATTGCCAATCAAAGAAGGGTTCAGGCCGCATAAACAGCCGGCCAGGAGGGCAGCGCCCGAAATAGTTCCTAGAATAAAAGAGGAAATAGAAAAATTGTTAGCGGCCGGGTTTGTGAGGCCAGCTAAATATGTAGAGTGGTTGTCGAATATTGTTCCTGTAATAAAAAAGAATGGAAAGTTGAGAGTTTGCATCGATTTCAGAAATCTTAATATAGCCACTCCTAAAGATGAGTATATGATGCCTATTGTTGATTTGTTGATTGATTCGGCCGCAAAACAGGGGATGTTGTCATTCATGGATGGATATTCAGGATACAACCAAATTTTTATGGCTGAAGAAGACGTTCATAAAACTGCATTTCGATGCCCAGGAGCCATAGGAATATACGAATGGGTAGTAATGCCATTTGGTTAGAAGAATGCAGGAGCTACTTATCAAAAGGCCATGAATTACGTGTTTCATGATCTAATAGGCGAATGCGTTGAAGTCTATATCGATGATGTCATGGTCAGATCTAGAGATATGGAAAGCCACTTGGACGATTTGCAGAGGGTGTTCGTAAGAATGAGATTACATGGAGTAAAGATGAATCCAGCTAAGTGTGCTTTTGGAGTGCAAACAGGAAATTTTCTTGGGTTCTTGGTACACAATAAGGGAATAGAAGTCGATGCGAATAAGACCAGAGCAATCCAAGAAGCCAGGCCTCCACACGATAAGAAGAGTCTGCAGAAATTCCTTGGAAAGATCGGTTTCTTGAGGCGATTTCTGGCAAATGCGGCCGGAAAGTCGAAACCATTAACCGATTTATTAAGGTTAAAGAAAGAGGAGGAATTCTTATGGGGAGACGATCAACAGAGGGCATTTGAGCAATTGAAGCAAGCCCAGGTGAATCCACCAGTGTTGGTCCCTCCAGTTTTGGGTCGACCGCTCAAATATACATAGCAGCAGCCGAAGAGTCTATTGGAGCGTTGTTGGCTCAAGAGGATGATGAAGGAAGAGATCGGGCGATTTATTATCTAAGTCGAATCCTCAGGGATGCTGAATTAAGGTACTCGCAGATTCATAAATTGTGTTTAAGTCTTTATCACGCATGTCAGAAGTTGGAATATTATATTCAACCACGGCAAGTGATAGTGGTAGCTTCGGTTGATATAGTAAAAATTATAATGAACGATCCCATCAGTAGCCGAAGAATGGCCAAGTGGGCCATGAAGTTAAATGCATACGACCTGAAGTATCAGCCACTCAGGGCTATGAAAGGACAAATCGTAGCCGATTTTTTGGCCGATCATGTAAGGCTCCCGGTATCTGAGGACATCGGGGATCAAGTTAGGCCGAAAGAGATAAATGAAGAGGGAATTGTATATCTGCAACCATGGATAATGATTGTCGATGGTTCAAAAGCCGCTTCAGGGGTTGGAGCAGGGTTTATTCTACATACACCGGAGAGCAAGGTATACAAGTATTTCGTACAATTACCGAAGTCTTATACGAATAACCAGGCTGAATATAAGGCGTTAATTTCGGGATTACGACAACTTATAGAAGAAGGAATAAGGGCTATCGTAATCAGAGGATATTCATAAGTGGTTATTCAGCAACTGTTAGGAGATTTTTCGGTCAAAAGTTCCCAATTAATTGGATTGTACGAAGAAGCAATCGGTTTGTTAGGAGAATTCGATGAGGTATACATCGAATATATTCCAAGGAAGAAAAATGAATTAGCTAACGAACTGGCTCAGCATGCAGCTAGGTATCGGCTAATGCCAATAGCGGGAAATTTGGAAATATATTTGGCCGACACTGAAAAGGCCGAATGGATAAAAAAGATAGCGCAGACCTTGGAGGATCCATCCGAAGCTAGTCCAGCCGAGAAGCAGAAAGTGATGGATTATATAGTGATAGGGGGATTACTCTTTAAGCGAGCCATTGATGGAGTATTACTCAGATGTGTCGGAGAAGAAGATGCTAGAAGAGTAATGGGAGAAGTCCATGAAGGAATATGCGGCGCGCATCGTGCGGGAAAATCAATGAAATGGAGTATTATTCGGCTGGGATATTATTGGCCGAATATGGGTATTGATTGTGAGAAATATGCCAAAGGTTGCCGCGAATGTCAAAAACATGGGCCGATTCAGAAGTTACCGGCCGAAGAGATGCACATAATGATTAAGCCATGGCCATTTCGGGGATGGGCTATGGATATAATTGGAAAGATTCATCCTTCTTCATAAAAAAGGCATGAGTTTGTGCTAGTGGCAACGGACTATTTTACAAAATGGGCCGAAGCTCAGGCTTATGTCAGCATTTCGCAAGAGGAAGTGACATTCATTAAAAGACAGTTGATATATAGATTTGGAATTCCACAAACGATTCTAACAGATAGAGGAACTGTATTTGTGGGAGAAAAAGTCAAGGCCTTTGCGAAAGAATACGGGATAAAAATTGTGCATTCGTCGCCTTATTATCCGCAAGGGAATGGGCAAGCAGAGGCCACAAATAAGCAGTTGATAGGAATTATAAAGAAAATGATAGAAGATCAACCAAGAAAGTGGCATGAGAAGTTATCGGAAGCGTTATGGGCTTATCGAAATGCCAAGACTTCAGCCACCGGATTTACGCCATTTTGGCTGACTTATGGAATGGATGCAGTACTTCCAGCCGAAATAACAGTGCCGACCTTAAGAACAAGCCAAGCAGATTTAATGACGGCCGAACAATATGATTGTGCGATGAAGAATGAATTATTAGAAGTTAATTCTGATCGGGTGCAAGCCTTTGAGAATTTGAAGAAAAATAAAGATATTGTGGCCGATTGGTATAATAAGCGAATTCGCGTGAAACGATTTGAAGTCGGCGATTTAGTTTGGAAAGTTATATGGCCACCTAAACAGAAGGATGGCCGATTAGGTAAGTGGAGCCCCAATTGGGAGAGACCGTTTATTATTCAGACGAAATTACCGAATGGAGCATACATGTTGGTGGATGAAAATGGCGAATAGATGTCAAATCCAGTAAATGCAAGATATATGAAGAAATATTATCCGTCAGCATGGGATTAAACAGTAAGAGGCGAAAAAAGTAAAGATTTTATTGCGTAAACAAGCATTACAGAAACGGCACTACTTCGGCCGAAGACGGCGTTGATAGTCCGAAATTACAATATACAAGGGAAACGTCCTATACTAAGCAGGCATATACAAGGGAAAGGTCCTTGAAAGACACTCAGCCTTGTAGAAATGCAGCTAAAACTATCGGCAAGACAGAAACAGGGCACAGTTGCTTGCCCCAGAACAGTATTGCCGATTTAGGTCCTACCACCGAACTTCTACTCTTGGATACGCTAGAACGGAGGGTACAACGTCCCAGAGGTAGAAGTCAAACTCGGGTACAGCATCCGCACGACCTCAGACAGAAGAAGGAGGAGTGCAGCGAGGCAGTCACCCAAAAATGGTGGAAGGGGGAAGGGATGGAGGAATAACTAGGGGTAGTTATTCCCCCCATTAGAAGGTCCGACCGGGCATGCAACCGCAAAGTCGAAAAGAGGGACACACCAGCATAGCCGTCGAGACCTGCATTTGGAATAATAAATAAAGATCCTCGCCCATACTAGCATGATAAAAGAAGCGTTAGCTGAACTCGTGCCACATGGACGGAAAGTTTTCGTATCACGTCTGGAAATCCTTGAAGATATAAAGTTCAGAAACCATGGGGGCACTGGAGATAAGAGAGTGAATAGAGAGAAAAGGGAAGCCATATTGAGTTGAAGAGATGATGGATAAACACGGATAAAAGCCAAGTATTTATAGAAGAAGGATAAATACTTGGCAGGGGAAACGGTCAATATTAAATGTTATTTATGGGAAAACGTTACAGCTGATTCCCGGAAAAAGCTGCTGACATCCAGGAATCAGTAGTGAAGAAGACCGAAAAAATCGCAGAATGAATCAGATCCGGATCGTATTGCAGAAATAAAAAGATACGAATCCTAGTATATCCCATCGGCCAAATGCAATCTATAAAAAAGAGGGCCGAAAAACAGTTGGTAGAAACAGCCGAAACCCATATTTAAAAGCAAAATAGGGCGAATTTTCGGCCCATACACATAGTCAAAGTAACATAAAGGAAACTAATGATCAGCGATGTTGTCAAAAAGCATATCGTCGTCCAATCCTTGGAGAGCGTCGATAGAAGGGTTAAGGGTAGACATCATCAAATCTGAACCCGCTGTCGAGGAAGGGCCAGGAATGCCGCTCAAAGAAGGATGATCGGTAGCCAAATTAGCGCCAATATCAGACTTCCCTGAGACAAGTAGGAGAAAAGGGATGATGAAGAAAGAAGACATAAAGAATAAATGGATGACAAAAGGGGAAGAGACAGAATACCTGCAATTGAAGATGAAGGAACATCACCCGACGGGGTAGATCCCATCCCCGACGGGTCCAAAGGGAGTGGAGTTGGAAGAGAAAGGACGTGAGCCGTACTCTTCCCACCAAAGTTTTGGATGGCCGTATCAAGGTGGCCAACCAAAGATTGAGTATCGGCCCATTTCTCATGAAAGGTACCAATTATGTAGTCATTGAAATTTGACTGCAAGGACAAATAAGAAGCATTTCGGTGAGAGTCCAAAATCTTCGCTTTGGGAGCTTCGGCCGATTGACGGAGAGATTTTAATTATTGTCTCAAACCGGCCGATTTCTGTCTAGTTTGATCTAGAACTAATTGCAGCTCTTGTTCCTTTTGTTGAAGTTTGGCTATCTCTGAGCGAATCGAAGAAAGATCCTCAGAGTACTTATGCTCTCGGGACTCTGTTTCAGAAAGGATATCCATCTAAGCACGATATTCCACTGAATAGTTGTTGAAAATAACTTGAGAAGTCGCTACGGCTTCATGTTCGGCGGCAAGTTTGCTTCGCATCTCTAAGTGCGCTCTCAGCTCTTGGTCCAAAGAAAGGACAAACTTCATAATCGTCTGAAGAAGGCCATTCAGGTTCAACGAAACCATCTCCTCATGAAAGTGTTGTTCAAGATGAGACAAAAGGAGAAGGATTGGTTTCGGATTGACAAGTTCCACATCGGATTGCTTAGCGATCAGGTTATACAGCTTCCCTAAACAATCCCCGAGATGTGCTGAAGGGTCTGGCGGGAGAGAAGTCGAAGGCACATGAGAGAAGAAGTCATCCAAGACATGCCGGTCAGGGAATGGAGATAAAGGGACCGGGTCGGTAGAGGTGTTATCGGCAGTCGTGCCACCAGCTATAGGATCAAGAGATGCCAAAACCGCCGAAGATGGAGGTACAGTAAAATCCCCAACCGGCTGGGGGAGGTCAACCGAAGGGAGGATAACCGGATCAATCGAAACATGATCCTCAATCGATTGCTGGGGTTTGGCCAAAGAAGGATCAATGGAAACAGCCGAATCAGTAACACCAGTCGAAACACGAGGATCAGCGATAAGGAGATCCGAAGCCGCGGTCGAGACGGGCGGAATGGTGGATGATGGTAAAGCAGAAGAAATCTAAAAAAAGAGAGAGAGAGAGAAATGTTGAACGAATGATGATCAGATAAAAAAAAAATAAAGGGAGAAGGAGAAGAGAAATGGGAAAACAACAAACCATAAGGCCAGCAGAGGAAATTCTGCCAATGGGAGAACGAGAAGAACGCTTCCGAGTTTGTATATGAGGAAGAGAGCTGGCAAAAGGGGCCGAAGACGAAGCAGGTCTTTTTCGGCCAGGGTCCGAAGTAGGAGAACGGAGGATACCTAAATCCAGAACAGGCAACCGAATGAGTAACACGAGATGAAAAGAAGATGATAATTAAGAGAAAAGCATACCTGGACGAGAAGAAGAAGGCGAATCAACACAACGATGGAGAGCGGAATCCGGTGATGACAGAGGATAAGAAGAGAAAGGCAAAATGGGTGAAAAACCACTCCGACGCAGTAGTGGGTTGAGATCGGCACTAAAGAAAGTACAGGCAACACCATCCCACCAAAGTCTAAAACGAGACGTGGAAAGCCCAGGGCAAACAAGAAATTTCGGAACATCAAAACTGAGTAAGCGCCGATGATGAGCAGAACATAGCCGGCGGCTGGAAGAAGGAGTAAGTCGTTTGTCAACTCAACAAGCCTCCACCAAGTCCTGGCCGAAACCAAATTGGCGGCTAACCAAATGAGGATTATAAACTTCAGAAGGAATGGTAGCATTTGGAAGAGCCATATAACCATTGAAAATATGACGAGGAAGAATGCAACGATTCCAAACTTGAGCGTGAGGTAAGGGAAGGAGGTCGCCAAAAGGAGCTGTGGCAATTTCTTTTACCCAAGTAAACTCGGTTCCCCGATAGTGATACTGAGAAAATGATTGATCAGCAGTTCGGCCTAGGAAATAACTGATCCAGTGAGGAACCGATATAGCGGGAAATGATGTCCCTAGAAGATCGGGACCAATAAAATAATCAGGCCGAATGTCATGAGGAGGGAAACCAGAAATATCACGAAAATGCCAAACCAACCATAGGTGAAGAAACCATAAAGGACCTCGAGCCTTATCCGAGGATCCTTTCTCCCAACCCGAAACAGTAGCCGATATGCCTGCATATAGATGAGCCAGGAAGAAATCGGCCAGTGGTAAGGTGTCATTGGCAATAATCGCAGAGGCCAGAGGAAATGTTTCAAGAAGAACTCCTTTAGAAGAAGCACACCAGAAGAACCGCGTCAAAAAGTACATCAAGAAAGCCAATGGTTCTTGAGAGTGAGGAACGGGAGAGGAAGCATCACTCTGATGGTTAACTATCCAGCTACTAAATGAGTTGGAAGACGAGAAACCCGTGGACTTCTCTGTAGGGCGAGATTCGGAAGAAACACCGAGATTATCCCCGCGAACGTAAAGACTTAAGAGGAGTTTCACATCCTGAATAAAGGGGGTCATAAGCCCCCAGGGAAAACAAAAGCAGTTCACAGAGGGATTCCAAAAGCACAGAAGTGCCTGGACGGGGTGAAGGTCAGTTGGAAAAGGCAAAGTACTGAGAACGATCAATCGACGAATAGAAGAGTTGGACCAGGAACCACGACAGTAAGGCTCAAGGTGGCGATACCATGTCACATAATCGGCAGGGGGTGAAGGCCAGTTAGTAAAGGGTGAAGCAAAGAGCCGAGAGGAGAAATAAGAGGAATACAGAGGTATAGAACGGTTTTCAGAGAAGATACGAGCGAAACATTCATCAATTTCTTCAGGGATACCCAATGGGCCTAAGGAATAGAAGTTTTCAGGAGGATAACGAACTGCAGAATGGGAAGCGAAGGAGCTCTCAATCTTGAGGAGTTCTGATGAAGGAATGGGAATAGATTGGGGATCCATTGATGAAGACGAGTAGAGAGAAATAAGAGAAATGAAGTTGAAGGGACGGTTTTATGCTGAGGGCAGAGGTTAATGATGACAGGATTCCTCGAAAAGAAGAAATAACCGCCAAGAAGAACGAGAGAAGGAATTACTTGAGCTCTTTTCCAGACGAAAAACCGCCCAAGTAAGGAGGGCATCTGTTGGGGCCACAAAGGATAGTGGGCCACGGAGGGAAAGTTGGGCCATAAAAAATGGGCCGAATAGGGACTTTTAAGGAAAATCGAGTTTGAGATCCATTGGGCCGAAGAATCAAAAGGGAACGATCCAGGGCAACAGAAAAAGCCCGAAAGGAAGAACGCTCCGGAGGGAAGGATTTCGGCCGAAACGACATCAATTCAGCCGATTGGAGTGAACAGTGGAACCGGCTTAAGGGAATCGGCCGGAGAGCGGTTATTTCAGCTCCGGCTATAAATAGGGGATGCCATGCACAAAATGGGAGAGATCAATCCAACCCCCAAAATCCCTTTATCAGATTTACTTCTTTGTATCTTTACTGCTTTCCTTTAATGCTTTCCTTTACAGTTTTTCCCTAGATTCTAGTTTAGCTCATAGCAGTTACTTCCAAGTCCACCGTTGTTTCTCAACAACCGGTAGTTTGGTTTTAGTTTTCCGGTGAATTCGCCGTTGTTTCTTAACAACAGGTAGATTCTCCGTTGTATTTTGTGGCCATTTGAATATCAAGGAACATTCAGTCAAGTTTGGGCGTAATTAGTCAAGTTTGGGCGCATTATCATTAATCCGGACCCGTAACTGATTTGATCCTTTTCCGGTAGCCTCCCTTGAGGAGAAAAGGGTCCTTTCCCGGCAACAACGCCGAGAGGGAAAAACACAAATTCTTTCACAAAACCTGAATCACCAACACCACCGATTCCACAAAAACTATTGATAATTCGTAAAATTAGCAGAAAATAAGAATGGAAAGGAGGATAGAACCCTAGATTAGCATCACCTTTTCTGGAAACGCAAGTGACTGTTGTTTGGCAAGAAAACACATTTTGGTTCGGGTTTTCGCAATTTAAACTACCATTGTTTGGATTTTTGTGGGGTTTTCCAGTGGGCGGACGTGAAAACATCAATCTGTTCATTTCAAAACCCTAATCAGCTAGGCGGAAAATTGTATGCATTAATTTGCAGTGGGTAGATAGGAGATTGGCGGTTTCGCAACTGAATTCATTCAAAGGAGGCAGAAAGCGGAAAAAACACAGTGGCTGAATGGTGAATATTTGTTCAACTCAGGGGTATTCTTGTAACTTTACGAATATGTCAAGCAACCACCCGTTTATATTTTTTGTTTTTTGCTTCCATCCTTTCTGGCTTTATTCTTGAGTCTTCACATTTTTCTTGAAAACCAACATATACCAAAACCGTTTTTTACCGTATTTATTTATTATGACTTCGACAGAATTTGTTAAATATTTTTTTAATTTAAATAAATTTATTATAATCTGAATTACGATACATATACATTTACGTCCTTAATATATTCATTTGAGCGCATTTTGAGAAATATGCAAATAATAATAAATATGTATATTTCAACAATGGTGAATGAGTTTATATATACTTTATAGTCATTTTCAACAGAGTTAATTATTACTTCATATAATATCCTATCGATATCAAAATATATGAATTAAGGAATGTTCATATTTACTAAGAAAAATTGTAAACTACACAATTCCTCTCTTTTTAAAACATTTGATGAATTAAAATTGCATAAAAATAGAGATAGAATTATAGTAAAATATATAATTGCCAAAAAAAAATCGGAGGTAGCATGGTGCGGATTCACACTCGTGCGGACGTGCGTCCGCAACCATTGATCAATTTCATCATCCAACGGTTGGGATCATTTGTAGGGTTAGTTTCGTAATTTTACTTTTTAGTTATTTAATGTGTTGTATTCGCAATATAAGATATACAATTCAGCGACATGACATACACAACTCAACGACGGAGCCAATCCAATTCAGTGGCGCATCATATGCGATTCAGCGATATTATAATGTTCATCTCGGCGACCTTTGAAGTTAGAGCCGTTTAAAGTTCATTGTGATTTTAAACGCATCTCAGCGACTAGCCTTATCACAATTCAGCGACATGGCCAATAGAATTCCGCGACATAAGATATGCAATTCAACGACATTATTGTATTTATTTCAGTGACACAATTTAATACATTTAAGCGACATAGTTATGTGCATTTGAACGCATCTCAGCGACATAGCCCACATAATTCAGCGACATGACATATGTAAATTCAGCAATAACGCTGATACAATTCAGCGCCTTGATATAGAACTGCTCAGCGACATGCTATAGTATTTTTCAGCGATATATTTATGCCTACCTCAGCGACATGTTATGCACATCTTAGCGGCATAATAGAGTATATTCAGCGACATGGTAAATGAGGAAACCATTACACATTTTTTTGACAATTTTACCGTTTTGAATTTATAGTCGTTAGATCTAATTCAATGGATGAGATTGTGTCTTCTACCGTGCTTCCGAATATTTTGGAAGCACCATAACCGTTCCCAAAAAAATTACCCTCTTAACAAGGCATCCACGTGGCATATATCTCTTTTGAAGAGTTAATAATAAAATAAAAATAAAAATACATTTGCAAATGAAATATTTTAAAGTTATCAGTACTATGTTTAAAATGTAAATAGTTAAAGGACTACAGTGTAAAAAAAGAAAAACCACTTGCAATGAGTAATAATATTAGTTACTTTGCTAATGTATGTTTAAAATAAATTTAATTATAACTTGGCCCAGTAGTCAAGTCCGTTGACATTTAATTATAACTTGGCCAAGTAGTCAAGTCCGTTGACTTTCAACCTTCTGCAGGTTAGGGTTCGATCCTCCATCCAACTCCTTATACCCGATTCAAGGTACAGGAAAATTGCCTGTGGTTGATAGTCGATCATATTCTTGGGCATAATTATGAAAGGTAAGTAACATACTACAGATGAGAGGAAGGAAAAGGAAAGGAAAGGGAAGGAAGTTATCCAAAATTCCCACAGATTTCTTCAGAGTCATATATATATGTAACTAAAAGCTTATGTATATCCATCACAGGTACAGAAAGTAAAATAGATAGAGAGGGATGAGGGATCCCCTCTCCCAACAAACATCCATTATTCTCAGCAATTTAAACCCACAAGTTCTCACCACCCCTGAAACTGCCGCGTGCTGCGAGCAGTGGTGTAGAACCACGTACCACCTTCCGTCATGAAGCTCAAAAACATTTGTGACGTTTAAACGGTGGTAAAGGTAAACGGAAAAAGATCTTCATAGTGACCCATGCCGTATCCCCTACAATACGAGCTCTGACATGACTTATACCAAAATCAGGTATCTGCACACAGCTGAATAGCACCCCTCCAGCTTTTGTAAAACTGATTCGTAACTACAGAAACCATATATCAAACAGTTAAGTTCATAAACTCTTAAGCATGGTACACTAAAGACATTAATGGGGAAAAATGATATCAACGCAGGATCTTATCGTAAACATGGACATATTGATGAAGCCCAGAATTCAACACAGGCTATGGACATTATTAACATATAGTGCAACAGAATTTTATCCTTGAATTTCTTTTTCTTTTGTCTTTTTTAGTCTTTGTGGCAGACTCCATTGCAGTCTAAATGGGGAAATTGAGTGGATCAGAAATAGCAATGCAATTGGACTAGCACTTGAATTTAAATTTTACTACTAAGAAAGTAAAATATTCGATGAGTATAATAAGGAAGAATATCATTCATGAATAAAAAGTAGCTTAATTACCCAACAGATTGACGCCTCTTTCATGAACACATTTGACTAATCTGCTTTAAGCCAAATCCGTCTCATAGCTAGAGATAGACCTCCTTTTGCAATACTAAAAAACTCAGTATTGGCACAGAAAACTGCTTTGTAGTTGCATAATAAGCTTTCCAGCCATTTGGTGGGGTTATATAACTTTCCTCTGGCTCAAAATCCTGGTAGGTTGGGACAAAAGTGCAACAGAAAGAAGCATTTTTAGTATTTCAGAAATGGCTTGAACTATTAAGTGAAAATTATTTCACTCCATGGTAAGTAATATCAGAACCAAATTATATAGATAAAAACAAACAAGGGAATAACTTTTGCGCTAAGTAGATGACTTGTCTGCAGGTGAAGGATAATTCGATGTATGGACTAGATGAAG